>CM024569.1:52671463-53131463 GCA_014182515.1 Eucalyptus microcorys | reverse complement strand
CCCTAAACCCTAAACCCTAAACCCTAAACCCTAAACCCTAAACCCTAAACCCTAAACCCTAAACCCTAAACCCTAAACCCTAAACCCTAAACCCTAAACCCTAAACCCTAAACCCTAAACCCTAAACCCTAAACCCTAAACCCTAAACCCTAAACCCTAAACCCTAAACCCTAAACCCTAAACCCTAAACCCTAAACCCTAAACCCTAAACCCTAAACCCTAAACCCTAAACCCTAAACCCTAAACCCTAAACCCTAAACCCTAAACCCTAAACCCTAAACCCTAAACCCTAAACCCTAAACCCTAAACCCTAAACCCTAAACCCTAAACCCTAAACCCTAAACCCTAAACCCTAAACCCTAAACCCTAAACCCTAAACCCTAAACCCTAAACCCTAAACCCTAAACCCTAAACCCTAAACCCTAAACCCTAAACCCTAAACCCTAAACCCTAAACCCTAAACCCTAAACCCTAAACCCTAAACCCTAAACCCTAAACCCTAAACCCTAAACCCTAAACCCTAAACCCTAAACCCTAAACCCTAAACCCTAAACCCTAAACCCTAAACCCTAAACCCTAAACCCTAAACCCTAAACCCTAAACCCTAAACCCTAAACCCTAAACCCTAAACCCTAAACCCTAAACCCTAAACCCTAAACCCTAAACCCTAAACCCTAAACCCTAAACCCTAAACCCTAAACCCTAAACCCTAAACCCTAAACCCTAAACCCTAAACCCTAAACCCTAAACCCTAAACCCTAAACCCTAAACCCTAAACCCTAAACCCTAAACCCTAAACCCTAAACCCTAAACCCTAAACCCTAAACCCTAAACCCTAAACCCTAAACCCTAAACCCTAAACCCTAAACCCTAAACCCTAAACCCTAAACCCTAAACCCTAAACCCTAAACCCTAAACCCTAAACCCTAAACCCTAAACCCTAAACCCTAAACCCTAAACCCTAAACCCTAAACCCTAAACCCTAAACCCTAAACCCTAAACCCTAAACCCTAAACCCTAAACCCTAAACCCTAAACCCTAAACCCTAAACCCTAAACCCTAAACCCTAAACCCTAAACCCTAAACCCTAAACCCTAAACCCTAAACCCTAAACCCTAAACCCTAAACCCTAAACCCTAAACCCTAAACCCTAAACCCTAAACCCTAAACCCTAAACCCTAAACCCTAAACCCTAAACCCTAAACCCTAAACCCTAAACCCTAAACCCTAAACCCTAAACCCTAAACCCTAAACCCTAAACCCTAAACCCTAAACCCTAAACCCTAAACCCTAAACCCTAAACCCTAAACCCTAAACCCTAAACCCTAAACCCTAAACCCTAAACCCTAAACCCTAAACCCTAAACCCTAAACCCTAAACCCTAAACCCTAAACCCTAAACCCTAAACCCTAAACCCTAAACCCTAAACCCTAAACCCTAAACCCTAAACCCTAAACCCTAAACCCTAAACCCTAAACCCTAAACCCTAAACCCTAAACCCTAAACCCTAAACCCTAAACCCTAAACCCTAAACCCTAAACCCTAAACCCTAAACCCTAAACCCTAAACCCTAAACCCTAAACCCTAAACCCTAAACCCTAAACCCTAAACCCTAAACCCTAAACCCTAAACCCTAAACCCTAAACCCTAAACCCTAAACCCTAAACCCTAAACCCTAAACCCTAAACCCTAAACCCTAAACCCTAAACCCTAAACCCTAAACCCTAAACCCTAAACCCTAAACCCTAAACCCTAAACCCTAAACCCTAAACCCTAAACCCTAAACCCTAAACCCTAAACCCTAAACCCTAAACCCTAAACCCTAAACCCTAAACCCTAAACCCTAAACCCTAAACCCTAAACCCTAAACCCTAAACCCTAAACCCTAAACCCTAAACCCTAAACCCTAAACCCTAAACCCTAAACCCTAAACCCTAAACCCTAAACCCTAAACCCTAAACCCTAAACCCTAAACCCTAAACCCTAAACCCTAAACCCTAAACCCTAAACCCTAAACCCTAAACCCTAAACCCTAAACCCTAAACCCTAAACCCTAAACCCTAAACCCTAAACCCTAAACCCTAAACCCTAAACCCTAAACCCTAAACCCTAAACCCTAAACCCTAAACCCTAAACCCTAAACCCTAAACCCTAAACCCTAAACCCTAAACCCTAAACCCTAAACCCTAAACCCTAAACCCTAAACCCTAAACCCTAAACCCTAAACCCTAAACCCTAAACCCTAAACCCTAAACCCTAAACCCTAAACCCTAAACCCTAAACCCTAAACCCTAAACCCTAAACCCTAAACCCTAAACCCTAAACCCTAAACCCTAAACCCTAAACCCTAAACCCTAAACCCTAAACCCTAAACCCTAAACCCTAAACCCTAAACCCTAAACCCTAAACCCTAAACCCTAAACCCTAAACCCTAAACCCTAAACCCTAAACCCTAAACCCTAAACCCTAAACCCTAAACCCTAAACCCTAAACCCTAAACCCTAAACCCTAAACCCTAAACCCTAAACCCTAAACCCTAAACCCTAAACCCTAAACCCTAAACCCTAAACCCTAAACCCTAAACCCTAAACCCTAAACCCTAAACCCTAAACCCTAAACCCTAAACCCTAAACCCTAAACCCTAAACCCTAAACCCTAAACCCTAAACCCTAAACCCTAAACCCTAAACCCTAAACCCTAAACCCTAAACCCTAAACCCTAAACCCTAAACCCTAAACCCTAAACCCTAAACCCTAAACCCTAAACCCTAAACCCTAAACCCTAAACCCTAAACCCTAAACCCTAAACCCTAAACCCTAAACCCTAAACCCTAAACCCTAAACCCTAAACCCTAAACCCTAAACCCTAAACCCTAAACCCTAAACCCTAAACCCTAAACCCTAAACCCTAAACCCTAAACCCTAAACCCTAAACCCTAAACCCTAAACCCTAAACCCTAAACCCTAAACCCTAAACCCTAAACCCTAAACCCTAAACCCTAAACCCTAAACCCTAAACCCTAAACCCTAAACCCTAAACCCTAAACCCTAAACCCTAAACCCTAAACCCTAAACCCTAAACCCTAAACCCTAAACCCTAAACCCTCAACCCTAAACCCTCAACCCTAAACCCCCTAAACCCTAAACCCTAAACCCTCAACCCTAAACCCTAAACCCTAAACCCTAAACCCTAAACCCTCAACCCTAAACCCTCAACCCTCAACCCTCAACCCTAAACCCTAAACCCTCAACCCTAAACCCTCAACCCTCAACCCTAAACCCTAAACCCTAAACCCTCAACCCTCAACCCTCAACCCTCAACCCTAAACCCTAAACCCTAAACCCTCAACCCTCAACCCTCAACCCTAAACCCTCAACCCTCAACCCTCAACCCTCAACCCTCAACCCTAAACCCTAAACCCTAAACCCTAAACCCTAAAACCCTAAACCCTAAACCCTAAACCCTAAACCCTAAACCCTAAAAACCCTAAAAACCCTAAACCCTAAAACCCTAAACCCTAAACCCTAAACCCTAAACCCTAAACCCTAAACCCTAAACCCTAAACCCTAAACCCTAAACCCTAAACCCTAAACCCTAAACCCTAAACCCTAAACCCTAAACCCTAAACCCTAAACCCTAAACCCTAAACCCTAAACCCTAAACCCTAAACCCTAAACCCGAACCCCGAACCACGAACCCCGAACCCCTAACCCCAAAACCCCAAAGCCCGAAACCCCAAACCCCAATCCCCAAACCCTAAAACCGTAAAACCCCAAAACCCCAAAACCCCAAACCCTAAAACCCTAAAACCTAAACCCTAAATCCTAAAACCCTAAACCCTAAAACCTAAACCCTAAAATTTACAGTAACTGAGTCTTGATCTCAGAAAAAGTTTCGACACATTCTAGTTTACGAGAAAATAGGTTAAGATCAAAGCGATCTAATGGGACTTTGTATGAAGATCATGTGAAAGGCCATTGCACCTGATTTAGCAGACTTGTCGTGATTGTTTTCCTTCTTCACGAGAGGCTCTCTTCTCAAGACTTTCGAACTTTTCTTTTCTCCAGGCTTATGTTTCTCTCTTCTTTTCATTTCTTTCCCTTTGCCATGCATTTGCTTTCTTCAACCGGCGGAGTTTGCTCTAACATCTCTCTCTGTAAGGAAATCCTAGCCTTCTCTTTGAACTCAATCTCTCCATTGATTTTCCTAACATGGTGTATCTTGTTTCTACCTTGTCGTCAATGGTGGTTGTTTCACTATTTCTTCTTCTGCATGGTGTCATACTTGTATATTCGGTATTGACATGATTCTTTGATAATGTCTTCAACTTACCATGCTGATTTATGGTAGCATATCTGTTCATGCATGCTTTCATGCCAGTTTGACTTTGCTTTATTGGTCTTATGATGTTGATTTAATATACATACTCTAGTTCAATACATAGAGCAGTCAAGTTGATTTTCTTTTCCTGAAAGAGCAATTAAAGGCCGAGGCTGTTACCTGAACTTACTAAAAGTTCAAGGATTATGAACATTTTAAAACAACTAGCTTTTTGAACGGTATGATATACCTCATGCTTGTCCAATGGTGCGTGGAGCTTTCGTACAAGGAAGAAGCAAGAGCAGCTATTAGAACGGTGACAATGGAACATCGTTCCTTCAGCTAGTGCTCGCACTAACCTTGGTGTTATGTATTCGCGTTTGAAGTATGATGTAAACTTACTTGTGGTTGACTGCTTTGCAATTTTGCCAGGGTAAATTAGCTCTTATTCTCATCTTTGGATCGATTTCCAATGGCTTTGGCTTTGTGATTGTCTTCGAGGACTTTAGGTTCTTCAGTGTCTATGATTATGGCATTACAGAAGATACGGGATAATTACACATTTCCGGGTAAATGGCCACATGCAAGGAGAACAGGCTTTGCTTAGTCTAAAGAAAAACTCAAGTGAAATTGCATATGCATTCTAAAGCTTGCAAGAAGTACAAAGAGTAAATGGGCACCACCTCACTTCACATGTGTCTATTAACCCTTCTTCTACAGAATCAATCTATCATACACCCGTGTAGCAGCAATTGACTCATCTACTGAGTGAAACAAGGCTTTCTACAATAAGGACCCAATCAAAACACCTTGCTAAGTGAACAAATTTGACTTGTCCCACAATTGAGTTCCAGGAAGCTCGTTCTTCCTTATCCATATCCAGTAGTTCCCCGTTCCTGGTGAACTCATGCAGACGGGATACTTGTCTACCATATCCAAAGGGAGAAGTACACTATCAGTGCCATAAGTTATATACGACGCTCACTTTAGTGTCAAAAGTTTCCGTTGGATCACTTAAGTGCCAACAAATTTGAAAAACGATCATTTCAGTGCCAATGCCGATGAAATTGGCCGAAAATCCGACGTGGCACTTTTTTATTAATTTTTGAAGCCGGCGTGGCTTTTTGGAGAGTACAGTCAGCCATCCAAACAACAAAACGATGTCGTTTCGCGTCTTCCCCCAACTTAGAAACCCTAAATCCCCAAATTGAGAGAGAGAGAGAGAGAGAAGGAACGTCGTCTTCTTCTTCCTCGAAGACCTACACCAGCAACAGCACTAGCAATAGCACCGGCAGCACACCAGCGGCACCTTCGACCCCTTCTTCTTCCTCCTCCTCCTTCGCCCTTGCTTCCTATTCTTCCTGCCACTTCTTGCTTGAGCAACAATCTCAATCTCTCCTCGCTCACCTGGTCGAGCAGCTACAATGGTGGCGAAGCGACGGTGGCCAAGCGATGGCGGGCAAATGACGGTGGCCGAGTGGTAAGCGGCAAGCGGCGGAAACCCTAATTTCAATCCCCATGAGCTATACGACATCGTTTTTATGAGGATGTCCACATATAACGGCAAAACGACATCGTTTCTTGAAGAGGATGGAAAACAATGTCGTGTTAAAGCCATCGTGACTTTTTTTTTTTAAATATAAAAGCCACGTAATTAATGTGGCCGAAATCTCTCACCGATGGCACCAAAGTAATCGTTTTTTCTCCAATTTGGTACTTAAGTGATACGACGGAAACTTTTTGGCACCAAAGTGAGCGCCGTACACAACTTATGGCACTGATAGTGTACTTCTCCCATATCCAAGAGTATACTTCTTTGTCCAAGAATAAGGGACGCCGTACTCCCCCATAACCCAGACAAAACAAATCGATTGTGGTTGAGGTTGCCCATATGGCTCCTCCCAACGAAGAGTGCACACACACAGCTACTCATTCAATACTGACAAAACCACTTCTCTATCGACACTTCTAACAGACCCATCTCATCAAAAACCTCACTAGTGAGATCTAACAAGACTATCGATCCATTTTTACACTCCATCTGCAGATCATCGCCCTTGGAAACAAACCAATGCAGATTCCCATTCAAGAAGACCATAGGTCTGGAGCCAATTAAAGCAAGAACCTCACACTCCAAACTTCTCCAGGAATCTGTATAGAGTGAAAAGATCTTGCCCAAGCATTGATTATCATCAATTGGATCATGGAGAATCCTTACAATCTTATAGTCATTTCTTGAAGCATCAAAGCCAAATCCCAGAACAATATGAAAAGTTCGTCCCAAAGTAAATTCACGCTTAGGACCAGATCTTGGGATGACCTTGCCCCTTCTTATGAGGAATGATTGGCCATAGCTTTCTCCTCCAGAAACTCGCATGACGCATATCAAACCGTCACGTGAATCAACGAAGCATAAACTCATGGAAGATCTACGAAACGGGTAGGTGGCATGTGAAGGGGAAAAGGACTAACCGGCAAACCAAAAGTAAGAGGTCCCTGGAAAATCGCCCCAACTTAGAAAGGTGAGATGCCAATGAGCAGAGTGGTTCAGGTGGAGGGCCACGAAACTAGGGTCGTTGATGGTGTCTCGCCATGACTGGCAAACGAACCTGAACCGAAAGAGAGACTTCACTGGCAAACGCTTCAATATGTCGGACACGATGTCGTTAGGGAGGTCCGGGACATTGACAGGGAGCTTCGAGTCGTTGTCAGAGGAGGAGGAACTCGGGTCGTCTCCGGAGGAGGCAGAGGACCTCAGGTCGTCATCAGAGAAGGCGGAAGAAATAATGATGGTCAGGGGTTGAGAGGAAGAAGAGCGAAGGCGAACTGGAAATGAATGGTTGATCTTGGAAAAATTTCTTCTGTTACTGAGAACGACTCGCCATGCAAGTTAGGAAGAAGAGCGAGCGTGAACTGGAAATGAAACGATTGATCTTGGAAAGATTTTTCTGTTACTGAGAACAACTCGCCATGCAAGTTAGGAGAAGGCGAGAAGGAGAAATTACAGGGTGGCCTGGTGCACCAAGTCAGCGTGCGCCCCTACCAATGAAGACGTGACGAGTGGCTCAACGCTGACTTGGCGCACCGGGACCACCCAATATTTTCTCAGGGTTTAGTCGTCTCCCGTTTCTAGGTGGATTCGAGTTCGAGAGTTGAGCAAGTTCAAGGCTCAGAAGAAAAGGGCACGGACCAGAGAGTCGCAGAAGAAAATGAACAGAGTCGAGAGAGATAGAGAGAAGATGAAGAAGGCGCGGTTGAAGTTACTAGCAGGTTTTAGGTTCCACCCAACGGATGACGAGTTGGTGAACCATTACCTGATTCGCAAGTGCGCTTCGCAATCCATCTCCGTCCCCATCATTGCCGAGATCAATCTCTACGAGTTCAACCCTTGGGACCTTCCCTGTACTTTGAGACCATTCCTCTGCTTCTCCAGGCTCTGCATTCTGGGAAATTGGTACTTTTTTGGTGATTTTCTTGTGAAAAAAATCCGTTCTTTATTTGGATTTGTTATTGGAAAGGCGTGATTTCTGAACTCCAACTGCGCCCTCTTCATCTTCTCTCTCTCTTCTCAACTCTCTCGACTCTGTGTTCTGCTGCGACTCTGCAGTCCCTATCACAACCCAAATCCTAAAGGGACGGGGATGACACGGCCGTCCTTCCTTTTGAAGGACGCAGCCTCAGACCACTCAAAATCCATCTCTCAAAAGCCCCCCGTGATGACGCTCTCGCTCTAATTGCCACTAATTGAGGGACCTGAAAAACATGATAAGAAGGAAGGAATGAGCTACCACGGCCCAGTGAGTAATACATTTCTTCTAAGCGGATCGAGCAATCACTATGCACATTTAAAACACAATATAACTCACTTTCACCAAACCTAGAAATTTAACAAACCTTCAAGGCCAAAATGTAACCTTTCTTACTTTAGCATAATACGTTTCAAAGAAAAATTATTCAAGATAATAATAGGCAAACACCAATGGTCTAATCCATTGGTCAATCTCATAAAACATGTATCAATAGTTTATTCCATTGATTAATCTCATCAAACCACACATTGATAATCAAATGAAATTACACATCGATGGTCCATCGACTAATCTCAAATTACATGTCGACGGTCCATTCCATCGACCCAACTCATATCACATGTCAATGGTCCACTCCATTGACCAATCCGCTACTCAATATCAAACCATGGTCACGATACAACGCCTGGTGACGAGGCGACAAGATTCCCCCCTTGGCAAGATCTCCACCTATTATTAGCCGATGGCTCGGCCCACAAGGATATCCTAGAATAGTATGCGTATACCCACAAGCCCCTCACTGGGCTCATAGCAATATTGAGCATCCACATCAATCCAGAACAGCACCATTTATAATTCTCAAACCAAATCCATGAAACATTTCATATATCACCAAAAGACTTCGCAACTCAACTCATCCACCAAAAAATACTTTTCATAAAACATTCTCAAATAATTTTAAGACTCACCTCATAAATCAATTTTACAAATCGAATCAAATCAAATACATTTTAAAAAGCTTATCACAAATCGATATTTATATAGCCTTCCATAAACCATCTCAAAGTCGAGATCTTCGTAAAAAGGTTTCACAAACCCAAAACATGTAATATTTCTCAACTCCATTCATCAAACAAAATATATATTTCCACCAAAAAGTTCTCACGCTATTCTTAAATACCAAAACGCAGTAAATGCCCGATCCAAATTTTATGCAATAAATATGTTTATTCATAACTCATAAAATACCAATTCTTTATCATTTTGAAGACATGAGCTTATAAATTCTTAGAAGAAATAGTATCACTCACCTAGGAAAGCCCAAACCAACCTACTACAGTTACTCGAGCCCACGTACTCGAATTCCTAACAAATAACCAAAGAACACTATCAAAAGATTGAGTAAAACGATATTTTTATAAATGACTCGATTACACTATGCCTATTCATCGAGAAAATGACATCCATGTGCCAACCAACGCTTGCCCATACCAAAAATCTATTGTTGTCCCATCGCGCTCTAAACTTGATCAAGCCATAATTTCATCCGCATAGGTTCTTTTCAAACGAACATATAGTCCATAGAAAGCCATTTCGATGTATTACAAAAACCCCGACTCAGCAACCCCAAAAACTCACTGAAAACAGCTGAAATTCAGGCCTGAAAGTTACTGTGCGGAACCCCACCAGCGCGCACAATGAACTTCAAAATTTTGTTCCAAGCAAACCGTAAGCCCAAATTGAGATCCATAAAATTCTATAACTTCACAACACCTTAAACTATCACGTCTATAAAAATACGCAGCTCAACGACTTAAGAATTGGACTTTGCCGCATAAATCTCCAATAATTCCGAATTTTTAGTCATAACCTTGAAAAATAATCCTATTAGAAGAATGATAGGTGCGAGCGTTTACCGGAGTTGAATCGGCTTGGGGAGGCGTCCATGACAAGAATCCCATCTCTTTCCTTCCTCCTCCTCCTCCTTCTTCTTCTTTCCCTTCCTTTCTCTCCTCTCCCTTTTTTTCTGTCCGATCATGCTTCTCCTTTTCTTTTTATCTCCTCCCCTCTCTTTTTCTTTTTCTCTCTTTTTTTTCTCTCTTTCCTTCTTTTCCCGAATGTTCTCGGTGTGTCCTCATCCTTCTTCTTTTCTCCTCTTTTCTTCTTTGACTTTTCAACATTTCTTTTCCTTTTATTTTTTTTTTGTTTTGCTGGGTCCCACAATGCCATATCTCACAGTCCCTGCTTTTCGCTTCCAAGCTTTTGAACTCCTTCGACTTACGAACTCGAATCCACGGAGAGACACGAATAGACGGGGGGGTGTAAATATAGAAATTCAGACACCGGGGAAGGATCCCACACAGCGACCGGTCGACTGGTCAATCAGGCCGACACGTGCGAGAGAACTCGGGTTATGTCATGGCATCCGTCAGCTAATCTGTCTGGACTCGGTGAATGGGTTGAGGGGAGGGGACAGAAGCGGTAATTTAATTGTTTACTTGTGACTCCTTGAAAGTTGCTCTCCCTGCCCTTTTGGCCCTTCGTGGAGTCAAACCCTTTTGGCAAAAGATATCGGGCCATGTTACCCCCCGCAATGAAATCCGAGACAGATATGTTATCCAATAAGGGTAATTCTAGCATGACGGTCTCACCGTCTCACGGTCAAAGAATTACCGTATTGGATGGAGAAATATCTGATAATAAGATCTTAATTTTGACTTTTCAAGTTATTGTGTTTTAATTTATAAATCAAATCAATTTACATTTTAAACCTCTCGAGATATAAAAATTCTCTTATCCGCGAGTCCATGAATTACAAGTGCGGAGTGTGTCAAGGAAATTTACTAATCTTGTTGGACATCTTGTATTCTCATATCTTGTTGGTCGCAAAATTTGAAATGAAATTACATTTACTATCATGGATCGATTGTTGTGATGATTAAAATATATCATTTTTTAGCCAATCATCTCTTTTAAATTGGCCATATGAGCATAGGTTAAAAGATCATCAAGACACAAATGGCTCTATGACCTGCCCACTAGACAGCAAAGAAGTCAAAAGAGGTGGATATTCTAGTTTTCTCCGGCGAATTTATGGGGATGGTTTGATAACTTTCGGCGGCTTTACTACGAAGGTCAAACAATGCTGGAAGGTGGTGAGATTTGGACTATAAGGGTATGTTTGGTAACCATCCAAACAGTACCAGATTCTGATTTTTTGTTCCCGATAGTAGTTTTGGAACAGAATCGCGTTTGGTAAAATTTTTGTTCCCGGAAATAAATTTCTATTTTTTTGTTTCCGAAATAGATTTGGAACAGAATTAAGAATCAAGAATCAAGAAGGAAAGAGGCCACCAACGGAAGCCAAGGTGAGTTTCTTTTCTGCTGTTTTGGTCTGGTCTGACTTTTGATTCAGAATTCTTTATCTACCCCGTTCAGTGAGATGCTTTTGACATATTGAAAACTTTGTCATCAACCTTTTCTTACTTGATTAGCAAAATCTCTCTTAAGTTCTTATCTCAGCGATTTGAGGAGTTATAGGCATTTAGTAACAAAAACTATATTAACCGGAGTTTATTTCACAAAGGAAGCTGCATAACGAGAATGAACACTCTTGCATATAGTTCTCTGCGTTTCACATAGCAGAAGGCAAAAAAGAAATCCTATCAAGAACTCAGATGCTTACGCTTGTAGAGACAATGGGGAAAAAATAAAAGTTTATCAAGCCATTCGCATGCTATTTAAATAGAAAAGATAGGAAAAGGATCTGATTTCAGATTTTTCTTACGGGAGCTGCCATGGTGAATGTGATATAAATCTGAATGCGTGGAATATACAAAAAGTCATGAAATCTTTTGACTCTTTGGCTTTTGATTAGGGGATGTGATTAGGTCAGAGAAATAATATCACATCTTTAATTCATATTGAACGATCAATTAAGAGATTTAACCTTCACCTAATTTTCACTGACTACACTAATTTTACTTCAACTCCATTGCAGATGCTCCAAGATTTCAAGGCATTTTCACTTTTGACTTGATTTTTTTTTTCCATATTTCGATATATGAATAGGCATAATCAATATGGAGAAATACTAATGCTCAAGTGAGTATAAAGGTGCATTTTGTAACTGTTCTATTCCCGATAATAATTTCCATTGGAGAATGATTCTTTCTTATTCTGTTCCCAAAAACAATTTCCGGGCATGTAAAGATATTTGATAATTACCCAAAATTTTTATTTCTAGAATAAAACGGTATTTGGTAAGACTCTTTAATTTTTTTTGTTTCTTTTAATTTTTAATAGTTTTATTATATTTTTCTTATTTTTCTCTCCTTTTCTTTTTTCTTTTTCCTTTTCTCTTTTTCTTTCTCCTTTATGGCCGGTCACCGATCACGGTGGTGGTCGAACACAGCGATGGCTAGCAACTAGTTGGGCGAGGTCCAGCGAGCTCTCCATAGGCCACCGACGAGGCTTAGCCTCACCTAGATTTGCGAGGCTAAGGCTTGTGGTGGCCATGCAAGGCTTTGGTGAGCTCATTAGACCTCGCCTAGCTAGTCATCGGCGTCCGTCGGCGGTGGTAGCGACGGCCGACAATGGCCAGTGACCAATTGGGAGGAAGAAGAAAAGAGAAGGAGAAAAATAAGAAAAGAAAAGGAAAAAAAAAAAAATAGGTTGGGCTTGATTCTAGAATTATTCTCAGGAATAAATAATTAACTTTTTTCTACTTCTTAGTTCCGTTTCAAATCTATTCCTGGGATTAAAAAGTTTACCAAACATATTTCTATTCCAAATTTATTCTTAAGAATAAAAGAATATAATTATTTACTATTTAACCAGTTAACAAATAGGCCTTAAGATATACATATCCTTACATTGGTATTTCCTTTTACTCTTTTGGCTCTTCTTTTTCCAATTCTTTTCAAGTTTTTCTTTTATGTGACTTGTTGTTTGGTTGAGTTTTGATTAAGGGTTTTTCTTTACCCCTCAAAATTTTCAACTTGGCCATTAGATCAATCTCTTGAGGTTGTCCTCAATATTCAAGTTCGAATTAACTGGGTCCCCCCAAAAAAAAAAAAAAAAAAAAAAGAGAAAGAGAAAGAGACCATTAGAGGTAGTTTATATGCTTTCTTTCTTCAACAAGTACTTGTTTTTTTTTTTCAATTGATAAAAATAATCTTCGTTTATATATTAGTGTTACGTGTTTTTAGTTTTTTTTGTTGTAAAGGAAATAAGTACAGAACTGTTCTTTAAATTATATGCAGAATATTAACATTTTCCAGTTTTGTTGGTTCAGAAGAAACTAGTTCATAACTGCTTTTCAGAAAGCTTGACCCTCAATAATTCACTCTTCATACGTTAGATCGGGACTCGGGAGTTAAAAAAAATCCGTGGCTCTGTTCCATTAGATCCAATTATAGAGTACAAAAATTTTCATCGAACCTACACGTTTGCCGAGCAACTATACTCACAAATTCTATTCCTTATCTGATTTTGTATTCATATATAATCACTCAATTTTATGCATGCACATAGCACGTGCTTAGATTTCGTCTATATTATTTAGTCGAAACACAATTTGTCTCACTTTTAACTTCATTAATAAACAATGCCAACTCGCTTTCTTTTCATATATAACCCCCCTAGGTACACAATTTCTTTCTATGCATCATCCACTGCACACAATCGCCCTAGCCTAGTATAAGATAAAGCATAAATCTGTCACTCAACTAATATTTTAAATATAAAAAGCATACCGATTTCATATCGCTCAACTATGTGATGCTAAAACCTATTTCTTTCCACTCTCCTACGAAAACTCTGCCCGCGTTATAGATAGCATATGTACTAGTGTAAAATGTTTTCTGTTTTCCCCGATCAGCAGCATTACTGCTTTGCCAACCAAAAAGCTGCTTCTCTAGAATTTACTGACTGCGACGATCTTGATCTTCCTCCAAACTCGTTGCCATCACCGCCTGTACGTTGTGAGCTCGGGGCTTTTTCCATCAGATCAGAGACAGGAGAATTCTTTTATTTCTCCAAGAAATAAAAACTTGAGTAGTTTTAGTGAAAAACTTAGGCTCTGTGGTGATTTCTTACTGAAACTCTATGTTAGGTATTGAATGGCTTCCGAAGGTTTAATTGGCAAGGACTGTTCTCTTATATGAAGCGTGAACTGAGTGCCAAGTTTTCGTAAATGGATGAAAAACAGTTTTTTAGATTTCATAGTTTTATTCCCTTAGACATTCAAGAAAGCTGAACAAATTAAACATACATATCAACAATAACAATTCTTTACATATCCCAATGCCCTCTGAACTATTTTCTGAATGCTGAAAAATAAAAGCTTTAGCGTCAAAATCTAATAACATTTTTTTCTATGTCCAGATGCAAAAATTAACATGCTCTACCTACCCACTATAGTGTCATTATTAAATTTTGAAAGAATTCCTCATCAATTTGTGTAAAATGTATTCGATTTTTCTTGATAAAAGGAAACAAGTGAAGAACCATTTTTCATGATATATGCATTTAATTTGTTCAGCTTTCTTGAATGTCCAATGGAAAAAAACTGTGAATGTAAATCTGTTTTCAAGCGCTTTTAAAAAAAACTTGGCACTCAGTTCAAGCTTCATATAAGAGATACGTACTTGCATGAAACCTCCACAAGCCATTCTATATTTTATAGGAAAAGCTTCAGTGAGAAATCAACAAACAGAGCTCAAGTTTTCCACTGAAGCTCCACAAGTTTTTAGTCCTAGGAGAACCGCCACAATTCTCTTCTCTCTCTAATCAGATGGAGCCAGCAGAAAATTCACAAGACACAATCAATAGCGGCGACGAGTTTAGAGAAAAATCAGGATTGTCACAATCGCGTCTAAGACTTGAAGCACCGATAAAGGGATCACATTGAAGGGAAAGCGATGATGATGTCGGTGATGATCGAAGGGCAAGGGTCAACTCCGAATAAGAGGAAGAGAATGTTGTTCATGATGATCAAACAGCAGGGGTTGAAGGTCAAGAATCGGATAGAGAGATTGCATCGAAGGGAAAGAGATGGTGTTATTGCGGGTGAAATTAATATGAGAATTTTTCTAACGTGAGATAAATTAATTGATATTATAATTTATCGTTTTAAGGTATTGGTCTGATAAGATGAGATTGAAAGGTTTCTTAATTAATATAATATGAGGCTGGTTAATATAGGCTGAGTTGAGTCGGGCCCATGACAAGAGGGCTTGACTAAAAACTTTATAAATAGTGCTTAAATCTCCCTAATACACAATTATCCGCATATAAGGAGTGTAAACTAGATGCTAAGAGTGACGAACCGTCTCATTAAACTAGTGATATAGAGGACGATAGAAGAGAAACGCTCGGGCTTTGAACTGTCGCGATTCTGCGTCAAGAACTATGGAATCTAAAACATGTGCGTTAATCTCTCTACTTTGTATGTGTATTTATTTTTAGCTATGGTGATCTTGGGGTGCGCTTTTGTGTTTATATGTGATATTAGAGCAATCATAGGCTAGAACTCGAGTGTGTGAATTTTGCCCTTTTTTCGTAATTTTTTGTGCGGTAAAAAATAAATTTTGATCAGATAAATGAAATAGGCTCGTCAAGATGTGCAAAACTGTGGCTAGCATGCCGCCGGAGGAGGCTGCACGCGCAGCCACGTGCCGAAGGGCAGCAGTGTGCGTCAAGCACGTGCCCCCACGTGCTGCCATGTGCGAGTGCTGCTAGTGCGTCCTCTTTACATGCGATGTTGATGTTATATGATAAATAAATAAATAAATTTAAAATTATCATTTTAGCATTTTTCTTTAAACAATGTTTTTTTCCTCTAAGTTTTATTTATTATTGTAACAAATTAAAATAATGAATGACGTGGGTTCAACTTGACTCGTACTTGGGACCTGAGTCGGTTGACCCATTTGACTGACCCAATTGACTCGACTCAAGACCCGACCCATTGACCCGCCTGACCTAATTATTCGTTGACCGGACCGGTCTAACCAATTGGACTGTGAGTTGACCGGTTGAACCGGTCGGACCACCAATTCAGACTGCTCTGGGCAAGCCTATATGTGCATTGCAAGCATAGCGTATTCTGAAGGTGTGTACGAGCGCATCCAAGCTCCGATTGGACGTTTTAGGTATTTGTGTACTCGTATGGTGATGCTCTACACTATGGTGTATTTTTTTTTTTTTTATGTTTGATGATTTTGTGGATATGAAAATAAGTATGGAACCCTAAATATGCATATTTTAAGGGTATTTTTTGCGTATTTTTCCTATATTTTTTTATGATTTTAGAAATACATGAAAAAGTATCTATATTTAAGTTTTGATCGGACCATCTCATGCTGTAAATGGCGGCACTCCCATAGGAATAAACTAAGACCGATGAACTTTTAAAATAGTCAAGCATAGTATAACATAATGTTACGAAGCAAAAATTAGTTGCTACTCCTTACATTGTCTCTAGCGTTATTTTGTCCTGCTTTTATTGTTGGTTGTTCAAAATTGGACATGGGTGATATACATGCTCCAACTTGGGGGAGATTATTATGTCACTTGGGTGGTGTCAATTTTATTTTCTAAGGTTTATTTGTTTTAAATAAATAAGGTCATTATGGATATGTACAATTTATTTTCAGTATAAATATATTGCAATGGGTATAGGGTTTATGTTACATACAAAAGCCAAGAGCCCCTTTTTCGCTTTTACAATTTGTTTCTTTCTTTCTTCTTCTCCTCTCAATTTCCTCTCCCTTGCTTCTTCTCTCTTGCTAACTACCGCAAGTTCTCTAATCAATTTTGTGAGAATGGTCACAAAAGGAAATATACGCCTTTTCAAAGATTTAAAAAAATTTACAAATTTCTTTTTTAACTACGAAAAATGCTCACGGTCACATTTCAATTTGGAGTAAGAAGATATTTTGACAATCCTAGTTCTTTAATGGGAGACTGCTCAATTTTTTTCCTACTGAAACAATAAGAAAAACCCTCGATATTTTTATTTTATTTTGAAGGGTCGGTTAGAAAAATCCTAGATTTAGGCTCCGTTTGTTTCACAGAAAATAATTTCTGAGAAATTTTTTTTTAGATTTTCCGGCATTCATTTCATAGAAAATAAATTCTTTGGGGGAAATGTTTTCCATAAAAAGAAAAAAAGTCTTCTAAATTAAGGGAAAATGTTTTCCACTCTTGATCTGCTTTATCTCACACCTCTATAAATCCTCACTTCCTCCTCTCATTTCTTCTTCTTCTTCTTCTTCTTCTTCTTTTCTTTTTTTTTTATTCAAATTATTTTTTAATTTTCTTTTTCTTTTTTAATTCGAATTATTTTTAATTTCCTTTTTCTTTTCTATTTCTTTTCTTTTTCTTTTTTTTTCTTTCCCATCTTCTTCTTTCTTGGCTAGTCGTCGACCATCGCCAGGCAAACCTCGAGCTCGTTGATCTCAAGCTCACACTTGTCAATCTGGTGAGCCTCGAGCTCAACGCTCGTGCTCACCAATCTAGTGAGCGGCAAGCCTCATGCTCGTCGGCAAGCTCGAGGCTCGCCGGTGGCCAATCGCAGACCATCGCGTGGCCGGCAACTGGTCAATAAATAAGGAGATGGAAAACAAAGAAAAAAAGAAAAGAAAAAAATGAAAAAAAAAAATTAATAGTGGATTTAAAAATTAAAAATCATTAAAAATCATTTTTTTTAAATATGAAAATTTGATTTTAAAAAATAAAATAAATGAAAAAGAGTTTATGAAGGAAAATATTTTTTTCACTTCATTTTCAAGTTTCATCCGAACGCCGGAAAATAATTACATTTTCTTAGAAAATGACTTCCTGAAAAAATATTTTTCAAAACGCCATATTTTCCATGAAATGAACAAAGCCTAAATGTATAATTGAAATTTTTGTGATGAAGAGAAAAATTGAAAAATTTGGGTCTTCTAGAAAATAATCTTAATTGCAATGCTATAAATACTTAAAGGCTGGGAAGGGCCGAAGGTAATTAGAATGATTTAGTTTTAGGGAATCTAGTTTTGGAATTGATTTGATATAATTTGGAAAGGTGGGGATTTGACAGCCTAGAAAGGTAGGGATAAAATTGAAAGAGGAAAAAAGGCGAGCACTAATTCACCGAAATGAGGATTATTTATATCATTGAAATATGATGGACTTCACAATCCCCTTTGAAAATATGGACCATCATGCAATTTAATAAGTTCTTATGTTCCCTATAAGAAAGACTGCCACATTACAATTTCTAAATCAGCAATGTTTTCAGATTTTAGATAGTCATCGGATAACGAAAGTTGTTCTTGGGATATTAAGAAAAGGACAAATTCCAATAAAAGGCACAGCCTTACATACTTAGAATAAATTTAATGCAACCTTTCAAACAATTAATAAAAAGCACAAGGTTTTACACCTAGGACAATTAAACACTATCTTTTAAACATGTAAAGAAAATACATAATCTTCAACATTCAGGATACTCTTAAGACAATCTTCCTAACTTTTTAAAAGAAAGTAGAACGTAATACCATGGAAAATAATAATAATAAATCGTTGTTAAAATTCCTAAGTGGCAGCCAAGAGGCAATTTGCAACGTGCAAGGTTGCCAGGTCATTGCATGGGCATACATGAAATTATTAAAGGCTTTAATCAAAAATAAATTTAATGACGATTGACCAATCTAGATTTAAACTTTAAGTGAAAAAAGTAACTCTTTCATTCACATTGCCAATTGTTGGTACCAAAATGTCGGCACTATCGCTCGAGATCATGAAAGAGGGGAGTGGCAATGAGTTTCAAAGAAAGAGCATTCCCATTGTTCTTTTTTTTTTTTTTTTTTCACTTAGGATTAAGAGTGTGTTTGGAAATATTTCTATTATGGGAACAATTTTTATCTAGAAATAGCATTATCTTTAAAAGAAAACAGTATTCAAAATTTATGAATCTATGAATTTTTTTTTTTTTTATTTTTTTTTTTTTTATTCCGAAAATTGGGACTAGGATCAGCTCGAGAGACTTGACTTTGTGTCGATTGTGTAAAGACAAGCATCAGGTTACGTTAAGCTTTTTTTTTAAATGACATCATTTCTCTTTTTGTTTCCAAAAACAAAGAAGTAAGCTTTTTCTACTTTTTGTTTCTATTCTAAATCTATTAACTAGGCACCGATTTATTCTTGAAAATAGAAAAATTAGTTAACATTATCAAACTGATTTCTATTTTTTTTTCTGTTTCGGGAAACAAGAAATTGAAAAATAGAGGGATAGAAACACTCACAAAGATGGCCTAAATGGCTTTTATTGCTTTACTTTTGATTTGAATCATTTTGCAAAACAAACATTCACTTTTGTTTAGACCAAAATTCTGGAAACTCTTACATGATATTTTCATAATTCCTTAAGTAAATGCAACAGATAGTTCTTGTACAATTGCACAAAAAATCTAAATTGTCCTATTACTTTTTTTTTTTAAAAGCAATTTTGTATTTTGTATAATGTCAATGTTAGTCTTGATTATACTTTTTTTTATATCACTTTTTTTTTTCCAAACATGGACCATGAGATTGCTAACATGAATAATAAAGTGCGTGTGCCATGTCATGACCCACTTATTATTTTCATGTGGGGACATATGCCAAATCAGTGACATAAAAAAAAATCATTTACATATGAACTCTCCCCATCATTCATCACCCACCCCACCACTAGCCACTGCCCTAGTCCACTTTGACCATCCCACTGACATCAATTGTCCCTCGCCATAGTGTCGCTCAAATTTGGCGATCATGGCCACCATGAACTCAAGTAGCGAGCCGCCATGAATGCTGCTAGCTGTATCAAATGGAGAGAGATATACGTAGATGGCATATATATATTTTCCATTAAAAAAGTAGCCCATTTTAGTAATTTTCGCAATAGACTCAAGTTAAGGGGAGCATAAAGAAATGCCTTGAGGACGACAAGTGGCACTTTTAAAAAAGTAGATGACAGTTTTCAGTTAAGTGAAAGTAGTTGGGTGAAAATAGCTTTCAAATAAAATTACATGGGTGGGTAGGTAGTAATGTTAATATCCCTAAATTTTTTAAATGCAAATAATATTATTTTCAATTTCTAAATTTCGGCGGGAAAGCCGCAGGAAGAAGTCAGGACACGACCGTTAGCAACCCAGGACACGTGGTCGAAGATGATTCGTGGCGAGCGTCTTTCCTAATTCTCTCACGGCGAGCGTGTCAAGCAACGGTCGAAATTTTGGAAAGCCCACCGACTTTCCTATATTGAACAGTCAGCAGATCACAGCCGTCCAATCATGACCCTCGCTTCGGATTTATTTTTACATCAACGGTTGACCCGAAGTTGGTGTATCCTTTCCCCATGAAAAAGGGTCCTTTTTCCCCTCTCGTGCTCATTTGTATCCGTTGCTCTCGTCCCGCGTTTCTGGTTCTCCTCTCTCCCCCATGGCTTCTTCTGCGATATTGTTTTCAGAGAGAAGTAGCGATTCCGAGTAGGCGTTCTTCATCGGCCCTTCCTTCTCCTTTATTTGTTTTCCGCTTCTAGATTGATTGATTAATTTTGTCGATGGTGTCCTCATTTTGCTTTCTTGTCTGATTTTGTGAAGCATCATCCGGTTGCAGAGATCCTTGAGGGTTTCTCTTGGCCTACGATGCCTATTGGTTATCGGAAATCTTTGGTTTACGCCTCATCCCTTGATTGCTTAGTGATTCATCGGCAGATCGATTGAACTTTGCGTTGTTGTTTTGACCAGCTTATTCTGGATTCTCGTTGTTCGCTGAATTGGTAGTGTGGCTTCTATCTCTTGACGTCTGAGGATGTCGTTATGGCAAGTTGACAGAAAGAGAAATAGAAATTGAAAGGAATTGTTCTCTTCGCTTCGTAGATCAGAGTCTAGTGGTGGCAATACTTAAGCGGCCAAGTTCGATATGGAGTGTCTGGGATCAGTTCTTTCATGTTGCATAAGCATCAATTTCTAATATGTCTTCCACTTCTGTTATCTTCTAGTCGAGGTTAGGTGGAACAATCAGATGTTCTCTTTCCTTCGCAGGTCATAGTTCGGTTGAGGCATTGCTTTACCTCGTCAATTTCGAGATGGAGTGTCCGTGATCAGTGATGGCTCTTTCTTGCTGTGTAAGAATTGATTGATAGGACAAGCTCTTCTGTCAGGGTTCTTTCTCTTCTGGAAAGGTCCACACATTTTCTAGATCGTTTCTCTTCATTCTTATCTGTGTGCCACATTCTCTAATCGGATCTCTAGTAAATCATGGAGATATCGTATGTACGATTCATGCATCATGCTCTTCTTCCCTATCGTGGAAATGGCTCCTGGCATTACCTAGTTTGCTTTGCCTTCCCTTTCACACGACTTCTGTGTTTTCTTTTGGTACAGAACAAGAGTCAATTTCGTGTTCTTTCCGTGCGAGAGGTTGTTTGAGTTGGCTGGATTTAGTCAATGGCCATATGAATGTCTACAAAATTGTAGGGTTTCTTTGGTTATTGGGACTGTGAAGGCTTATTGCTAACAGAATCAGTTTTACTTCAGGGCATACTGGTAGTATCTTATTTTGAAGTGACATACTTCAGATATCTATCACGATTTGTATTCTTAATCTTTCTTGTTTTGTTTCTGTTTCTTAACAGATGATGGTAGCTGATACCAGTTGTTCTTTTGCCAGATTAGAGCCTACTTTCTCTTTGGGATTGGATTGGAAACTTTTGATTTGTATGTCATACCTTTTTCTTTGATGGAACTATCCTGCATGTTATTTATCAGGGACTTTTTCCTTTCAGCGTATTTTGTCGCACATTCAATTGGAAATACGTTTCTTTGGTATGCATTTGTTTTGACTTGGTGTGTGTATCTGCTTGAATTTTGTGTCAATAGATGTTAAATTTGGTTTATTTGAAGAATTTTTTGTCAGGTTTCTTTTGTGTTTATATTTGATGAGATTTACGTTATCTGGATGATAATTTCCTATGCTGAGATGTTATTTTGGTGTGACCTATTGCCCTTTTTTTCTCTATGTTATTCGGAACTTGCAGGATAGTTTCTTTTCCAAAAAAATATTTGTTTTTCCCACTTTTTTTTTTTGCGGTAACATTTACCTTTTGCCAAAACTTCACCAAAAGTATAGTATGTAATGTTTTCACTTAAAAAGCGATGTTGGATGGTTCATCAATAGATTGATCTTTCCATTTTATTGTTCATCAAGATGAATATGGATTTTGGTGGATTGGCAGTTGCAGCATCTTTCCTTTTAGAGCAATCTTTTTATCTAAGCATGTCATCTAAGGATGATAAATACATAAAATCTGGTTAGTTTACATAGAATAAGGTACTTGGGCTTCTTGGAGGAGTGGTCATCTATTATTCAGTCTTTGTTTGCTCGAGTTCTGCAGTAGTCTCTGATCCCATCTTCAGGACGGGGATGGACTGAAATTTTGAAGATTTCTAGGGATTTGTAGTTTTGATTTAAGTTTGTCTTCAGTTGATTATCTTCGGGGCGGAGTGAGATAAAAATTGTGGAATTCTTGTTGAAGTTTGACGGGGTTTGAGAAGTGGTGATCTGTTGTGTTCTTTTGTAGGGCTGAGTTGATGATTGTTTGAAATTGGACAAACAGTTGCTTTGTGGATTCTAGGTAGTTATTGGTTTGAATGAAGTTTGTTTGCCGCTTCTGCTTTTTTCCATTTATGGTAAGATGATTAGGTCTTATTTCTCTTTCCTTTATGCAAGCCTCTTCTGGTCTGATGTGGGCTGTCTTCAATCTGTAATGGTTCATCTACATTTCATTTAACAAGCTCTTCTTTCTTTGAGCTTCTATTGGCTTTTGTTGTTTTTGGAAAATGGATAATCATTAACTATTTTCCATTCTAGGGATTTTTTATGAGTTTGGAAAGCTTGAGATCCACAAAGTTCTGGCTTGTTTCTATTTGCCCTTGCAGTGCACACTGCAAACACTGAATTGATTGCTGGTAAATCATGGAGATATTGCAAGTGCAATTTATTTATCTTGCCTTTGTTGTTCTCCACACAATTTGATTAGCTTAGGCTTTCATTCTATACAATTGATATGTTTTCTTTTGACAAAGAACCTTGGTGGAACTATTTCATTTACCACGTGATATCCATGCTTTAGTTGGTTGTTGAGGAGTGGTTATGGACAGATTTAGTGTCCACACTCCTCCTTTGATTATCTATTGATGGATTGATCAATCCTTTTGTTGTTTTAGAGCTGTTTCTGGATTTATAATCCAGTGCATTGGCTCTAGCTTCTTTTCTCATGGAGCGATCTCTTTGATTGAGGATGTTGTCTAGGGAATGGTACATATGATGAGGTTGGTCAATTATTACTTAAGAATGACTGGGTGAAGAACTGAAATTTCGATGAACTCCTACTGCATAGGCATTTGAGTTTTTGTTCCTCAATTGATTCCTTGGAATGGAAAGATAATAATTGTCTTTGTTCCTATTCCTTTATAGGTTGGAGTTTTGCCAGACTTGCCTTTTATGTGCAGCTGAGTTGATGAATTGCGGAGTCTGGGTTTTGTTTGAAATTGGATAAGCTCCCACTTCTTGGATTTTGGTTCTTCTGATGACCTCACTTTATGTGTATATGGGTCAATCCCTAATCAATTGATATTTTGTCCATGCTTTTACGATAGGGTGTGCAAGAACTAGCTTGACTTGTGCTTGGAGGGTTTGAAGTTCCACATAAAATCTCTGATTGTTGTTGAATGGCCTCTCTGCTGGACATAATTGCAAAAGGAGAGTACTAAGTCTCCATAGTAGTCTCCATAGTTGCAATGGGTTTGCTTGGCCAACATTTTCCACTGCTGTTATACTTTCTTTTGATACAGTGATTGTTGGGGACATTTTACAAATAACGTGTTTTGTAGGTGATATGGGTTGTTTTTAGTTTGTAGTGCCACCTTGAGGGCCTAATTTCTGAATATTTTAGGTTCTCAGTATGAAGACTTTTCTGACAGGACCTAAGTTATACTTCGTTGCAAACTGTTAGCATATCATTCTGAAAAGATGAACTGGTACTGTGTTTTTGCCTTTTATATTTTAATAACATATTCCACATAGGTACCTTTCATAACTAGGTCTCTTTCTTCTCGTGTTTCATGATTGGCATATGTGATTGGGCCTCACATGGGGATGTTGACAGGACAGCCGTCTAGAAGGTCTCTTTCTTCTCGTGTTTTGTGATTGGCATATGTGATCAGGCCTCACATGGGGACGTAGACAGGACAGCCATCTAGACATAACTCCCTTTGCATTGCTTGCACTCTGACCGGTTCTCTCCTTTCTGCTGATTCTCTTGTTTCTTATCCATCACAAAGCTGTGTTGTGCCCTATTTGCTGTCAGCAGACATGGCTAGTCTGGCTGGGAAAAGCAGATGCTTGGTGCTTGGTTGGCATGTTTGTCAAATGTAGTAGTTTTTAGATGGGTGAAACCGAAGGGACAGATGACAATTCTGCATAAGCCTTGGTTTGAGGTCTTAACATATCTGGTAAGCATATGATATGTACGATGGGTGAACTTCTACTACTTATATATGGTCTAAATTTAATCAAGCATAGTTGTTGAAACTCTTTAGGGCATGAATTTATAGATGTCGAATTGCAGCGTGATCCTTTGCCAATGATGATCTTTTGACCAGGTATTCTAATTCATGGTTCTACCGTATCTCATCGGCTCTGCGAAAGTTGTACGGAGTCATCTTCCTTGTAATTGGAGATACTAAATGGTTGCCTTATGTAATCGGTTTCATTTGCTTTGGTGTTTGCTTTGAAGGCATGAACTTTGAAGCATCTGGCTGGGTCTTTTTCCAGGACAATGTTGGCGACATCTCCGATTTTATACAGAAAGGTCTATCAAAGCTATTAAGGTTCGAATGCTAATCATATCAACTAATTTTGTGGCTTCCATGCTATACGGACTTATTCAGTTGTTGACAGGTGCTTGTTCTAGTTTAGAGCGATCCCACTAATGACCGTGTGAGGATGCTAATTGAATGAAACTGTTAGAGAATCCTAGTTCTTTAGTTGGGGAAGGCAGGAGGTTATTAATTAATGCAATTATGTTTAGTCGAGATACTGAATTTTTGTTTTTCTTTGTGGATTGGAGTGATGAGCAATGTCTGGATCTTTCCATAGGGATCGTCTTTTTTTTATTTTTTATTTTTGGGGAGATACAATGAACATCTAGTTCTCTTCCTGTTGTAGGTCAGAGTCCTTTTGTTGCAAATCACGCTGAATTTGACCCGGTTTGTGTTTAGGGGAATGATTTGAGTAAGCAAGCTTTTGCCTTTTTTGCTTCTCCCAGGGGATTTTTGGTATAAATGGTTTATTTTGGGTGCCAGTTCAAGTCCCTTTCCCTGATGATGTCCTGCTCTCCATCTTCGCCTGCGGACTTTAATGGATAAAACTACTATTACTACAATTGAGGCTTGTTTCCAAGGCTAAGTCTAGTTGTTGCTTAGCTTGGTCATTTGGGGCTTTTACTTTTTCTTCTTCTGGAGTTATTTTTGGTGTAAATGGTTAATTTTGGGAGCCGGTTCACAAGTCTTTTTCTTCGATGATGTTGTCCTCTAATCTTTTTCTGTGAACTTCACTAGATAAAAGTACAATTGAGTCCTGTTTCAAGGCTAAGTCTAGTTGTTGCTTTCCTCGGTGACTTGGTGGCACACATTGATGGCAATTTGACTTATTGGATGCTTCTACCTTGTGAGATGGAAATTGATTGCCAATATTCACTAATATCATGGTAGATTATTTGTTTCTACTTTGAATTGGTTTGGTGCAGTCCGTAGAATCATTCTTATCGGGATTCTCTTTATATTGAAGTTCCACTTGATATAAATTTGCCTGACAAATTAGTTTTATATTGCTTGTGTGTTGAAAAGTTATT
The DNA here is from genome assembly GCA_014182515.1 of Eucalyptus microcorys. Classification (NCBI taxonomy): domain Eukaryota; kingdom Viridiplantae; phylum Streptophyta; class Magnoliopsida; order Myrtales; family Myrtaceae; genus Eucalyptus; species Eucalyptus microcorys. Next base: position 53,105,663 of record CM024569.1, on the reverse strand, counting down.
GGGCCATGAGCTTGCACAATCCCTCTACATGGATTCTCCCCTGATTTTCTCCAAAACTCCTATTCTGTTATCTTCGTTTTCTGAGGGAGTTGGCTCTATTTTGTGCCTTTAAATCTAAATCTGCAAGGATGTTTGTAGGCATGCATAGAGCAGATGGATTGGATGTTTTGGCCAACTTTTACAAGCTTGCTCTTTGAATGAGATGGTGCACTGGACATGTTGCTTCAGGTAGGGTTCATGTGTTGTATGAGCTATACCTCATGTTGAACTCGAGAAGAAAAACTAATTGGTTTGATGACTTCACAAAGAAATTGAGCCTTCCTGCAGGATATATTGTATAGGCCTCGAAAGGAGATGGAAGGCTGTGATCTCTGGATAAAATTTTGCTTACAAATGAAGCATCTAGTGTTAGTGAGTATATAAGCTAGCGGAATACCTGATGGAGCTTGTATAATTCTGCTTGTATTTTTGGACTTTTGGACATATTTGTCCATTGTTAGTTGCTCACTTTGTTGAGAAAATTGTGCAACTTTGTATAATAGCACAAGTAAGTTGTGTTTGGCAAAAAATCAAGCATGAATTGTGCAGATAGCACTCGTTATCATTTTGTTCATGTGTTGTATGAGCTAAATTTGATGTTTAACTTGCGAAGAAAAACTAACTGGGTTGAAGACCTTGCAAAGAAATTGAGCCTTTCTGCAAGATATATCGTATAGGCTCTGAAAGGAGAAGGAAGGCTGTGATCTCTGGATAAAATTTTACTTACGAAGCGTCTAGCGTTAGCCAGTATATGAGCTAGTGGAATACCTTATGGAGCTTGTATAATTCAGCTTGTATTCTTCCGAACATATTTGTTTATTGTCAGTTGCTCACTTTGTTGAGCAAATTGTGCAACTTTGTATCATAGCATAAATAAGTTATGGCTGGCAAAAATCAAGAATGATTGTGCAGATAGCACTTGTTATCATTTTGTTTGAGGATGTCAAGAACGACACTGGTCAGTTTGTTTCATAAAACTAGGTGTTTGGGCTTTTTGGAGGACTGATGATCCTTTTGTTGTCTTTTTTTGGTTGAGATGATGAAAGTAGTCTTTTCAGGCGATAGGCTGTAATTTACTTGTTTTGATTGAAATTTGTTCTTCAGTCTTTTATCTTTGGGACTCGATTGTCGTCGTCTGGTCCAAGTTGGAGTCTTGCCAGATTCAACAGGGGGTGCTTTGTTGCGAGCTGATGATTGTCCGAGGGTGGATAAGCTCTATTGTCTCTCAAGGCAGTTATTGGTTTGAATGAAATTTGTTCTCCAGTCCCATAATTTTCCGATTGATGCGAAAACTGATTCTCATTCCTTTGGAGGGGTGGAGTTTGGCCAACATATGATCTGTGATGGTTCTTTCTTTGCAAGGTGTATGCGCCATAACAAATCACTATCCAATCCAAATCCGCTTGCCCATGTCCACTTCCTAGAAATATCCCTCCATTGTGTCCTTATCCTTCAGTCTCATCTTGCGTCTATGATTGTGCATGCATTCCTTTCTCAGTTGACAGCCTCTGTGAAGAACTCTTCGGAGGAGACATCATACCAAAATGATCTTGATCCTTCTTCTTTTCTTTTTGTTTCTTGATTAATTGTTAATTCTGTCTTATTTGCATGCTAATTTTCTGAAGGTTATTCTCGCCTCTCTGGGAGTCTGCCATGTTATGCGTATTGTTGGGTTTGCACTCCTCTGATTGGTGATTGTTTCATCATTTATCGATCTTTCCGTTTAATCGTATTATGAGCTGATTCTGGTATTCACTATTCCGTGAATTGGCAGTGGCTTCTTCCTTCTTGGAGTGATCATGTTCGTCTGAGGACCATGAGCACAATGCTACTGGTCAGTTGGTTACATAGAACAAGACATTGGGGCTTTTTAGAGGACCAATGATCTAATCTTGCACTTTGTTCGATTGAGCTGATGATGCCGTAGTCTTTGTCTTTAGGATGAGCGATGGACTGAAATTTTGACAGCTGGTGATCTGTTTCTTTCTCTGTGGGGCTGAGTTGATAATTATTTGATATTGGATGAGCTTCCGTTTCTTGGATTTTAGGCAGTTATTGGATTGAATGGAACTTGTCCTTCACTTCTGCTATTTTCTAGTTAATCCCAAAGATCAGATCTAGTTCTCTTCTTTCCGAAGATCAATGTTTAGTCAGGGCAATACTTCACATGGCCAAGTTCCATATGGAGTCTCTGTGATCAGAGATATTCGTCCTTGCTGCATAAGCATCAATTCCTAACTTTTCTTCCACTTCCGTCTTCTTCTAGTTAAGGTGGAACGATGAGATGTTCTCTTTCCTTTGCAGGTCAGAGTTTGGTCAAGGCAATAGTTTACCTCATCGAGTTCAATATGGAGGGTCTTGGATCAGTAATGGTTCTTTCTTGTTGCATAAGCATCAATTCAAAGGACAAGCTGTTCTTTCAGAGTTCTTTCTTGTCTGGAAAAGTCCACACAAGTTAAGCTCGTCTCCCTTCACTTCTGTTATTTTCTACTTAATCCGAAAGATCAGATCTAGTTCTCTTCCTTCCAAAGATCAGCATTTGGTTGGGGCAATACTTCACGTGGCCAAGTTCCATATGGAGTCTCTGTGATCAGTGATATTCTTCCTTGCTGCATAAGCATCAATTCCTAACTTATCTTCCATTTCCGTCATCTTCTAGTTGAGGTGGAATGATCAGATATTCTCTTTCCTTTGCAGGTCAGAGTTTGGTCAAGGCAATAGTTTACCTCGTCAATTTCAATATGGAGTGTCTTGGATCAGTAATGGTTCTTTCTTGTTGCATAAGCATCAATTCAAAGGACAAGCTGTTCTTTCAGAGTTCTTTCTTGTCTGGAAAGGTCCACACAAGTTAAGCTCGTCTCCTTTCACTTATCTGTGTTCTGCGATCACTAAGTGGATCTCTGCTAAATCATGGAGATAGCATATGTAAGATGTATACGTCATGCTCTTCTTCCCTATCATGGAACTGGCTCCAAGAATTACCTACTAAGCTTCACCTCCTTTTTACATGACTTCTGTGTTTTCTTTCGGTTTAGAACAAGAGGTTATTATGTGCTCTTTACATGCAAGAGGCTGTTTGAGTTGGGTGGACTCTGTCAATGGCCACTGTTTATCAGGATCAAATGTTTATTGCTGACAGAATTGCTTTTACTTGGTGCATACTGGTATCTTCTTATTTGGAATGACATAATTCAGATATCTATTACAATTCGCATTCTTAATCTTTGTTACTTTCTTTCTATATTTTAATGGTTGCTGTGCCGATTACTTTCTTGGTCTAATTTCTGAAGTATCTGGCTTGTTGCGGAAGCTTAATTTCTTTAGCTCCCATTGCCTCTTTGGGACTTTGCCATTGTCATGGACGTCATTAGGGTTTACTCTCCTCCTTTGACTATTTATTAATTGATTGGTTGGTTGGTCTATTTAGATGTTTTATGAGCAGATTCTGGATCTGTTATTTAGTGGATTGGAAGTAACTTTTTCTCTAATGGACCGATCTCCACCTCTAAGGATGTCATGTAAGGAACTATAAATGTGATTGGTTTGGTCAATTGTTGCATAGAATGAAGTGTTCGAGCTTTTCTTGGGACTGACGGTTCCTTGGTAGTATATTGTTGGGTTGGTGGAACTAGGGTAATGGGTGTTGAACTAAAACTTCTAAAAATTTCCTGCATGGACACTAACGTTTGTTTTTTAAAATTCATTCTTTCATTAATTATCTTTGGTCAGTAGCAAGAATCGAGATGATAATTGTCTATTCCTAATTGCTTTAGGTTGAAGGTTTGCTGAATTTGAGAAGTGCTGATCCTTTGCCTTTTTTGTAAGGCTGAGAGGATGAATTGTGGAGACCAGGTTTTGTTTGAAATGGGATAAGCTTTTATTTATTGCATTCTGGACAGTAAATGGTTCCATTAGTGTTGACCCCATAATAATAATAATAATAAAGCAAGGGAATCACCATTAAATTCTCTTTCTTTTATGGTCAAAAATTGGCTAAAGTAAAGACATTTTCCTTAATGGAATTATTCTGCATGTTATTTATCACTTTTTCCTTTTCAACATACTTTGTTGCACACTCACTTGGAAATATGTTTCTTGCATATGCATTTCTGTTGACTTGGTGTGTATGTCTTCTTGAAGTTTGTGTCTATGTTAAATTGGTTTATTTGAAGAATTTCTCTCAGGTTTACTTTGTGTTTATATTAGATAGATTGATGTCATCTAGATGGTAATTTCTTATGCTAAGTTATTATTTTGGTGTTACTTATTGCTCTTTTTCTCTATGTTATTTGGTACTTGCAGGATAGGTTCTTTTCCAAAAGAATATATGTTTTTCACACTTTTTTTTTTTTTTTGTGGTAACATTTTCCTTTTGCCAAAACTTTTCCAAAGGTTATAATATGTAGTGGATGGCTCATCAATAGATTTATCTTTCCATTAAATTGTTTAACAAGATGATTTTGGATTTCGCAGTGGATTGGCAGTTGCATCTTTCCTCAGAGCGCGATCTCTTCATTGGAGCATGTCGTCTAATGAATTAAATACATAGAAGCTGGTCAGTTACACAATATAAGGTGTTTGGGCAATGGACTGAAATTTTGAAGATTTCTAGGCTCTTTGTTGTTTTGATTTAAGTTTGTCTTCAGTTGATTATATTCAGGGAGCAGTGAGATAATTATTGTCAAGTTCTAATTCTTCTAAAGGTTGAAGTTTTACCAGGTTTGAGAAGTGATGATCTATTGCGTTATTCTGTGAGGCTGATTGATGATTGTTCGAGATTGGACAAGCAGCAGCTTCATGGATTCTAGGCAGTATTGAAAATTTGAAGATCTGTAGGCTTTTTGTAGTTTCCATTTTAGTTTGTCTTTAGTTGATTCACTTCAAGGAGTAGTGAGAGAATTATTGTCAAGTTCTAATTCTTCTACAGGTTGTTTTGCCGCGTTTGAGAGGTAGTGATCTATTGCATTCTTCTGTGGGGCTGACTTGATGATTGTTTGAAATTGGACAAGCAGTCGCTTAGTGGATTCTAGGCTGATCTGAATGAAGTTTGTTATCTGCTTCTGCTTTTTTCTTGGTTTTGGTGAGATGATTAGGGCCTAGTTCTCTTCCTTTGATGCAAACCTCTTCTGGTTCAATGTGGGCTTTCTTCAATCTGTGATGGTTCTTTCTAGCTCCATAATCTTTATCTCATTTCACAAGGTCTTCTTTCTTTAAAGATTCTATTGGCTTTTCTTGTATTTGGAAGATGAATAATCATTGACTACCCTCCATTTTAGGGATCCTTTGTGAATCTGCAAAGCTTGAGGTCCACTAGTTCTGGCTTGTTTCTCTTCATTCTTGCAATGCATGCTGCAAAATTGATTGCTGGTAAATCTTGCAGATATTGCATGTTATACGTCTTGCTTTTGCGCACCCCCCCTAGGGCACAAATGCTAGCTTCACACAATTCCCGGGGCTTTCATTCTATATGATTGATGTGTTTTCTTTTGGTACAGAACCTTCAGTGGAACTTTTTCATTATGAGGTGATTTCTACGCTTTAGGCGGTTGTTGGGGAGTTATTGTGGACATTATTAGTGTTTACACTCCTCCTTTGATTTGATTGATGGATTGATCCATCCTTCTGTTGTTTCACGAGCTATTTCTGGATTTTCATAATCCAGTGGATTGGCAGTAGCTTTTTTTCTCACATAGCAATCTCTTTGATTGAGGATGTTGTCTAACGAATGGTACATATGATGAGATTGGTCAATTTTTACTCAAAATAGCTGAGCTTTTCTTGAGCTCAACGATCTTTTCACATCTATCTTTGGTTGGTTGGGTTGGTGGATGGGCGTGTTCTTGATCATCTTCAGGAATGGGTGAAGAACTGAAATTTTGATAAACTCCTGCTGTGTTGGCACTTGGTGAAGATATGAATTTTGATGATCCTATCGCCTTTTCTGTGATGGCTGAGTTGATGAATATTAGTGTCCGAGCTTTGTTCGAGATTGGATAAGCATCCACTTCTTGGATTTTGGTTCTTTTGATGTCCTCACTCTCCATGTGTATTTATAAGGATCAGTCCCTAATCAATTGACATTTTGGCCATGCTTTAATGATAAGGTGTGTGAGAACTAATGAGGTTTGATGTCCTCACTTTTTCCTTTGATGCAAACCTCTTATTCTGGTTGAATGTGGACTGTCGTCAATCTGTGATGGTTCTTCCTAGATCCATAATCTTTATTTCATCTGACGAGATCTTCTTTCTTTTGAGATTCTATTGGCTTTTCTTGTATTTGGAAGATGAATAATCATTGACTATACTCCATTGTCGGGATTGTTAGTGAGTCTGGAAAGCTTGAGGTCCACTAAGTCCTTTCTTGTTTCTTCTCTCCATTCTTTTAATGCATGCTGCAATCCCAAAATTGATTGCTGGTAAATCATGTAGATATTGCATGTTACTCATCTTGCTTCCCCACCCCCGGGCGAGATACTAGGTTCACAGAATACCCAAGGATTAAATTCATGCATCGATGTGTTTTCTTTTGATACAAAACCTTTAGTGGAACTTTTTTATTTATCAGGTGATTCCTACGCTTTAGGTGGTTGTTAAGGAGCTGTTGTGGACATTGTTAGTGTTTATGCTCCTCCTTTGATCCGATTGATGGCTTGATCCATCTTTCTGTTGTTTAACAAGCTTTTTCTAGATTTTTATAATCCAGTGGATTGGGAGTAGCTTTTTATCTCATGGAGCGATCTCTCTGATTGAGGATGTTGTCTAAGGAATGGTACATATGATGAGGTTGGTCAATTATTACTTAGAATAGCTGAGCATTTCTTTGAGTTCGATGTTCTCTTCACGTTTATCTTTGGTTGAGTTGGTGGATGAGCAGTGTCCTTGATTATCTTCGGGACCGTGAAGAACTGAAATTTTGATAAACTCCTATGGTGTAGGTGTTTTGCCAAATTCTAGAAGTGGTGATCTATCACCTTTTCAGTGTGTCTGGGCTTTGTTGGAAATTGGATAAGCTCCCACTCTTGGATTTTGGTTCTTTTGATGTCCTCACTCTCCATGTGTATTTATATGGATCAATCGCTAATCAATTGATATTTTGGCCATGCTTTAATGATAGGGTGTGCGAGAAGTAGCTTGACTATGATGCAAACCTCTTCTGGTTGCAGAAACCCCCTGTTGCTGAGATCCTTGAGGGTTTCACCTGGCTTCTTTGGGACAATGCCTGTGGTTATTGGAATTATCTTATTGATCGACCGATCGGTCTTTGCATTATTGTTTTTACCAGCTTATTCTGGATTCTTGTTATTCGGTGCTTTAGTGTGGCTTATTTCCTCTTGGATCATATCTCTTTCGGAGGATGGTCATTATGGGAAGTGTTCTCCTCCTCTCATCCTTAATCGCTCTTTTTCGAACATTTGTTTTATGAGCGCCTCGTGGATTTTGTTATTTGGTGAATTCGCAGTGGCTTCTTTCCCCTTTGAGTGAATTGTTTGTCTGAGGGGATGTCAAGGACGATGATTACTATGGCATTGTCAATTTGTTTCATAAAATACGGATGTTTGGGCTTTTTTGGTTGAGACAATCAATTATTAGTCTTTGATGTCACATCTAAGACCGGGGGATAGACTCAAATTTACTGGTTTTGATGGGAATTTGTTCTTCAGTTTTTATCTTTAGGAGTTCTCTCACAGGTTGGAGTCTTGCCAGACTTGACATGTGGTGATCTGTTGCGAGCTGATTATTGTCTGAAATTGGGTGACTTCTATGGTTTCACGAGGCAGTTGTCAGTTTGAATGAAATTTGTTCTCCAGTCCCATAATGTTCGAATTAATACAAAAATTGATTCTCATTCCTTTGGAGTGGTCGATGTATGATCTGTGATGGTTCTTTCTTTGCATGGTGTACACGCCCCAACTGATCATTATTTAATCCAGATCCGCTTTGTCTTAATTTTATTGAAGTTCAAAAGCTGGTCTATCCCTCCTAGAAGTAGTCCATCCCTCGTGTCCTCATACTTCGGTCTCATCAGGCGTTTATGAGTGTTAAGTCGGTCTGGTTCTGTTTATGCAATGTTATTTTCTGAAGGTTACTCCTCGCCTCTCCAGCACTTTGCCATGTTGTGGGCATCGTTAGGGTTTGCAATCCTCCCATTTGATTGATTGATCTTTCGAAGTTTAACTGTATTATGAGCTGATTCTGGTATTCCCTATTCTGTGAATTGGCAGTGGCTTTTCTCTTCTTGGAGTGATCATTTTGTCTGAGGATGTTGTAGGGCAATAAAAACAATGCAAGTGGTCGGTTGGTTGCATAGAATACCACATTTGGGCTTTTTGGAGGACTAATGGAACTGGTTCCAGGCATTACCTAGTTTGCTTTGCCTTTCTTTTCACACAACTTCTGTGTTTTCTTTTGGTACAGAGCAAGAGGTCATTTTGTGTTCTTTCCATGCCGGTGGTTCTTTGAGTTGTTAGACCTAGTGAATGGCCATATAGATATCTAAATTGTAGGTTTTCTTTGGTTCTTGGGACTTTGAAGGTTTATTGCTGACAGAATCAGTTTTACTTCAAGGCATACTGGTAATATCTTATCTTGAAACGATGTACATCATATATCTATCACAATTTGCATTCTTAGTCTTTCTTATTTTGTTTCTATTTGTTGATGGATGATGATAGCTGATACCAGTTGTTCTTTGGCATATTAGAGCCTACTTTCTCATTGGGATTGGATGGAGAAGTTTTGATTTGCATGTCTGACATTTTTCTTTGATGGAACTATCCTGAATGTTATCTGTCATGGACTTTTTCAGGTTCAACGTACTTTGTCGCACATTCATTGGGAAATACGTCTCTTGCATATGCATTTGTTTTGACTTGGAGTGTATGTCTGCTTGAATATTGTCTAAATAGATTTTAAATTTGGCTTATTTGAAGAATTTTTTGTCAGGTTTCCTATGTTAATATTTGATGAGATTGATGTTGTCTGGATGGTAATTTCCTATGTTGAGATGTTATATTCATGCGATCTATTGCCTCTTTTTTCTCTATGTTATCTGAAACCTTGCAAGATATTTTTTTTTCCAGAAAAAATATTTGTTTTTCGCACTGTTTTTTGCGGTAACATTTACCTCTTGCCAAAACTTTCCCTATAGTATGTAATGTTCAATTGTATAGCGATTTTGTTGGATGGTTCATCATTAGATTGATCTTTGCATCTAATTGTTTATCAAGATGAGTATTGTCGCGACCTCTTTTTTTTTGGCGCCCGCAATCGGATACAGGCGCCTAAGGAGGCTAATGTTTCGGCTGAAATTGGTTAAGCCCGGACTCTCCCAAGTCCACCAGTTCACGACTTTAATAGTCTAATTTTTTAACCTGTAAATTAATTTAAAGACGGAGTCGACACTAATCGGTTTGAGGTGAGTCGATTAGAAACCCAAGCGAAGTATCGGGAGAAATACTCGCTCCTGCGCAACCAAAGAAATTAGGATCGGGACTTGATTACACTAGTTAATCGCTAATGCCCTTTCGGTACCTAATCTTGTTTAAACCTTCAGGTTTTTTAGATGCTCGAGGGATTTTCCATGCATTTTTGGAGGAAAAACATTTTTGAATCTTTTTCTAATTTTTTTTTTTTTGGACATAAAAGGGTTTTTTGGATTTTTTTTTTTTTGGTATTTTTAGAAAACACAAGTCTTTTTGGCTTTTTCTGAATTTTTTTGGCATTTTCATGAATTTTTGGCTTTTTTTGGATTTTTGGCATTTTTTGGAAAATACATTATTTTTTGTTATTTTTAAAATATTATATTATATTATAATGTAAAAAAATGAACCGGGTCGGATCCCTGGGTTGGGTCTGACCCGAGTCATCCAACGCGGGCCCGACTCGGATTTTTTGATTTTTTAAAAATAAATTATTTTTTATTTTTTAAAAAAATTAAAATATTATATTTATTAATAAAAAAAAACGAACCGGGTCTGGTTCCCGGATTGGGACCGACCCGGTTCACCCAACACGTGGACGGGCCTGCATTGTAGGCCCGACTCCCTTTTTTTTTTCTTTTTTTAAACAAAAGCCCAAACAATTTGGCCCGTTTTTGCTTAAAAGAACTTCAGCCCAACAACAAACCGGCCCACGCGCACAACCCGGCCTGGGTGGAACCCTACCCGGTCACTGACCCGAGTCCGACCCGGCTTGCAACCGCGACCCGAATCCTGAGACCCTACTCGGATTCGTGGTGTTCTCTCTCTCCTTTGATCCTTCGCGGCGCAGTTGGGGGAGACCGAAATGTCACTGGACAGACGGCGACGACGGGCGACGACGGGCGACGGATCTGCGACGCGGCGACGACAGGGAAGACAGCAGCGGCCGACTACTCGATAAGACGCGGTGTGGCAGCAACGCAGTCTCTCGGCCAAAACGGACCGAGGCGAGACTAGGGTTTCAAAGGAAGAGGGGCAAAATGATGGTGACAACGCGGAGGAACCCACCATTACCTGTCTTCAGCAACGGTGTGACACGGCGGCGAACGGCGGTGGTGTGTGTCGGGATGGCGGCTTGTCGTGGAGGCCAGATCTCGCGGACCTTCCTCAGATCTGGTCTTCTGTTTTCAAGATCTGAGGGGATGGCAACGGCATCGAGGGAACAAAGCGGCGAGGTGTCAAACCAGAGGGCTTCACGGCGGCAGCACGGCGGGATCTGGGGCAGTAGCGGCGTCGGGGCACGGCTTGGCCGACTGCAAGGATTCGCTCACTGGGCTGTGGCGACGCAGCGGGAGTCCGGCGCGGCAAGCGCGAGTCTTTCCCCTTCCAAATCCGACGTCCAGACGGCCTCTCCTTCTCTCAGAGTTCCAGATCTGACCTCCTTCTCCGCTTTCTCTCTTGCTCGACCCCTACCTCAGCTCTCTCCCCCTCGGGCTCGCTTGCCTCCGGCCTCCCCCAAAGTCTCTCGGAGGGAGGTCGTTCGAGCGAGCGACCCGATTTCTCTCGCACGCTCGCTCTTTTATCTCTCTTGAAGTCTCTCAAGGGAAATTTCCGAGTTTGCCGTGCCTTTGACGGAGCTTGTGGCCTGCTATTTATAGGCGAGGGGGCGGCCGGTCGACGAAGCTTCGACCGCCGGTCTTCGCACACCGAACGGCCTCCGTCGGCCGAACCGGTGTCTCATCCATCGCGGTGGCTCTAGCTAGGCCGCCTCACATTGAAGACGCGTCCCTTCCGCCTACAGCGTCGCACGTCGCCATCCTCTTCCACCTTCCGACGTCGCGCGCGTCCAGCCTCCGGCGCGTGCTGCTTATCTGATCGGGGAAGAAGACAACAGAGGAAGAAGACAAGCAAGGAGGGCCGGGCCAAGGAAAAGAAAGAGAATGGGCCTGGGGGCCGCGCGAAAGGAAAAAGGGGGCTAGGCTTTGGTTGCTGCTTCTATTTTCTTTTTGTTTTTATTTGTTTTGTTTTGTTTTTATACGGTTTTTTTTTATCCGAAAAAGACAAAATAAATAATAATAAGAACCTAATTAATTAAAAAAAGAAATTTAGGCGTCAACAAGTATGCATTTCGGTGGATTGGCAGTTGCATCTTTCCTCTTGGAGCGATCTCTTCAGCATGTTGTCTAATGATGATAAATACATAGATAGAAGCTAGTCGGTTTACTTAGAATAAGGCACTTGGGCTTCTTGGAGGAGTGGTGATCTATTATGCGGTCTTTGTTTGCTTGAGTTCTGAAGTAGTAGTCTCTGATCACATCTTCAAGACAGGTGATGGACTAAAATTTTGAAGATTTCTAGGCATTTTGTAGTTTTGATTTGAGTTTGTCTTCAGTTGATTATCTGCAGGGTGCAGTGAGCTAATCATTATCAAGTTCTAATTCCTCTACAAGTTGAAGTTTTGCCAGGTTTAAGGAGTGGTGTTCTATGCGTTCTTATGTAGGGCTTAGTTGACAATCATTTGAAATTAGACAAACAGCCACTTTGTGGATTCCAGGCAGTTATCGGTTTCAATGAAGTTTGTTTCCTGCTTCTGCCTTTTTCCGTTTGTAGTGAGGTGATTAGGGCCAAGTTCTCTTTCCTTAGATGCAAGCCTCTTCTGGTTTGATGTGGACCGTCTTCAATACGTGATGGTTCATCCTAGATTTCATTTAACAAGCTCTTCTTTCTTTGAGCTTCTATTGGCTTTTGTTGTTTTTGGACGATGAATTATCATCGACTATCTTCCATTGTAGGGATTGTTTGAGTCTAGAAAGCTTGAGATCCACTAAGTTCTGGCTTGTTTCTCTTTGTCCCTGTAATGCACGCTACAATCTCTAAATCTATTGCTGGTAAATTATGTGCAATTTATTCGTCTGGCCTTTCTTTTCTTTTTTTTCCCCGAATACTAGCTTCACACAATTTAGTTAGCTTAAGCTTTCATTTTGTACGATTGATGTGTTTCTTTCGGTACAGAACCTTCGGTGGAACTTTTTCATTTACCAAGTGATATCTATGCTTTAGGTGGTTGTTGAGGAGTGGTCATGTGCATCCTTAGTGTTTACGGTCCTCCTTTGATCATTTATTGTGGATATAATCCTTTCTTTTGTTGTTTTAGAGCTGTTTCTGTATTTATAATCCCGTGGATTGGTAGTAGCTTCTTTTCTCGCTGAGCGATCTCTTTAATTGAGGATGTTGATTGATCCGTCCTTTTGTTGTTTTAGAGCTATTTTTGAATTTATAATCCAGTGGATTGGTAGTAGCTTCTTTTCTCATGAAGCAATCTCTTTGATTGAGGATGTTGTCTAAGGAATGGTACATATGATGAGGTTGGTCGATTATTGCTTAGAATAACTGAGCTTTTTTCGAGTTCAAAGATCTTTTCAGATCTATCTTTGGTTGATCATCTTCAGGATTAGGTGAAGAACTGAAATTTTGAACTACTCCTGCTGTGTAGGCACTTGTGTTTTTATTAAATATTGTGAGGAAAAACTAATTTTGTATTATTCAATAAATTTTAATATATATACATCAAAATAAACCCTAAAAGTGGTAAAGACATGTTTACCCTTCGTACTTCTAACCCTCCTCCTCAAACTGGAGCATAAATATTAATCATGCCCCGCTTATTACAAATATGTTCTATCCTCCCATTACCCAAAGACTTAGTGAAAATGTCTGCAAGTTGTTCGCTGGTTCGAATATGACTAGGAAGAATTACTCCACTCTGCAATTTCTCTCGAATAAAATGACAGTCAACCTCAATGTATTTTGTTCTCTCATGAAACATGGAGTTGGAAGCTATATGCACTGCAGCTTTATTATCACACCATAGAGTCATGGGTATTAAATCTTTAAAGCCTAACTTAGTCAATAACTATCGAATCTACATTAATTCACATGTCACTTGTGCATGGCTTTATATTCTAACTCAACACTGGAGCGGACAACAACACTCTATTTCTTACTTTCCATGATACTAGATTTCCTCCGACCAAGATACAATACCCAGTAGTTGATCTTCTATCATCTGGAGATCCAGCCCAATTCCTTTTCCCGGAGCTTTCTTCAAATACTTCAATACCCGAATAACTGCATCCTAGTGAGTACGAGGGAAAGACAAAGACTGGCTTACCACACTAATAGGAAAAGCAATGTTTGGTCGAGTAACTATGAGATAATTCAGCTTACCTACTAGCATTCTATATCTCTTGGGATTATTAAGAATTTCTCCTCCATCAGCAACTAACCAGTTTAACCCCTTGTTCCATGGGTGAATCAAGAGGCTTTGATCCCAACATACCTGTCTCAGTGAGCAAATCCAAGACATATTTTCGCTGTGACAAAACAATACCTTTCTGTGATTGCGCCACTTCAATTCCTAAGAAATATTTCAATTTTCGCTCAAGACATATTTTCGCCGTGACAAAACAATACATTTCTATGATTGTGCCACTTCAATCTCTAAAAAATATTTCAATTTTCCCAAGTCCTTAGTTTGAAACTATTACTGAAGATAGATTTTGAGCTCAGCTATACCAACCAAGTCATCTCCCGTGATGATAATATTATCAACATACACAATCAAGAATAGTTTGCCTCCGTTTTAGGGTTTATAAAAGAAAAAATGATCATTTCCACATCTTGACAGCCCAAAAGACACTACAACCTCCAAACCATATCGTGGGGATTGTTTCAAACCATATAAAGACTTTTTTAATTTGCAAACCAGTCCAAACTCCCCCTGAGCAACAAACCCCGGAAGTTGTTCCATATAAACTTCTTCATGAAGAGTGCCATGCAAGAAAACATTCTTGACATCAAGCTGAAACAAAGGCTAGTTATATGTTGCAGCAAAAGAGATCAAAATATGAACAAATGTAAGTTTCGCAACAGGATAAAAGGTGTCTAGATAGTCAACCCCATACACTTGAGCATATCCTTTAGCAACAAGTCTTGCTTTTAAACAAACAAGAGAACCATCAGGGTTGATTTTTACAGCATATACCATCGACAACCAATAGCAGTTTTGCCTAGAGGAAGTGATACTAAGTCCCAAGTTTGATTAATCTCGAGAGCCTTTAATTCTTCTTCCATTGCTATCCTCCAGCCAGAACTTTGTAATGCCTCAACGACGGACTTGGGAATAGGATATTGTTCAACAGTAGTTTAAAAAGCCCGAAAAGTAGGAGACACAGAAGAGTGTGAAATAAAATTTGCAATAGAATATTGAGTACAAGTACGTGTACCTTTGCGATGAGCAATAGGAAAATCAAGATTAGATATAAGAGGAGGGTCAGCTAATGGTGGATTCGGAACAAAAGATGACGTATTAGTGACGGGAGAAGCGGGGGAGTAGTAGTGACACGAGGATGTCAAATATAAACCTAGAGAGGAAAGATGATAATTGTCTTTGTTCTTATTATATGTTAGAGTTTTGCCAAATTTTATATGTGATGATCTATTGCCTTTTTTGTGTGGCCGAGTTGATGACTTGCGAAGTCCAGGCTTTGTTTGAAATTGGATAAGCTCCCAATTCTTGGATTTGGGTTCTTTTAATGTCGTCACTCTATATGTAGATGGGTCAACCCCTAATCAATTTATATTTTGGCCATGCTTTTATGATAGGGTGTGCTGGAACTAGCTTGACTATGCTTTAAGGGTTTGAAGTTCGACATAAGATCTCTGATTGTCATTGGATGGCCTCTCTATTGGACGTACTTGCAAAAGGAGAGTATCTAACGCAATTCTATTTAGTCGAGCTACTGAATTGTTGTTTTTCTTTGTGGATTAGGGTGATGAGTGATACTTGGATCTTTCTATGGGGATGTTTGTTAATGCATGAACTCTGCAAAGATGTGGTTTGTGATATTTTATTTTTGAGGATTAGAGGTGATGCGATGAACATATAGTTCTCTTCCTGTTTGTAGAAGCTCTCTCTTGGGATGCTCTTTATATCGAATCTCCAGTTGATATAATGCCTGACAAATTAGTTCTATATTGCTTGTGTGTTGAAATGGAGAGTTACTTGGCCACAAGTTGACTCGATCCCTCTAGATGGATTCACCCCTCATTCTCTCCAAAACTCGTATTCTATTATCATCATTTTCAGCGGAAGGTGGCTCTAGTTTGTACCTTTAAAACTATAACTGCAAGGATGCTTGGTAATATATGCTCGTGGGGACATGCGGAGTGGATGGTTTGAATGTTTTTGTACTCTTTTTAAGCTCCCTCTTTCAATGAGATAGAGTGGACATGTTGCTTTAGGTAGGGTTCATAGTATGAACTATCACCCAATGTTGAACTTGAACCCCAAAAAAAAAAAAAAAAAAAAAAATTCTGTTCTAAATATTCGCAAAGAATTGTGCCTTCCTGCAGGATGTATGGTGCTTGTATCCGCTTGTATTTTTGGATTCTTGAACATATTTCTTTTATGGTCAGTTGTTCACTTTGTTGGGCAAATTGTACACCTTTGTATTTTAGCACAAAGTAAGACAGTTGTGGTTGTCAAAAAAGCAAGCATAATGTGCATATAGCACTTGTTAGCATTTTGGTGAGGGTGTGATGTGCTAACCCTTGGAAGTGATGTCATTGGCCCATGATCCGTATTTAATGGAGACTTAAATTCTTGAGATTTGCCATATGAGTAGTGGTGATTCTTGTAACTAGTCTTGGATTTTCATTCATGGCATCTAATTGTGGGTGTTCTGAGTCAAGTTTCCTAATTGGACATATCTTGAGTGTTCACTAACTGGTTATCATGGGCATTATGGAATTGGTATCTCTCAGAAGTTTGCTTTTACGAGCTATCCAGGTGACGTAGGCACTTTTGCCCATATGAATGTTTAGTGAAGGCATTCAGAGCCTTATGAAAATGAAGAATCCTATGGCAGCCGTAATTTTCCTTTTGCAAGTAGCTATCTAGCATTTTCGTTTCCATATAAATCAGCAAGGACGATCCTTGTGCTCCCACTAGGAGAAAAAAATTCTCAAGTAGATCTATTTTTTTCCAGCTAAATTAACCGTATTTCTTTTTTCACCTTAAAAATTTTCCAAGTTAATGAAGAGGAACGCCGTTGCAAGCATTCAGATGAGAAACTGAATGCATATACTTTCCAACGTCATGGCAAATTATCCCTTTCCACTTTCAATTGGCTTGGTGAACACTCAAATTAAATATCTAATACGTCTCAATTAGCAAACATGGTTTTTTGTCTAATGTTAAATGCTCAAAAATCTTCTCACAGATGGACAATTCATTATTACTAACTTGCGAAATCCAATTGCTGGTATGGACCATGTAAATAGGCCTTTGGTTGTGAAGGAGATGAATGAATTGATACATAGGGGAGAGTCGAATTATTTTTGCTGTTTTGCAAATGGATGATATTTTTATTTCAAGCCAGTATTTCTATTACAGTAGTAAGGATAACAAACTACCATATACTATCTCATTTGCAGTTGAAACTATTGTCATGTGTAGAACTCCATAGTGATACAAAGGTGAAATTATCTTAGATTCACAAAAAGACAAGCTCATGGTTTGGTACTTGATTAGAACTTGTTTATAGACTCATTAACTTAGTAGTTATGAACTGGTAGACTTTGTATGAACTGAATGGTGGGATAATATCCAAAGATGAGAGAAATGGGCACTCAGACTTTTCATTGGCTTCAATTTTGAGATGGATTTTAAGGACGAGGACCCGGTCTGGACGAAAAAAATGAGGTTAGTAGAAAACCATCCAAGTTGAAAGGACAGTAATAATCACACTATATTAGGCTCCATTCGTTTTGTGAAAAATAATTTCAGAGAAAATATTTTCCGGATTTTCCGGCGTTCCTTTCACTGAAAATAAATTTCTTGGGAAAAATATTTTCCACATTTGATCTATTTTATTTCACATCATCACTTCCTCCTCTCATTTCTTCTTTTTTTTTTTTTTTTTATTCGAATTATTTTTTAATTTTCTTTTTCTTTTTTAATTCGTATTATTTTTAATTTCCTTTTTCTTTTCTTTTTCTTTTTTTTCTTTTTCTTTTATTTGTTTCCCATCTTCTTCTTTCTTGATTAGTGGTCGGCTATCTCTAGACAAACCTTGAGCTCGTTGATCTCAAGTGCTCGTCAATTTGGCGAGCCTCGAGCTCAATGCTCGCACTCACCAATTTGGTGATCGGCAAGCCTTGTGCTCGTCGGCAAGCTCGAGGCTCACCGGTGGCGACCATCACGTGGCCTAAGAATCGGCGAAGAAAGGAGGAGATAGGATACAAAGAAAAAGAAATGAAAAATAAAATGAAAAAATTAATAATGGATTTTAAGAATTAAAAATAATTAAAAATCAATTTTTAAAAAAATATGAAAATTCCTTTTAAAAAATAAAATAAATGAAAAAGAAGCATATGAAGAAACAGATTTTCCTTGCCGAACAACGAAAAATATTTCCACTTCATTTTTAGGTTTTATCCCAACACCAAAAAATAATTGCATTTTCTTGAAAAATAATTACAAATATTTTCAAAAACACCACGTCTTTCACCTAGAAGCCTAATAAAATGGATTTGTTATTGGTTATGCAAAACAAAAATATGAATCAATGATAATGCCATCCGGCGGGTCTATTGTGTATAATTGGGCCCGTCCTCATTCGTCTCCGTTAGGAGCCTCCCATTCCAGGCTTGCAGTACGAGTGGGTTTTCCCGGTCTCCTCTCTCTCTCTCCTCATCCCCTTTCTCTTCACTTGGTCAGCTTGAAGGTGCGACGGCGACGACGACGACGACGACGACGGCGACTGTGACGACGACGACGACGGCGACTGTGACGGCGACGGCGGCAGGGACGGCGACGGCGACGGCGCCAGATCAGTTCAGCAGAAGCTGAAGGTCCAGTGCGAGCTCGAAGGCAGGGTGAACGGCTCCGCCTTCCCCTTCGACCCCGACTCCCGCTTCCCCACGGTAGGTCTCAGCTTTATTTTCTTTTATTTCTTTCGGGCCATGTCGATTTCCCGAGGATCCTGGCTCAGAGGTGTGCGAGGCGACTGACCCGAGCCGGGTAGGGAGGGTAGGGAGCACCGCCGACCCCTTTTTCTCTGCCCTGTTTTGGCCCGTTTCGGACTCGCAGGACTGGGATTCATCGTGGTTCGGCTCACGCGAGTTCTGGTCCCGCCGGATTGTGCCCGGTCCTTTTAAGTCTTGGCTTGATGATTGTTGTGAATCCGAATGCAAATCCGAGTCCCGAATTTGTTGGCGTTCACGCTTTAGTCGATGCACCCCACCTGTTTGATGAAATGCCTGAACCAGATTCACATTGTCTTCTTTGATTCTCGTTCTGTCCTTAGCGTATTTTGGTCATTAGACATGGCTTTGTGAATTTTCACGCTGTTTTGTTAGTTTCTTTGTGTGGCCCTTGCTTTGTGGGTGTTCGTTTTTAGTACAGGGACCATAAATCGGTCCCCTTACTCTTTGAGGTTCAGAGCTCCGCAGGGCAATCGTGGAGACCCGCCCCTAATCCATGCCTTGGTTGTTATGGCTGAAAGAGAGGTTGAGTGGTGAGGGTTTACTGGCTGAGGAGGGGGCGAAAACCAAAAGCTAAAAACCGAAAAACCGAACCGAACCGAACCATTGACACCCCTACCAGTAACCATCATCCGCCATCCTCATAGTTTGCACCCCCCTGCCGCTGACAATCTTTTTTGCTGCATCCGTTGTAGCCGCTCGCGGGTGTTGTTATCGCTCCGTTGGTGACAACGACTTTAGTTGAACCGGACCGAGCCGTGCTGTTTTCTTTGACACCTCAAGGCGGCCACATTTCACCGGCACCTATTGTCGTCAAGGTAAAACCAAGTTTATATTTCTCCTGGTTCACTACAAATTGGCCACCACTTTGGTTCCTTGCCTCAATTGGATGTTTGAGTATGTCTTTCTGTAACCAAATGTTGCTTCGTGAATTAGTTGCGGAATTAATAGAGGAATTGGATGAGGATTTGGTGCGAAGTCATCTAATCTATCTGAGGAATCCATCACATGCCCAGTCAGATTTTCTCATAGGAGTAAGACCATGAGATTGTGTGAATTTCATTTGAGATGTCTGCTGTCCAGATTTCAACTTGCGTGAATGCATGATTCGTGATAAATTTCTGGCTTAACTAGGCAAAACCGTGTCAGTAGGTGATAGGATCCACGTATGTTTGTCCGGTGTCCACATGTCGATCTTGAAGGTTGAATGAGTTTTTGGATACATGTTCCGACGCATTCAGGTCATGTTAGTTTGCTAGTTATTGCATTTTCACCACATATTACATTTACATGGACACTCATGTTTAGTTGCATCATACATGCTCATAGTAATAGTTTGGACAGCCGAAATGCAAGGAATATGGACCTTTTCATTGAAGGCAAGCTTGATAAGAAGAGCAGATCTGAAACACATCTGTTTAGCAAATGCCCGACTGGTGGTGTTTTCACGCATTTCATCTGACACACAAACGGAAGAACATGGATATGATAGCACAATGATTTCTGATATTCAGAAAGCAAAAGGTAGAAGTGCAGCTGGCTCCTGGTCTTTGTGCGTTGCAGATGACACTGCATATGATGTTGCGAAGCTGGTATGTGTCCCACAGTATGTTGTGCTCTTTTTATTGCTATGACTGACATTGTTATTGAGTAGCAATAATGTGGACCAGATTTGTCACATCCTTATAGATGTCACATCATATTGCTGCGACCTTGGTTTTGAAGTCCAGAGAACTGAAGTCTATTGCAGGAACTGTAACCAAGACAGGTAAAAGTTTTCTTTTCTTCCACATGTAAGAATTTGTATGACATGAGTGTTGGTCATCAATAGGAAAAGCATCACTCATTTTTTCCTTTTGGTGGAGCATAGTTTCAAAGATCACTCTAGATAAGGAAGTATGGATTCCGGTGAACAACTAATAAAAACACGGCAGCATGTTTTATTATTCCATCTTTATGTTCATTTAGCATGATGAAATTCTGATGGAAGCTCTTCAGGGATTTAATTTTAATTTATATGATACTTCTGATTTCTTTCGTCTGCCTTCACAGTTAGGGTTCTTCAATAATTTGCTATTTGTTTTTAACCATCATGATAGAATGAGGTGTCTATATAATCGTGTGTGATTGTATGGATTGGCAGTCTCTTAGTTCAGAAATTGTAGGGAATTCCTCTCGGTCCTTATACTGGGCACGTTACAGCCTTTCGGCCACCAAGCATGGCGCATCCTTAAGTTTTATTTATGTTAAGGCCCGACGTGTTGCCTCTATTGTGCAGCAACTTATTCAGGATTAAGGAGATTCTTTTGACACTGCCAATATTAGCACTACACAGTTTAGTAATTCTAATGCAAATATTTGTATGGGGAATAATCGTTAACAAAAACTAACTTTTTTTTTTTTTTAACTTGAGAGAAATATTGCACAGTGCTAGTGCATTGCAGTTAGCTAAATAGTCAGCTGAGCTTGCAATTCTATCTCAGTTTATCTATATGCTCTATATTCTTCACATGAATTTGGACACCGTGATGGGGTCTCCTAGAACTGATCTTTTGTAACAATTCTGTACTTGTAATAGTGTGATCTCTTATGACGGTTGCATCCTCTCAAATTATATAAAAAAAGCTTTAGAAAAACTGTCTTCTTGTCTTCTCCATGTCTGATTGTCAACATCTATGTGGCTTCTCAGGGTCAATGCTTAGCAGCGGCTTTGTCAATGCCTATTTGAATTCAAAGTCTCTTAAATTTTCTCATTCCACCAGAGGTTTTTGCACCCTTGTCAATGATGAGTCACTACATACTAGCCCACACACGGATGTGAGAAGGGTTCATTCTGAAAAGGTTAACCTTATACAAGGCAAAGTTCAACCAGTAGACTTTACCAAAGTTGATATTAATGATCTTCCAACTGTTATCATCATCGGACGACCAAATGTAGGCAAGTCTGCATTGTTCAACCGGTAGGTTTGACTTTACTAGCTCTGTGTCAATCAATGCAACAAGTATTGTTGTATTGGCAAGTTTTGACAAATTATTTCCCTATATTAATTACTTAGGTATTGTGTAGTCTGATTCGGAGGAGGGAGGCTCTCGTGTATAACACTCCAGAGGACCATGTGACAAGAGATATACGAGAAGGCATTGCCAAGTTGAGTGATCTAAGATTTAGAGTGTTGGACTCTGCTGGTTTGGAGATGGCTGCATCTTCTGGCTCAATCCTGGACAGAACTGCAACGATGATTGCGAAGGTTCTTGCTAGGTCCCAGTTTGCCATCTTTCTGATAGATGCTAGGTGAGCTCTTACTTGCATCTGTCTATTCTGTACGACCCTCCTATGGTCTTTTACATACAGCAGAGACACTATGGGAAGATTATTAAGGGTAGAGGTAAAATCGCCTAGAACATCTACTTGGGATGCAGAATTGCGTCCTTGCAAATATCTATAGTCATTTGTTCACAAGTTGTGTACTTCCCAGTTTGGAGTATGGAAAGATATCTCAGTGTTACTTCCCATAGTTGGTTTCGCTTTGTCGGTTTCCTCATGTTCGTAATGCACATGACTTCGTTTGTTAACGAGATTTGTTCTGATTAACAGAGTTGGTTTGCACCCTTTGGATTTGGAAGTTGGGAGGTGGCTGCGGAAACATGCGCCTGGGATGAAACCTATAGTTGTAATGAATAAAGCGGAATCACTGGATGATGATAATGGCTCTCTTGCTGTTGTAGCTGCAGAAGCCAGCAGACTGGGGTTTGGTGATCCTATTGCCATATCTGCCGAGACTGGTTTAGGCATGGCAGAACTATATCTAGCTCTTAGGCCTCTCCTTGAGGATTGTATGATTGATGTTCTGAATGGTAAGAGTTGCTTGATGTATTCATGAAAACTTATTTTTTTGTTGTAGAGTATGAGGCTCTGTTTGCGCCGTACCTATGCGAAAACTACACAAGTCCAAAGCCTTATGTACAGATTGCAATCGAGTCATAAACCTCTCTCTCTCTCTCTCTCTCTCTCTCTCTCTCTCTCTCTCTCTCGCCAGTATCAAAGGAGTTCTTCAAATGAAATCTCTCCTGATTTCTCATTTGCCTTTCCTTATAATCAATTACTGCACTTCACCTTCATCTATCTGATACCTTAAGTTTTCAGATTAGTAGGCCTTGGTTCCACAATTCGCACAACCTAATTACCTTTTTTTTTTTTTCTATTCTAGACAGTAACAATGCTTCTAATGAGGAAAGTTGTTCCAAATCCAATGAGGTTGATGAGTCTAAGTTGCCTCTCCAGCTTGCAATAGTTGGGAGACCTAATGTTGGAAAGTCTACATTGTTGAATACTTTGTTACAAGAAGATCGCGTTCTGGTTGGTCCAGAAGCTGGTCTAACGAGAGATTCAATTAGAGCTCATTTTCAATTTCAAGGCAGAACTATCTATTTGGTAAGTGTGAACATTTTTATCGTCACCTTTTGTCGAAGGTTTTAAGGTTGCATAAGTTTGGGACATTATATAGAATAAGCATGGCTATTTGGTTGGTGTGCTGACTTGCTTTCTTGCCTTATTGCTTTCTTTGAAAATTTTGGTGGCTATGTTAGCAGCGAGAATTTCTCTCTTTATGTCTCTCTCTCTCCCCTCCCCCCAACTGCATGTGCAAATGTGCAACTGAAAAAAGTTCCCCCCTTGGTTATTGCCTTTTCAGACTGCTTGTCTTGATATGAACTACTCTCCATGTCTCCATCCTTTACAATCCGCTATACTTCAACCTGATCTACTTGACTGAACCAGTTATATCTAGGTTGGTTCATGTATATACTTTCAGGTTGAGATTTCTATTGGGATTGGAAGTTTCCCAGCCCTAACCATTAGAGGATTTATACCCGCTACAATGTTTGTTGCACTGTTCGTGCCCTTGTTTGGTGATAAATATGCTGTTCATCCAGTGTTCTATCAAATGAATAGTATTAGCGAAATAAAGCTTTTCATTGTCTTTGCTCAGAATGAATTTATTTAATTGGCCCTTCTTTATTGTAAGAATTTCTGTTAACTCTAAATGCGATTATCGTCTTTACTGTCGCTTTTTGACCTTTGATTCTAACATGAACTATCTTCTAGGTTGACACAGCAGGCTGGTTGCAAAGGACAAAGCAAGAAAAAGGACCATCTTCCTTGAGCATCATACAGTCCAGAAAGAATCTTATGCGTGCTCATGTGGTAGCTTTAGTCCTTGATGCAGAAGAGGTTTGTTATAATATACTTTACTGTGCACTTCATCCAACTGTGACATTTTAAGTTCAAATTATAACTTCGTGCAAATAATTTAACAAAGGGATGCTTATCCAGTAGCAGAGATTTTAGCTGAGGGATGATTAGAGCAATTTGTTACTTATTGTATTTGATGCCTCAATTAATAGATTCGATTGTTGAAACTACCCTGGATGCATTTTTTTGCCTCTACCTTGTTAGATTGCTGGAGCACAACGAAGCATGAAACATGCTGAAGTGGTCATAGCCCGACAAGCTGTAGAAGAAGGACGCGGCTTGGTTGTGATTGTCAACAAGATGGATATCCTTAGAAGGAAGAAGAACTCGATGTTATATGAAGAGGTGATGAAAGCTGTTCCAGAAGAAATCCAGACTTTGATTCCCCAGGTTTGCCTTTCTTATAAATGTCCCTCCTGTGATACTCCTTTTTCTTCACAAGCATCTTATGGGATGGCTCGTTATGCTATTTTCAGTTCTCCTTTCTAGTAGCCCTTTTCTTCTGTCGTGTTGTTATAGATTTCTACATGATGAAAAAAAGATTCGCTCGTAAGAATATTTCCTACGGGACTTTGTGCCTTGTTTCTGCCCATCTCTTGAGCTTCTTTAATTAAATTATATTGATCCAAGCATTGCAAACTGAGAACTGTTTCATACCTAAAATGTATCTGCCATTTTTTATGGAACTATTCTGATGCTTTTATCGTGACTAGAAGAGTCTTCATGCTGTGCCTGCTTTTGGTCATCCTGTCCTGAGGATTGGTGATTATATAATCTATTTACTGGACTTTGAACAATGCAATATCAGACGTGTTTCTTACTAGTTAGGTCGTGAGGGCAAAACTTAGAGCTTTACCTATCAAAAAGTGGTTTCCGATGGAGACATGCCTTTCTTGTGCGGCCTGTTGCCTCTATTCTCGTATACACAAAATTCTGTTGAAAGATTTCTCTAGAAATTAGATTGATAGTTTGCTACAATTTAGAAATCTGTGGATCCATGAACTTATGTGAGCAGTTGGAAAATCATGAGGTCAAAAGGTAAGTTGGTATTTTCGGCATAGATTGCAGTACCAGTAACTCTTGTGAAATCAAACAAGAAGAATGTCCTTATTAGTAGACTAATGTTGCACGGCCCATAATGAAACATGGTTTGATGCCTTCTCATGTTTTTAAGTAAGTGAGGAACTTGGCTGGAGTCATTGACATGGCTTTTTAACAGGTGAAGTCTATACCTGTCGTTTTCATATCTGCTTTAGAGGGTAGGGGCAGGATGGCTGTCATACACCAGGTCATTGATACGTATGAGAAATGGTGTCTAAGACTGCCAACAGCTCGTCTTAACCATTGGTTGCATAAGGTTAGTCTTCAATAACACTTGGTCTTCTCTAGTTCTTCCAACAATTGACTTGTTTGTACCACTAGCCAGTAGCCAAGTGCATGTTGGAGTATTTGATTGCCATAAAGCATTTTACATTGACTCTCTCTCTCTCTCTCTCTCTCTCTAGGTTATGAGCAGGCACTCTTGGAAAAATCAGGCTGCCCAGCCCAAGATCAAGTACTTCACTCAGGTGAAAGCTAGGCCACCCACTTTTGTCTCCTTTGTCAGTGGGAAGACACAGCTCTCAAACACGGACATCAGATTTTTAACGAGGTCGTTGGAGGAAGACTTTGAATTAGGTGGAATTCCGATCAGGATCATACAACGGTCATTTTTAAAAAGAGATGGCTCTAGCTGTAGAATTAGTAGCCAATCTTCAAGCAAAATGGCAGAAAGAATCTCGTCTGATAAGAGGGCAGCTGCTGTTTAGGGAATAACTATCTTAGTTTGAGAATGTTGTGGATATTCGAAGTTAGCACCTACCTTTATTGGGTAAAAGGAGATAACGTAAGGAGGTGCCAGAATAGAAGGTGAAAAGAAATGCTTTGTAATCTTACTGGCTGGTGGACTTGATCTTCGAAGACAATAGCCATATGTACAGAATTTTGTCAGATACCATGAAAGGAATTTTGTTGGGATATCGGTTGATTCAGCTCTTGAGCAGCTCATAGGATGTTGGCCGATACCCTGCACTTGCTTTTGTTTCAAGTTGCATCCCATGGTGCCCAATGTACTCGTGATTACTTCCCCGCATTACAATCTCTAGATCGTGCAGAATTTGATCCATCCTTATATAAGCTGTCTACTTGATTGAAATTCATTTTTTAACAATCGACAAACTATTTTAAATTTTGTGATAGCATTCTCTAGACTGGTCGAGGATAAATTCACCTTAGTTGTCAGGCATTATTCTCTAGTTTTTAGTGTCATGCCCAAGCAGAAAATTCTTTAAGCAATTATCTCGTGGAGATTACAAGAAATATTGGGCCGTTGCTGATTATACTCCAATTGCCAGTTCAAATTTGAGAAGTTATGGGTAGGTAGCTATTTTATCTTGTCTATGTGCACACGGTTTTATGTTTCATTACGCCGACATTTTTGTGATTGAACAGCAGATGTAAGTGGGTATTTCTGTCAGCGTCAGTTATCGGTTTAACGATCAGTTGAGCCTATGATCTCTGTAACAGAAAATGGCATCAGGCCCTTCATAGTTTTGTACAGAAAACCGAAAAGGCATAAATCAGTTTAGGACATATCAAATATTATGAAGATAATACAACCACAAGTGCTCAAAAAATCTGTAACACTATGCTTTTGCCTTCGGAAGAAAAAATTAGTTAGTCTGCATTGTCCTGGCCATTTGCATTGAAGCGTCCAGCATCCTCGCCTCCATCACCATCTTCTCCACCATAATTAGCCCAAGGCAATATCGACTCAAATAGGACAGCTAAAGCACTCCTGTCAGCCACATTGCGGACTGCGTGTGCACCACCAGCTGGATTGGCAGCTTGGTCCTGAACAAGAACTCCACCTCCTATCCCCGGTTCACCCATAAATTGTTGCATATTTTCAGGAGAAATTGATGCCACGGAATCAGAAAAATCAGAAACCAAGAGATGGCTGTACCTGTGTCCCCAAAAGGGAGGGAAAAAGGGTAGAGAGAAGCCATGCTTGTCAATAACCAGCAACAACACAAACGTCACACGTAACAAAATGCTCAAAACTCTGCTAATCAATGAACAAACCATAAAAGAGAGGAAAACAAAATCCAAAGTTCTATATAGTATTTGACCCTAACCGCATGCATCTTAGCATATTCCTTAATGAACCAAGCATTCATCGTCCCATTTGGTGATTGCAATACTATCAAAACTAAGGATAGAAAAGTAATTAGCACAAGCCCTAAATAAAAGGCTTACTCATTTTTGGTAGATGCAAAAGCTTCTTTCCTCACACATGCCCAGTCCTCTGCATCACTTCTATTAGTTTCTATTGTTTCAATAACCAGCTCCACAGTGTCCCTTAGCAACTTTTGCAGACCAGGGAATCTCCATATAAGATAATTCCTCTCTATGTATATATTAATAAGGTGATCGAGGGACGGTATTTCCATATGCTCTGATCGAAAGAACCAATGTTTGACTGTTTTTAACCAGAACTGGTCCTTCAGAGGAACCTTTGTCACCAATTTCTTCAACACTGATGGATGTAGCATAAGCGCCTGCTTCAGAAGATCAACTGATGACGCCTTTGCATCATTATCATGCACATCTTTTTGACGATCCTCTTGCTCAAGATAGAAGCGGCAGATGGCAAGAGAGAATGAAAAATTTGGAAACAACCATAAAGAGTTGTCACTTTTATATTTTTCAGAGAAGTCTTCTAACCATGAATATTCTTCTGCCCTCAGGGCAAAGTAGTCAACACAGAACATAGCCCCCATTGGATCATCTATGTCCAATGAAAGCAGTAGCTTGCAAACTTCTAATGCAGAACGATGACAGCCTCGCCTTTCCAAATTGTTCATGTGTATGAAAAGTGTCTTAAATAGAGGTCGGTTTGTCTCATGGTTGTATTTCAACTGGATATTACCCTGCCATGGAGGAAACAGAGGATGCCATGCACATTCCAGGGCATATAAGCACTTGCCAATGGCATCTGCTGCCATCTGATGCTCACCAACAATTTTAAAGTATTCAGCGATTGTCAAAAGTGAGTCCAAGTGATACGGATGGTATAACAGAACACTTGCTACTGCATTAAAATCATGAGTAGCTTTGGCAGCTTCGAATGCCCTCTGAGCTTGAACATAAGACGATGAATGGACATATCTGTTACACATTTAAGTATTGAAGAATGTCAGTGCTTAGTGTGCAAAAAAATATAAACAAGCTAAAAGATGGAATATACAGCCAAACTCCTGGTAAATTGTGAACTAAAAGAAGCATACAGCACATGTTGGCAAATATTCCAGCCATGTCTATGGAACTCCTCCCAGTCCATCTAAACATGACTGAAGGAAAAAGTTAATAAGTTGATTCAGTAAAACGTAAAAAGATCTCCTACATCAAAGAAAGATATCGAGCGTCCTTAATATGTACATCCACTTTAGTGTCCCCACATATAATTGCTTGTGGAGGATACACAGAGAGCTTGCTTCACCATGTACAGAGCCCAAACAGCAAAATAAACCGACTACATTAACCACATTAGTTATATCAGAACATCTTTTCTTCAGAATCAGGCATTTGATCATGAAGGAGTTCAGTAGTCATGCATCAACGACGTCTTTGGGTAACTGGCTTTAGAGTAATGTTAATAGAGTCCAGACAATGAACGTCTTAAATAGGGACAGATGCAAAGGTGAGATCACATATGGTTTTCACATGCATTGCTACCATACCGTCAAGATACTATTGAATGAATTGCAAATTGAAAAACCTCCCTTGTTGAGCAGAAATTCAACACGAGCCTTGTCCCATAGGTATTATTCAATGACAACCACTTGATGAGGTAAATCTCAAACTCATACACCCTGAAATTGTGTGCTACAAGTTAGGGCTTTGGTTCTCACAATCTCATCTGCTAGTATGAACATCAACTGTGCCCCTGCTCAAGTGGTGTGCATAATGGCACATTAATGGGAGGTTCTTAAAGTCACCACCCTGATGGATGCAACCATCCTGAGATGCTGCCTAACCAAACCAAGATGCTCAAGGGATGAGCCTTCACACTGCTTAGATCCATGACTCTAACATCACAAACACCGAACACTGACCAAAGTCGATGTACACCTTGCCATAGGAAGATTACTCAAAATTGAAAATTAAGCATGGGCCACCAAGCATTTATCATTGTGATAGAAATATTCCCGATTCTTTATGGGTATTAAATTCCCTCGATCCTAGGGGTGAAATTGCAGCCTCCAATCACTTTAAGAAGTGGATTCTCATTATGAATAACCTCATTGTCTCCAAAAGAACCAGATGCACAGCAAAACCAGGGAAAACATTACCGAGAAAAACTGAAACATGATCCTTACCTAAGGTGGTTGAGCCCGTCCCTAGCTTCCAAAACTTCCATGGACAAGGATGCATCCCAGCGAGGCCAATGGTCCAATGGAGTGACAAGTATTGTCTTTCTAGAATTATGGCTTCCGCGTCTTCCCCCACGTGTGTGTCTAGAACTGCCAACTTGACTACTTTCAAATGACTTTACAACCTTAGACCCAAAAATTCGTCGCAGCTCCATTTCAGCATTTAGGTACTTTTGATTCACTTGTAATACAGAAACTGCTTGTTCCTTTATATCACTGTGATGATCTCTTCTGTGATCATTTTCATTTTTTACATCTATCAATAAATTTTCCAGAATCTGGTCAAAGTCTGAGGACTTTTCAATTTCATTGTGGTGTGAAGATTCCTTCTTTTCTCTCTTTTTCTTCTTTTTCCTTGGTTTATGGTTGGATGATGAAACCACCTCAAGAGTGCTTCCTAGCAGAGTTTTCTCCTGTTCCTTAGAGTTTCCTCTTGATTGTGCATCAACTGCAGCAGATTGAAAGTCCTGCGGGTAGAGCACTCTTATTAACAGATAAAATGTTTGCGAACAGGATGATATGAACAAAAATAAAATATAACTTTATCACACTCAGAAAGCATGCAATATAGATCAGACCAAACTCAAGGAGGAGTTAAGGTTGAATCTCCACAAAATTATAACATAACTGCAATGAAGAAATAACTGAAATAGCAAGTTCCATACAAGCCAATCATCTGTGACTTATCAGACTTCACCTTATAAAGACTCTACAGGTTGTCTCAGAAAGCACACTCAGACAGCACACAACATAGATTAGACCAAACAAGCAGGAGTTAAGGATGAATCTCCACAAAAATATAACATAACTGCAATGAGGAAAAAAGTGAAATAGCAAGTTCGATACAAGCCCATCATCTCTGACTTATCAGACTTCACCTTATAAAGGCTCTACAGGTTGTCTCAGAAAGCACTATCAGACAGAACACAATATAGATCAGACCAAACTTAAGCAGGAGTTAAGGATGAATCTCAATAAAATTACCACATAACTGCATTGAGGAAATAAGTGAAATAGTATGTTCCACACAAGCCTATCATCTGTGACTTATCAGACTTCACCTCATAAAGACTCTACAGGTTGTCTCCGACAACTGTAGCTAAATTGATGATTAGTTACTTAGTCTTCAATTTGTACACATTGAAATGTCTTCGATAGCATCAGTACCTAAATGGTGTTTTTACCAACACTATTAATAGATATTGAAAATTCTTCAAGGCAGACAGTAACCGAGGCTGGAGCTGAATGCATGTGACCATGATATCCAAATAATACTGCCCCATCCATGTTTATCGGATCACATATGATAACTAATTGTGCTTATTAAAGTCCTGAGATACACATGGGCACCCATGCAAACTTGGCACTTTGCATGACATGCAAATTTAATCCTTAACCAAGATTGTGGTCATGTGTGAAGATAAATATCAGAAGAACAAATAGAAGCATTTTCGACTTCTATGGTGTTCAGATGATCATAAAGTACACACTAGAATGGATTAAGGCCTAGAACAACATAATACTGATAAATAAAAGACAGTCATCTGAATACATGGTTTGTCGATAACAGATGAAATCATCATGTTGATTTACCTTCAGATATTTATCATACAACCTAAAAACAATCCCCATAAAAACCAAAACTGCCTCACAAGCCCCGCAAGATGAGGAACTCACGAAACACAGCATGGGGACAATATAAGTCCCATAAATTAGAACATTGAACTTTTGAGTTTTCCACACAATCAATTCAACTGATTTGAATCCATAAAAAGATCAATCAGCATGTAACCAAACCCATCCATCTACCTAGCCTGATAAAGAACCCACCGAGTTACCTCACTAGAATAGCATTAAACAAAGAAAAAGATAGATGCATGTCTTCTTTGCCGACTCGCTGCCTAACCCGGTTATGTAAGTGAAACACTAAGTTTGCTTTCACATCCTTCTTCTACCTAGAATGCATCCTTTGCCCCCCACCACTGGACGAATTCCGCAAGCCCAAAATTGCTGCCTGCACAATCACTCTAATCTAGCACATCTTCATAAGCAATTAATTCTCTCTCTATCAAGTTTATCTTGACAACTGAAATCGCATCAAAGCACAGTTACAATACATCCGAGATGAGAAACTTGGCATCACGCTAGTTCTAGGGACAAATGAAGGTCAAAGATTCGCCAAAAAGAGGCCCGACCAATACAGGGACATTGTCAATTCATCTTTTTGTGTATAAAATGAATCGACTTTCCTCCCCGATTGCGCCAGTGACAAGAGAAATTGCAAGCGGGGTGCATCCAATTAGACTTTCCGGGTGGCTTTGAAGCTTTACGCAATAACAACAGGGAATTTGATCATATGGGAAAAGAAAAGCAAAGCAAAGCGAACAGGGAATAAGGGGTCGAACCGATTCGGGGACGGCTTGGTCGTCACTTTCGTCGTTGTCCTCGGCAACGAGGAGGTCGAAGGGGTTCTTCTTAGAATCGGGAGAGTGGGAATCACGGTCCTCGTCCTCCGACGATGGCGGCTGCAGCTGCTGCTGCTGCTGCTGCGCTTCTTGCTCTTTCAGGATTTTCTTCAGCAACCTGCCCGACATCCTCTCTCACCTCCGCTCCCAAATCCTGCCGCCACCGCCCACAAAACCAACGAAGGTCGAAGAAAACAGAGCAAAAGGCGGTTTACGATCGCAATCCTTGGTGGGTGTCGAAAAATGGTACGATGATTCTGGGACTCGGGATGGGTCAGACAATCGCAATATCATCGTTTTTATTGCGGTGCATTGAAGCCCACTTAAATCTTCCCCCCCCCCCCTTAGAACCCGTGGATTTCTCGGGGATTCCCAATTTCCCATCACTTAAATCATTCATGATCAATTGCACTCATAGTTTATGAAAGGAATAAGTGTATCAAAGTCTTAAATTTGTCGTAAGAACATAATTGAGTCCTAAAATCTTTAGAAAGTGTAATCAAATTAGAACAATTAGCACACTAATGCAGCACTCATTGGACCGTTCGAGGTGAATTAGAGTTAGGGAAGGCATGGATTGAAGCTGCTCAAGGAGTCCCCCGTCATTCACATGGTGTCCTTTGCCTCTTTCTCTTATATAAAATTTGGTTTTTTTTTTTTTTTTTATTTTTAATCCTTTTTCTTTTGTCTCCTTTTTCTTTTTAAATTTTTTTTCCAATTTTTGAGTGTTTTTTAATGTGGCCTTGGTGAAGATCACATTGGTACTACGTGTTACAAGAAAGTAAAAAAAAAAAAAAAGACGCTATATGAATTTGATTATATCAATTTGATAAATTTTAAAACTTAATTATACTTTTATTAAGTATTAAGACTTAATTGCACGCTGGCAACAAATTTCAGAAATATTAATTCACTTATCCCTTCTCGAAAGTATGTATAGCTCATTGTCTAGACTTTTTGTCATTTTTTTCTCAATGGTAATTAGAAAATCAACCAAAGACATGTCACTTGTACTATTCCATATATATTCAAAGAAAAAAAAATTCAGGTTAATTTTATCAAATTCATATAGCAGAATATCAATACCCCAAACTTTTCTACATTTCACCAATACTCCCAAACGTATATTCGTGATCCAAGAACACCTTCAGTCTCGATTTGATCCACAATCGCAATTTAAAATCTTTAGCGGCGTTGTCCACACATGTTGCAATGCGATTTTTAATGGTCATTATTGATAAAAATGTGTTTTTAAATGATTTGGGGTATTGAAATGAAAAAAAAAAAAAACAAAAACTAAGATATTAGTGCCGATCAAAAAAAATATTTAGGGTTTTTATTGAAATTTTTCCTTTTCTTTTTTTTTTAATGGGACAATATCACTAATTGTCTCTTTCCCTTTCCATTTTCTTCAAAATTGAAAATAATCGTTGTATTTTTTTGTCATTTAAAATTTTTCACATTCTTTTTAATGACAAATTTTGCTAATACGGACTGTTTTGTGATTGACCGGAGCTACTTTTTTTTTGGACGTCCCCATTGGTATTTGGGAGGAGCAATTTAACTGGATAGCATATCTTTTTAAAAAGAGTATGGACTGTTTTGGACGAGGAAAAGGGCGCATGAACTCAGATTCCGAGCAAAACTATACATGTCAACTAATGGCATTGCACTTATTTGTTTCTCTGATTCGAATTGACGGCAAAGGACGAAGAAGGTAACGGGGAAGTTAGCCACTCTGGAACTTGTAGAACAGAATTCATTAAGTCTAAAACGGACAAATCCCCAGATTTACTGGAGCATAACAAGTATCAAGTTTGCATATTTACGCTGACATTACATTGATAAAAATGCTGAATCATTTGGTGATTTTGTCAATGTATAAGTACCAAGTCATTAAAGAAAAGCATTAGTAAATTATGACAGGATGGAATGGGGATAGCATTGCTTCGATTTGCATTGCCTTGTGCCTCCCTGGCGGTTCTCGAACTCTCTTCCTCAGGATCCAAAGGACTCTTTTTGAGTTGTATTCTTCTAATTGAAGTCAGAAAGCAGACCTACAATCTGCATGTGCTCAATATCATCTCCACTAGGAAACAGCAATCCTCAGAGGATAACATGGTCCACTGGTATGCAAGCCATCAGAAGTGGGGGGATTTGGAACCCTGGCCATTCTATCTTGCAGATTCAGCGAGGGAAAGGCGAAGCAAGTTGGCGGTGGAGGAAAATCCTACCACAACAGGAGAGCCATCATGGCAAACTTTGGAAAGGGAACAAGCAAATA
Source organism: Eucalyptus microcorys (assembly GCA_014182515.1). Classification (NCBI taxonomy): domain Eukaryota; kingdom Viridiplantae; phylum Streptophyta; class Magnoliopsida; order Myrtales; family Myrtaceae; genus Eucalyptus; species Eucalyptus microcorys. The sequence continues at coordinate 53,071,683 of CM024569.1, read as the reverse complement.
CTACTTCCAATACTTGATATTTGCTTTGCCAGGTTGACCTCTTTTTGCCCTTCTGCTTGTATTTGGAGAAGCAAAAAGCCTGAATCCGGGTAGCCCCACTCGGGCCTCATGTTAGATGGCAACTTTCAAGTTAACTAAGATAATCGTATTCGACATGTTTCAAATCATTTTAATGTTTGGAACATTATATACTACTAGCAAATCATCTTTCATATTGATTTCTCACATTATATTTTCATATATTAATGTTCTAGTTAGTTAGAAACAATTGCGTTCAACGTCAAACACCTCGTTTTGAAAAAAGTTTGGCCCCTAAGTTAGTAACCTGCAGGATGTTCGTAAATCTCCTGTTCTTTCATTCTACTAAATATCAGAAAAAGGAAAGAACAAATATCATGCGGACATCTTGATACCTCTCCGATGGCTAGTAAGTAATATTGTAGACAAGGATAAGCTCTGCTATTTAAATTAAAGGAAAAATAAAAAGAAGCCAAAAGGGCAACGCCGAGAAGGTAGTACTACACTTTCAATTCTTTAGATCCTGCAGGTAAGAAGGGCTCCCACCATCCGTATTCATACTTTGGATAAGGCGCCACCCAATTTGCCGGCTTCTCAAACTCTACTTGGGTGGGATTAGAAGCCAATGCTTCTTCTAAGCTATCTGCCTCATAGCTATCAGCCAACACTCTATCCAGCCTCAACTTCATGAACCTGTTATAGGGCTAAGTTATGTTAGATGAAGCAACTAATACCGGCATGTAAATCACATGTGTAAAACTAAGGAAAAACAAAATGATATATTACATAGGAGAGAGCTAACAAAAATGATATATAGGCAGTGCTATCAGAATCCAACCCAAAGGATATGGAATTTGATAATCAACATGAAGACAGCAAGCAATGATATAGAGATGATTATTCTGCATGATTCACGCTGAAGACCATTATATGCAACCATCTGCAAGTGATGTGTGACCAGGACCATAAGAATCAAGCTTGCCACCTTACCAGGTTACATTAAGGAATGCCAATTGAGAATATCTCTTCAGCTCAAAAGAAGAATAGCAGTGCCTATAGAGACATCTGCTATATATCTAAGAAAAAGAAGCATATACAATCACATTACTCCTCGAGAGTCCTTAGCACAATGCAGCGAACAATCTGAAAATGCCATGCTAAAATTACAAAATGCATATCCAGTATATATAACAATAGATAATGTCATCACAACAACATTTTGGGTGGACCATGTTAACTGCCATCATCTAAACGATCGCCTTACTGAAATTGTTCTATGGATGTGCTAGTCAGTCTAGTATACTACCTCTAGATGACGTTCATATCAAGGGAGTTCAAGGGCTCGATTCATAATCAACAAGCAATGAACCCATCGTATCATTATTCTACAAAAAAAGAATAGGATTTGAAAATCGGGGGCGGGCAATGAGCCATCTGTACTGCTTGGACAACAAATCATTGATAATTAGAATACAAACGACGCTCACTCCAAATGATGTCCACATCAAAAGAGTTTCATAGACTCAACATGTAATCATCAAGGCATTTTCCTTGCAGAAAAAGAAACTGATTTGAAAATGGAGGTAGCCACTAGGCAAGGACTCACGACTCTACAGCAAGTCAACAATGAATCACGGACAGGCAAATCGGTACAAGCTACCTCTACATGCCACAGCGTTTCCATGAGAAGAGTGCAAGGACTCAATATATGATAATCGACGGGACAAAAAGCAGTCAAATTTCTCGTAACTCTAGCCAAGTTCCAAAATGGGGCGAGCACGGGATTATTACTATGGCAGCTTTTCCAATATAGAGGGAAAGGAATTCAATTCGGTTGCTCCCTCATTTCATTTCGCCATGTTTGGCTGCAATGAAATTGATGAAATCGGGGGCTCCTGGATACCAAGTTCTTATAATATTCAGATTCCAGGAACCTTATCCCAGAAAGGTAGGAATTTCGCAATTCAAAGTTGAGAATGAACTCACGTGATCCAGTTAGCGTTGGTGGAGACAAGAGCGACAGCGGGCCGGCGCAATCGCTTGGTGATATTGGGGAAGTTGTCGAGGAACTTGGGCTCGATGACAAGCCAGAAGTCCTGCTCCTTGTTGCGCTCGCTGTAGTTGCGGAGGCGTTCGAAGAGAAGCTCCTGGAAGTGCTCCTCCTCGTCCAGCATGAATTTCGCATTCGCAACCACGAAGTGGTACTTGTTGACCTTGGATTGGCACTGCTGCTAGTGCAGAGTAAGAGACGATGAACAAGTCACGATTTTGATCCCGACCCATCAAAACAAGGATGGGGAAGGCAAAGGGGAAGATACCTGGGTCGGGCTGATCTGATTGGAGGAGTCGGTGGCGGCCACGGCCGTCACGAAAGGACGAGAAGGTGGGGGAGAAGTCAGAGAAGAGGAGTGCTTTCGGAGGCCGCCATGGCGAGGAGGAGGAGGAAGGGGGCAAGTCCACACGGTGACATTTGTATGACCACGCATCGACGTTCCAGCTACAGGACTACCCAAGAGGGTAGCTGCAGAGCCAAGAAGGCCGCCGCCACCACCACCACTCGACATCGCCATACCCCTCTCTCTCTCTCTCTCTCTCTCTCTCTCTCTTTCTCCCCTCTGTGCTTAGTCTAGACGTCGATGATGTCGATGAAGAAGAGTGGCGAGCCTTATCTATTTATCGCTTCTCTCTCTCTCTCTCTCTCTCTCTCTCTCTGCGCCGATTTCCTCGATCTACTAAACCATCAGTGCCCCCTGTTTTTGACTTCCTGCTGGTTAAATGACACTTTTGTCCTTTTAGTTAAGTGACCATATTTCTATCTTTAAGAACAATTTCCATTTATAAATTATTCTTTTTTATTATGTCCCGAAAATAATTTGAGTAATTAAAAACGTTTGGCAATTACCAAAATTTTTATATCTAAAATAGAAATGCAAGACTGAGACTTGTAGTGGCCAATTGGTTCTTTTTTTTTTTGTTTATAAACGAGCTTTTGTTTGCGTTTTCGATTTTTTTTTTCTCGGAACAAAATTGGAATAAAAAAAAACAAAAAAAAAGTTACTTTTATATTCCGTAAACACTTCTCAAGAAACATTTTCTTCTTCTTCTTCTTCTTCTTCTTTTCTTCTTCTTCTTTTCTTCTTCTTTCTTCTTTGGCTTGCTGGACCGACCTCGTCCCCCCCGGGCGAGCTACCAGGCCAAGTCATCAGCGATCGTTGACAACGACAATGGCAGCCAACAATGAGTGGTGACTGGCTAAGAGGAAGAAAAGAAGAAAAAAAAAGAAAGAAAAAGGAAAATTAAAATAAAAACATTAAAAAATTAGAAAAAACAAAAAAAAGAATAAAATTTTACCAAACATGTTTCTATTCATTTTTTATTCCTAAACAAGTTTACCAAACATATTCTTTTGAAAACTGAACAAAAATAGTTTTTCTAACAAAAATAATTAGGACCTCCCCGCCGGCTAGATCTTACAACGACAATGGTAGCTAGTAATGAGTGGTGACCGGCTAAGAGGAAAAAGAAGAGAGAAGGAGAAGAAAAGAAAAGAGAAAAAGACAAAAATAGATAGGCCTATTCTAAATTGTTCTCGAGAATAAAAATTTACTAAACGGATTTTTGTTCTTTTTTTTATTCCCGGAAACAAAATAATATACTCAATCACTATTTGATAAGTTAACAAATAAAGCCTTAATGGGTTGCCTTCATCTTGATGATTTGGACAATAAATTTTGCTCCCACGCAATGCAAACATGTAATTCCCCTTTCAAAACTCACGTGGCAAAATTTGAGATTGAGCTAACGATCTATTAGATTCAACCACACATGTTTAGTTTGTTTGTCTTTTGATTATTTCTTCTTTGAACAACTACTTTTGCGTGTATGTTGTATAACATTGTAATGAAACTTATCATTTGACTCTGCAATTCATTATCTTATTTGGGATCAATGTTTCAAAAATGCTCAAAGCGAGATTCTTTCATGGCTGAAACGAAAGCATCACTCAGATAACTGTCTTTGTCTTCTCCCTTCATTGATGCCAAAAGCTCCACCTTAATCGCCATCGGCACAGTCACTCGGCTCCCCGTCAAGCTCTCGCCATCTAAGTGTACTTCATTGCTCGTGAGGGTATGATCTTTTGGATTACATCAATGGCTCCCTCCAGGCTCCAACAACAAACCAACATTATCACCATAATGACTCCCAACCTAGCACACCAAGACCAGCTTCTCCACCATACTATTCTAACGCCATTCTCTAAAACTGTAATACTACTTGCCTCCCCACCTACAGAAACCTCACGGGAAACCTAGTGCATCGGTGGGAATCTATATTCCAATCGTTTCCGTGCCCGGGTGATGACTATCAAGGAAAGACTACAACTATTCACTTGCGGCTCGAAATCCACAGCCTCAAATCGATTGCTTAAGAGCTCACCCTTATTGACAGCGCGGTGTCCATTGAGGATCTCATTTTGTATGTCCTCAATGGTCTCGCGACTAAGTTCCGCAAGATATCAGCGTCCATTCGCTCCCACGACACCCCTCTGATCTCTGAAGAGCTCCGTGATAAATTAGTTGTCTACGAAGAATTCCTCAAGCGTGAAAACACCACTACTGATCTCCATGTTGTGATCGCCAATTTCACGGAGGTCCTCCTATTCCAACAAGATGTCAAACTCCACCAAGTAGTCACCTCAGAACCAGCGACAGCACTGGCAAATTCCTCACACAAATCGACTAGCCTATGATCGTAACAGTGTCTCCAATTAAAGATACATCCACAAGTCGCTACCCGCGCATTTTTCTTATTTGTCAACATTGCGACCAGCAAAGTCACACGACTAAAACGTGCAGACAATTCCGCCATAGCTCCGCCAACTAGACTTGGGTCCTTGACTTCAGGGCCTTTCATTATGTCACCACTGCCCTAGGCAACCTCTCGTTGCCTTATGAATACAATGATCCGGCTGAAGTCGTGATTGATAATTGTAAAGGTTTGCAAACCACATACGTGGGATCCACACACCTCTATATCCTTCATCTTTCTTTATACTATCTAATATTCTTTATGTTTCCATTATCATTAAAAATCCCATCTCTGTTCCTAAACTTTGTAAATATGATACTGTGATAAATGAATTTAACTCTTTTCACTTTTTATTAAGGATCGACGCACGGAGGCAATTCTATCGCAAAGGCCAAATCACAATGATGTTTATCGACCTCCCTCGACCAAACTGTGCTTGCCTCCTACCCCTTCCGCCTTTAGTAGTGAACAAGCTCATATGGTTAATCAGCATTCTCGGTTGGGCCACCTGTCTCATCGAATTTTACAGCATTTTTGTGGGAAAATTCTTTACCAACATCCTTTCATCAAGTCAAGTTTTCTACCGGCACGTTGTGTCAGTGCAACAAAAGTCATCATCTTCCTTTTAATGTTTCAAGACTAGTTGGATGTCAACCCTTAGACGTGCTACACAACGATGTTTGGGGCCCTGCTCCTGTCACTTCTAGTGATGGCTGTTGATCGTATGTTATTTTCTTTCATCGTTTCACGAAATATACTTGGTCGTATCCACTTCACTAGAAATCCAATGTCCAAGTTATCATTGTTAAATTCAAATGGCTTGTTGACTTTAGTCAAAAAAATTATCGCAGTTTATCCGATAGAGGAGGTGAACTCACCAGACTCGATCATATTTTCTCCCATCACAGCATTACGCTTGTTATCACACCATCTTTTACTTCCCAACACAATGGATTCGCCAAACACCACCATCAACACATGGTTGAAACCAGCCTCAACCTTCTCTCTCATGCTTCTATTTTATTAACGTTTTGGTTGCATGCCTTTTTCACCGCCACATATTTTATATAACGACTCCCCAAACCGATTTTGGATTTTCATTCTTCTTTTAACTTACTCTTTCTTCAAACTCTTAATCATCACAAACTTAGGGTTTTCGGGTCTTTATGTTTTCCATGTTAAAACCTTACGCTTGTAATAAACTTGCCCTAAGGTCTCTTATTTTTGAGTTTCTTGGGTCGTAAAATGCATATAAATGTTCTCGATGACGCTCAATTTTCTTTCACCCCTCCTTTGTATCCTTCGTCTAGTAGCACAGTCACTTATTACTAGTGGGGTCCCACGTGATATTTCTTCTCCTATAGTCACCCCATCTAGCCAATCGCGACTCACCCATGGAGCTGTCGCTTCTTCCCAAGAGCAACAAGGAATCGGCTCCATCTCATTGATCTCCCCTCCATCTTCATCACCTATCCCACCACCGCCACTCAACCAACTCGTGCTCACTCTATGTGCACCTATTCCCGTAACAATATCTTCAAACCTTAACAAATCCATTGCACCACCAAGTATGTCTTTTCGCCACCCTTGAAGCCCACGTGTGTCACAAGTCTTGAAACATCCTGAGTGGCGACGAGCCATGTTGGATGAGTTCGCCGCTCTTGTCCATCATAGTACATGGCAGCTGATTCTTTGAAATCAACACAAAATGTAGTGGGTTGCAAGCGGATATTTTGACTTAAGAGTAAACATGATGAAAGCATAGATATTTACAAAGCGTAAAATGCATTCTGCTCTCTATCAACTTTGAATCGATTTGCATGTGCATATTTACTTAGGCTCTCCACTTTGAGGACTTCCGAGGGAAAAGTGCCAAAAAAGTCCTAAACATTTTGTTTTTGTGCCGATTTAGTCATAAACCTTTTTTTGGTACCGACTTAGTCCTAAACATTTTTACGTTGTGTTAATTCAGTCCATTCCGGTCAATTTTGGCCGGATTTTGCTAACTGGACGCCGGCCAGCTAACATGGCCTAATCGGCGATAACATGGATAACTTTTAATATTATTTTAATTTTTTCCTTTTTTTTTTTTTTCTCTTTTTTTTTTTCTCTTTTTTTTTTTCTTTTTTATTTTTCTTTTTCTTTTTTTTGCTTTTTCTTTTTTTCCTCCAACCAGTCACCAGAGGAGAAGAAAAAAATAAAAATTAAATTAAAAATTAAATTAAAATTTCCACATCAACCGACGCATCCGACCGGCATCCAAATAGAAAATCCGGCCAAAATTTATCGGAAATGACTAAATTGGCACAATGTAAAAAGGTTTAGGACTAAATCGACACCAAAAAAGATTTAGAACTAAATAGGCACAAAGACAAAAAGTTTTGGACTTTTTATCAACTTTGTATTATTTAATTACTCTACCATCAGTTGGCAAGGTTTCATCATAAACAGCTTTTAGATAAGCTAATTTATCCGAAAGTCCGAGAAAAGTGCCAAAAAAGTCCTAAACATTTTGTCTTTGTACCAATTCAGTCATTTCCGACCAATTTTGGCCGGATTTTGTTAACTGGACGCCGGCCGGCTGACGTGACTTGATCAACACTGACGTGGACAACTTTTAATAATATTTTAATACTTTTTTTCTTTTTTTTTCTTTTTTTTTTTTTTTCTTCTCCTCTTCTTCCTCTAGCCGGTCGCTAGACCTCGGTGACCAACTAAAGGCAATGGCCGGCGAGGTCGAGGTCGAGGTCGACCTCACCGGCCACCTCGCCAATGGCCGCAAGGGTGGCCTTGCGCTAGGCGGCAAGGGCGAGCCCTGCCAACTCGAAGCCACCTCCTGGCACCAAGCTGGCGAGGCTCACCCTCGCCGACCATGGGTGAGCCTCAACCCTCATCACACAAGACTCGAGGGCGGCCTCGTGTTGGGCGGGCGAGGCCATAGGCGAGGCTCAACCCTCGCTAGATCCAGCGAGGGCAAGGTCGACCTTGACCTCACCGGCCGTCGCCTCTGGCCGGTCGCCGAGGTCTGGCGACCGGCTGGAGGAAGAAGAGGAGAAGAAAAAAATAAAAATAAAAATAAAAAAGAACAAAAAATAATTAAAATATTATTAAAAATTATCACGTCAACGCCGAATCAGGCCATGTCAACCGGCCGGCGTCCAGTCAGCAAAATCCGGCCAAAATTAACTAGAAATAACTGAATTGGCACAACGTAAAAATGTTTAGGACTAAATCGGCACAAAAAAATTTTAAACTAAATCGGTACAAAGACAAAAGATTTAGAACTTTTTTGGCACTTTTCCCTTCTTACAAGAGTAGACATTATAATAAATGCTTGAGTGGGCATGGACGATGCGCCCTGGAGAAGCCCGGAGCAAGACACAAAGGACTCGTTACATTAGGCTTTTTAAGACAATACAGAAATCCTCATCATTTTCATACATCATCAATCAAGTACATACCGGTGATGGATGGGTTGGGACAAACGCATACTTGGGCAAACTACGAGAGAATAGCTATAGATCACACGTCTTAATTGAATGAACAAGAGGAGCATCAGGCAAAAGAGGCCAACTTGGGCTTGGGAGGATTGAGCAAGCAAAGGTCGAGGAGAGAATCAACCGAAGTGTAGGGATGGTCAGGATACAATGTGGAGGCCTCCATATCATTCTCCGTCAGCTCAAAGCTCGTCTGCTCTCCTTTTATGAATATGTTGTGAAGTATCGACACCGGTATGTTGTCCGGATATGGCAGACCTGATGATGAGTAAATAAATGTAATTGACTTTAATAGCCTAAGGCCTAACTCTAACGGACTAGATGGCTCTGATTAAAGTTTAATAAAGCCCAACACCCCCCCGGACGGCTGGCGACATGGGCTAAATTGATCTAATTAAAAATTGCTGAAATGTAATTTTGAATTTTTGGTAATTTTTATCCCTTGTGTTAAGTTAGAATTTACTTTTCCTTATTTAAACATATTAGTCATATTGAAAATTACTAGCAAACTTACATTTTCATTATGAAAAATTATTCGAATGAACAGTTATGTACCATAATTACTTGATTTTGATACTTACCCTTCACATGAAAAATTACCAACCACATTGAAAAGTTAGTGATTAACAAGATGTTGATAATACTGTTACTCTTCAAAAGTTATTACTTATCCTAGTGGGGAGGTTAAGTGATCTCTCTTAACTTCGGATATAGTCCGAGTTTCTTTTCAAGTTCGTAATCACGTGGTGAAATTATTATCACTAGTTTAAAAATTAGTTTTTCGTTAACTATATATGCTACGATAAGATAACTATGAATACTTTTATTTGACTTGCTTTGTTCGAATGAATCGTTACATGCAGTCGCTAAGGATACTGAAAACAATTGCTGATACATTACAAGGCATTTTTCAAACGATTTAAAGTTATTGTAATTAGTGATCTCATTGAATTAGCCAACACATAGTAACCTTGAGCTAGCCCATAACTTTGTGGATAGAGCTCCTCTTATTAATAATTAGAAATTTTACCCGGGCCAACTTTTCAGTCTTAAAGAAAAATTTTAACTCAGACGGCGAAAAGGAACTTCAAATAAAATAGAAAAGGGGCTTTCACTATGATATCGCACCAAGCTGACTACAGAAACCAGGCAATCCAAGCTGCTACCAAAACCATATACAATTGTTTTACATTGCTTGGTTCTTTTCTCTTATACCCAGTAGCAAACCAAATGCTGCGGGGATTACCCAAAATCTTTCAGTAAGGTATGAGCATCCGCGTATCCTCTGAGAAACGATTTTATACGGCCACAGTCAGCAGAATATATATCACAACACTTCCTTCTCAAGCTTTAACACTGCCATAAAGGCTTCTTGAGGTACATCGACCTTGCCAATCGCCTTCATTCTTTTTTTCCCTTCAGCCTAATAATAGAGAAGATAAAGCTTCGTCAGATTAACAAAATTTCCATAAATATCATCAATTTTCACGTCGATGCAAAAACATTTTCATGCTTCAACACAAAACAGAAATACTTGCCAGTACAAAATTGAAGATCCCAATTTTCTCCTAGTGCATTTGGGTATGGACCCAGGATTACTGAAGAAATTATGCAACGATGAAATGCAACTTAAGATAAATAAAAGCAGAAAGACCGACATTTTTTCATCCTTCACATATATCGCATTAGTTAATGACTCTTGAATTCTATAAATTACTATCATCTTTTTATCTTAGGCATATGTATTTGTCTTTGTATATAGCACCTGCATAGAAAGCTCCCTGATCAGTCGCATCGCAGAATTTTAAATGAGTAAAAATTCAACTGTACAGTCAAGCAGACCTTTAGAATATTAGACCGTAAAATCACAGAAAAATAAGTCACAGAAAAGCCACAACGCAGCATCGGACCACCATGTAGAAAAATAGCTGAGGATACTTAAACATCCAATTTGAACAATTTCTGACTCATGCAATGTGTAGCATATTTGTCCATTGACACAAGGCAGAGAAATAAACCATTTTACATCCTGTCCTACCCCTTTCACTTTTTTGGGACTTCATCGTAATGAGTAGGGAAAATTCTATGTTGCCATACTAAAATTGTACTGGTATATGACTAATTCACTTGCATAAAACAGAAAACAACAAAGAATGGAGCTAATCCATCGAAGTTAAAAGCAATTCCTTGGATTCTTTCACCTTTCTTGGAAATGAGATGATTGTGTATGGGTGGTGCGCACTCTTTTTAAAGAACCTTCATATTCAAAAGCCACCCAAAAAGGAAAAAAAAGGATAAAGGTATCTTAATGTCCCGTACTCAAAATTAAACAAGGCTTCACTTGAATATCAACTCTAATATACTCTAGTGAGATAACTACTGCTTTCAAACATTCTTTGATCTCTGCCTCATCCTCATGTGTTCCTAATGGTCTGACGAATCTTAATGACTTGTGCCCGAGGATAATAAAGGATTCCACCTTAATATCAACACATATAAATCTGTCTAAGCAAATATACTCAAGTGAGATAACCATTGCTTCCAGTTGTTCTTTGATCTCTGCCTCATCCTCATTTGTCTATAACGGTCCAACAGTCTGCTGATTCAGTATTTCTTTATTAACGAATAGATAGTAATGATCAATCTTGTCAGAGTTGTCTTGTACCATATGTGTATAGTGTCTCTTTGCTTATATCATGTTCCAGGTCAAGCCACACTATCAGATGATGATGCATCCATTAAGTTTGTTTAACAGACCACGAATCATGCAGATCACAACGTGTCATTTCTATTCAGTTCATTTGAAATGATCCAAAGATTCCAAACAGTCGATACAGGAGAAATCCTCTGTCCTCCAAAAGTGGGAAAACTTGAGTGAATACTTTCTTCACAGATGTTTAGTGAAAAGATATTAGACACCTCTGTCCAAAATGATTTGAAATTAATTCACAGCCTAATCTGAAAATTTCATTAGACAACTTACAAAATTTCAGGCAGGGAATAATGATCAAATGAACTTTGATTATGACAGAAATTCAGGCTTCACTTATTAGGGTTCTGCAGGAGGATTTCCGGAGGATTTAAAAATCAGGAAGTCCTAAAATGATAGATGAGGTTGACAAAGAGCAATTACAAGTTTGAGACACAAGACTCACAACACAGTCAATAAGGAAATAATGAGTGGATGGATGCTTCTAAATGATAATAACTAGTACCTGTTTCTTCAGCAACTTCTTTTTCCTTGAGATGTCACCACCTAAATAATATAATATGGACAAGAAAACCCATATAAATAAAACAACTCCGAAAGATGATAGATACTCACAGACGCGCGCGTGTGCACCCACAGGATGAAGAATCCAAATAAAAGGAGGAAAAGGCAAAAACTTAAGTGTGTGGTAAGGGATATGATTTTCCTTAAAGACCTAAAGAAACTTGATTTTCTACTTTATATAAGTAGCATACATCATAACTTTTCTCATTGTGATAAGCTTGGGAAAAAGCTGCAAAGCCTAATTAAAACAGTAGTCTCATCTCACCATAGCATTTGGCCAAAACATCTTTCCGGATTGCTGATAAAGCTTCACTAGCAATCACTTTTGAGCCCATGCATGCCTGTGACAAAAATAAATCATGTCATTTTGTTCTGTCAAAGCAAAAATTTAGCAAAACTGCAAGACATTTAACTTCCTATCCATCACGAAAATTTGGAGAAAATACTAAAATTAGATATCATATGGGACTTTCCTTCTTCTTAGGTTAAGTCCTTAATTGGTCCCTTCAGTTATTTTTTTCTTTTTATTTCATCCTGCAACTTTCTTTATGTGCTATATAATTTCAGGGATCGAGTCCTGTTAGTAAAACTGTACGTTGCTGATGTGGCATTGACATTGTGACAATTTGGAGAATATTGTGCTAGTGTGGCAACAACTAAGTGACACATCACCAGCACAACAGAAAGAGAAATGATAATACAAAAGAAAAAGGAATGTAAAATCTCAAACCAGAGAGATAGAGAGTCTAGGAGGGGGGGTCTACTTTTGCCAACCAATAGAGGGTGGTGACCACACTGGTTCCTGAAACTGGTGGCACAACCATCTTCAGCTACCACCAAGGGTAACCACACTCACCAGTGGCTGTTGTTAGAAGTATGAAGGGTGAAATGGTCTTTAGCACTTTTAGGGTTTATTTTGATGTATATACATTAAACTTCATTGAATAATACAAAATTAGTTTTTCCTCATGTGGTATCAAAGCCCAGGGTTTAACCTTAGTCGACGGAGCAGCCACTCGCCGCCGTCGACTCGCCGAAACAGTCGGCCGTCACCACCGTGGCTTGTCACCATCGAGTGTCCGCTCCCTCTCTCGCTTCCTCACGCGACTCCTTTCCTGACCTTTCCTTGTGTTCTTGCTTGCGCAGCTCGCTGGTTCGCTGGTTTTGGTTGCGACACGGCTTGCTTGGTTGTAGACTCACTGGATTGGCATGAGGACTGACAACACCATCAAGTACAATGCGAAGCGTAGGCACTGACGCCGCATCAAGCTTGGGTTTTGAGGTGTTTTCATGGGAGAAGATGTTTTTGCTTTGGGTTAGAACTTTAAGTTGCTGCAAAAGAGACCTCAATGCTTTTCTGATTATTTGCTTTTTAAGTGAATTTGAGACTTGTGATGAAGCAAAACAGCTGCTGCTTAGATATAGTGTGGCCATTTGTTACTCTCGTCACCATTTTTTATATCTGATGATCTGCGAATTCTGGTAATTTCTGTTACTTCATGTGGGTTGTGGAGATTTCTGTGTGGATTTTTTTGTGCAGTGATATTGGGTTATTGAATTATTGAGGCTGAGTTGTTTGAAGGAAACTAGGGTCAGAATTTTCTTATTATTATTTGGAAATGGGTGATCCCACAAAGAGTACAATTGAAGTTATGATGATGAGGTGATTTCTTCTTTTGGTAGTGCTAACTCTCACCAATAAAAGAAAATCGTGAAGCTTACTTTGACAGGTAGGAATCAATAGACACTTAACTAAGTCTAAGCTCAGGGATGATGTAACTAGGGATGCTGTTGATGCATGTATTCTTGGTTAAATGCTAAATTCTATGGAGAGTAATGTAGTTGATCTAGTAACTCATATTGATATGGTCATACAACTATGGGAGTATTTGAATATGTTATATTCTAGCCAAAATAACTTGTCGCAGATTTATGAACTATCGCAAAGTTTTATCGATTTGAAAGGAGGGACGTTCTATTACGCAATACTTTGCAGACTTTAAGAGAATGTACGAGGAGTTGAATATTGTTCTCCCTATTTCAGCTAATGTTCAACAAATGCAACGTCAAAAAGAACAATTGGCTGTAATGCAATTCTTAAGAGGCCTTGGTTTTGAATATGAAACCATTAGATCTCAGATTCTTGGAGGAGAGAATATTGCATCACTCATAGATACGTTTGCTCAAGTTCTTCGAGTACCTCGTGAGTCGTCATAGGATACTACATCTATGGTAGGTAATTCAGCTCTTGTATTCCAAACTCGAACCAGTAGTGGCAATAGGAGTGATTGAGGAAACCGTGAATGATATAATGGGCATGGTAGCCAAGGAGGAGGCCGAGGCATAAGAACAGGGAGAGGTCAAGGCCAACAACATTTTTATAGACAATCCCACATGTCTACTGATACATCCAGGGCTACACAAACTTGTCGTTATTGTAACAAACCTGATCATATTCAGGAATTTTGTTACAAATTACATGGGAGATCAAGGCAGCAACACCAGTTCGCAACTTCTAATACTGACTCTCCTCCATAGTCTTCTGAAAGCAAGGTAATGGTTATGTTTGACGAGGAATTTGCTTGGTACAACCAATTTCAAATCTCATAGCTTGCTTCTTCTATTGCTACTCTAGCATAGACAGGTAATGCTACTGCATGCCTTTCAGCTGCTTCTTGCCTTTGGATCATTGAATCAGGGACTTCCAATCACACGTCAAGTCTTTCAAGTATATTTTCCTCTTTTTCTCCACCTTCTTCCATAGTTACCCTAGCCAATGGATCATCTACACATGTTAAGGGGATTGGCACTATCCAACTCCTTCATTGCCATTGTCCTCAATGCTTCTTTCCCAAAATTTCCATTTAATCTCATGTTTGTTAGTAAATTAACCAAAAACTTTTAGTGTTCGGTAACATTTTACCCTAATTCTTGTGTTTTCCAGGATCTTGCTATGAAGAGGACAATTGGTAGAGGATGTGAGGCGGGGGGCTATATGTACTTGAAGACACTCCTTCAATTGCTTGATCAAGTACTGCATCTCCACATCAGATCCATTGTCATCTTGGTCATCTTTCTCAACGTAGTCTTCAAAAGTTAAATTCTAGTTTTCAATTACTTTCTAGTCTAGAGTGCGAGTCATGCCAACTTGGCAAATTATATTGTGTTAGTTGCCCACCTCGAGTCATTAAACGAGCAGCGTCTCCTTTTTTGTTAGTTCATTCAGATATTTGAGATCCATGTCGTGATTTCTAATTTGGGTTTCAGATATTTTGTTACTTTTGTTGATGACTATTCGAAAGTCACTTGATTATATTTAATGAAAAGTCATTCAAAATTGTTTTCTATTCTTCATGCATTTATATCTGAAATTTATACTCAATTTAGTGTGTATGTTAAAGTTCTACGTTATAATAATACTAAGAAGTACTTTTATGCACATTTTTCTAGTTTTATGACTAAACATGATATAATTCATGAATCTTCTTGTCTTGATACACCACAACAGAATGGTGTTACTGAAAGGAAGAATAGACATTTATTGAAAGTTACTAGATCCATGCTATTTGAGATGCTCTCCAAAACCTTTTGATCCAATGCTATTCTAACTACATGCCATCTCATTAATTGCATGCCTACTTCTATTTTGCAAGGTAATATTCGATTTTATACTTTATTTTCCAATGGGCCACTGTTTGTCCTACCACCTCATATTTTCGGTTGTCTACTTTATTCGTGATCATCCTTGGAGCATCAAAACTTGAGCTCAAGGCCATCAAGTGTATGTTTATGAATTATTCCCATACACAAAAGGGATATTGTTGTTATTCTCCATTACTGAGAAAATATTTTATAATAACTAATGTTTCATTTTTTGAATTTACTCCTTATCATAATGTTTCAATTGCTGTGTCTAATTGGATGAAGACTTGTATGTGACCACCATTCGGTCAACTATTTCAACCGTTTCACTAGTAACTACATAGGAACCACCTCCTCTCTAGGTTTATACTCGATGTCCTTGAGTAGTTGTTGCTCCCCCTGCTCCTCCCGTCACTACTACGTCATCTTATGCTCCATAACACCATTAGTTGACCCTCCTTTTTTATCTGATCTTAATTTTCCTATTGCTTATCATAAAGGTACACGGACTTGTACTCAACATTCTATTGTAAATTTTATTTCAAACTTCTGTGTCTCCTACTTTTTAGGCCTTTTTAACTATTGTTGAACAATATCCTATCCTTATCCCCAAATCTATCGCTAAGGCATTACAAAATTATGGCCGTAGGATAATAATGGAAGAAGAATTAAAAACTCTCGAGATTAATCAAACTCGGGACTTAGTACCACTTCCTCCGGGAAAAACTACTATTGGTTGTCAATGGGTATATATTATAAAAGTCAACCCTAATGGTTCTCTTGTTCGTTTAAAAGCAAGACTTTTTGCCAAAGGGTATGCTCAACTGTATGGGTTTGACTATCTGGATAACTTTTCTCTCGTTGCCAAACTTATTTCTATTTGTACTTTGATATCTCTTGCTACTAAATATAACTGTCATTTGTTTCAGCTTGATGTCAAAAATGCTTTCTTGCATAGTACTCTTCATGAAGAAATTTATATGGAGCAACATCCAGAGTTTATTGCTCAAGGGGAATCTAGACTGGTTTGCAAATTAAAGAAGTCTTTATATGGTTTGAAGTAATCCCCACGGTATGGTTTGGAAATTTTTCTAAGGCTATACTCTTTTTTGGGCTATCTAGATGTAGAAATGATCATTCTTTCTTTTATAAACAATTAGGGAAAGGCAAGCTATTCTTGATTGTGTAGATGATATTATCGTCATGGGAAATGACTTGATTAGTATGGCCGAACTCAAGACCTATCTTCAACAACAATTTCAAACTAACAACTTAGGAAAATTGAAATATTTCTTAGGAATTGAGGTGAAGCAATCATAGAAGGGTATTTTTCTGTCACAGAAAAAATATGTCATGGATTTGCTCACTGAGACAAGTATGTTGGGATCAAAGCCTATTGATTTACCCATGGAACAAAGGGTTAAACCGGTTGTTGAGAGAGAGATATTCTTAATAATCATGAGAGATATTGAAGACCGGTAGGTAAGGAGAATTATTTCATAATTACTCGACCAAACATTGCTTTTTCAGTTAGTGTGGTAAGCCAATTTTTATCTTCCCCGTATACATCTCACTGGGATGCAGTTATTGGATAGAGGTATTTGAAGAAAGCTCTAGGGAAAGGAATACTGGCTATTGTACCTTGGTTGGAGAAAATCTAGTATCATGGAAGAAAAAGAAACAGAGTGTTGTTGCTCGTTCCAGTATTGAGTCAAACCATAGAGCCATGGCACAAGTGACATGTGAATTAGTGTGGCTTCGACAATTATTAGCCGAGTTAGGCTTTAAACTTTCAGTACCCATGACTCTAAGGTGCAATAATAAAGTTACAGTGCATATAGCTTTCAAACCTGTGTTTCATGAGAGAACATAACACATTGAGGTTGATTCTCATTTTATACGAGAGAAGTTGCAGAGTGGAGTCATCATTTCCAATCATATTCAAACCGGCCAACGACTTACAGACATCTTTACTAATCTTTGGGTAATGAGAGGATAAAACATATTTGTAACAAGCTAGGCATAATTAATATATATGCTCCAACTTGAGGGGGAGCATTAGAAGTATGAAGTGTAAACTGGTCTTTAGGACCTTAAGGGCTTATTTTGATGTATATTTATTAAACTTTATTGAATAATACAAAATTAGTTTTTCCTCACAGATGTCAACATTGTAAAAGGCAACTTGGGTCTACATACCTCTCTGTTGCAATGACTTACATCCGTACACTAATCACAGGGATCTCCCTCCCTCCCTCTCATTCTTCCTTTTCTTTTTTATATTACTTAGTTAAACCTATACTTTTTCATCTGTATCTGAAAATTCGTTTTTAATCACTTTATATAAGACTTCCTTTTCCATATGAAATTATTTGATCCAAGTAAGCATGCCCTATCATGCCAATTTGGCACATCAGCAATGCCATGTCCTCATACCGACGGTATATACCCTTAAGTCATAGTGATTAAGCATGCCAAGGATGGTAGAGGCTTATTTCTTTTTTTCGGAGGAGTTTCAATTCAAGCTAGAAATTAGGGGCAAAACAACGCTTGTTTCAGATTACTCTGCTTTAGAACAACTAATTATAGTGGAGCCAGCAAATAAACATCCATGTCTTACTTGGATGGGGACTTTGAACATTTGTCTTGGTATAAGCTCCTTTAATTTTTGTGTCAAAGCTCTTCCAATAGCATATGCCTGAAAGGGAAGCTTCCATTAATTGAATGAAATCAATTCTACAATTGTCTAATGCACAAATAGAGAAGATAAATCGACAACAAATCACAAAAAATGCTGTAAGATTACATCTAAGAAGAAAGTCAAAACAAGTAGAAAACAGTTAAAACTTCTTAATCTTAGCGTACTATGTACCAACTCCTCTTTAGTTATGTCAAATACTCCAGACCTGATTTGCCTCGGATGCACCTCAGATAGTTATTTTGGCTTTACCATTTCTCAGCAAACCTACTGTGTTATGAGATGATTATATTATAATGCTCTCATGCACAAAGTTCTTTCCTACTCTCTTTATTTTTTAAGTCAAATCCTTACCATATCAGAAGAAATGAAGCAAGATCAGTGTTTTCATCAGAGGAAAGTTCAACCTCAATTAACAAAAAAATTAAGGAACTTCACCCAAATCATTCACTAAGAAACATTCAATTTTAGCTAAGAACAAAGAAGAAATTAAGAAATAACATGCACATGTAGCATATGGTACCAACACACTTAAATTTCTTGTATCTAATCAGATCAATCATATCATTTATTTGCTTAGTGCTGTCGCAATAGGTCAAGTATAGTTGTCATTTTAATAGGTGGGATCAGGTGCATGGACTCTTCAACACCATTATGCTTTGTTGCCATGTTTTCTTTAATATACATAAGCCTAGGGTCATACACGCTCTATATCAACAGAACTGAAGAAAACACAAATTACCTTGTCTTTGTGAACAATAGTTGCTAGTGGTTCCACTGGATCACCATTGATCCTGATGTCAAGCTTTATCAAATCACTCTCTTTGTACCTGCCAGTCAAATTCAAAGCGCACACAATTATGAGAAACAACAAGAAATAAGTGAACCATGAAATGGACTACTAATGCTTTCATATCAGCTGTCATGGCAGGAACTGAATACAGTATGAACATAATAACAGAATGGCTCACTCAAGGCCAAGATATGGGAAATGGAAGCCAAGTGGATACACAAATCTCAAAGTATTAGATTACATAGATATAAACCTTATTGTTTAACTCGTACCAGTCTAGGCCTTTAATTTTGAGGTTATTTTTAACAAAAGAAAAGATGTGATCAGGAATGAATCTATTTGAGGAAAATTATACTTGGTTTGAGTATAAGACCACAGAATCTTGAAAGGATTTGCCACACCAGATGATGGCCTTCTAGAGGCTGATTAAACTGAATATGCAAGTTAAATATAGCAAGGAGAGGCCTAAAAGACTGGAAAAAACAAAGAGAGATATCAATATATGTATGTACATATGAACGTATGTATAGATTAAAATGTATCATTGGTACTCAACAAAGCACACAAGTGTCGGGTCATTTCAGTGTACTTAACAAGTCCTTCAGTGTGGAATGAAAACGAAAGACAACAAAATTGAGTTGATTCTTTCTTTTAGAGATATTCTTATTTTTCCAACTTCCATGAAAGCAGCAAGAAAAATGAAGGAAAGATAAAGTAGCTATCCTGTTACGTTCTACAAAAATCCTATTCTCTTTTGCCAGCTCATGAACAGTTCGAGCTTATTTGAACGACTAGAGACGGCATTAACTTAGCAGTCTTGAAGACAGCCCTTATTCATGTCAATAATCACTGGTCTTGACATAAACTGTGACTAATCTAAAATTACCAATTCTGTTAAAGTATCCCGCATCGCTCGTCTATGGAGTTTTAATGGGCCTTATACTTATGTAGTCTCTTTCCACCTATCAACTTAAGCTTTTGGAATAGATATTCTAACATGGTATTGGAGCCAGATTCCATCCCATTATATTTTGTGCATGTGGCCCTATGTCCATCAATTCCACCAGTCATTCACAATCTGGGTTGCACGTAAAGAGTGTATTAAAGTATCCCATATTGCTTGTCTATGGGTTTCAATGTGCCTAATATTTACTTAGTCACGCTCCACCTATCAATTTAAGCTTTAGGTTTGGACTTAATAACAACTTTCTACTAAAGTTAGATGTAACGACTGTCAGTGAATAAGCAAAGCAACACCATAAACTTACCCAAGAAAAGTGTACTCCATGCTAGCATAACCTTTGCTTCTGGACTTTAGCTGATCGAAAAAGTCGCCTACCATCTGTCATATAAAGAAACTGAATAACAAAAGAGAAACAATGTGGACCACTATGTAATCTATAAGTAACAATCTAAGAAAGTAGATTAAAACCAAAGGTACCTCAGCTAGAGGTAATTCATAGGTGAGGGATGCTCTGTTCTCCGTAATAAATTTCATTTCTTTAAACTCCCCTCTTCTGTCTTGAGAAAGCTCCATAATTGGACCAATATAATCTTTTGGTGTGAGCAATTCTATCTGCAATAATTACTAAAAGATGAAATATAACAGTAGTGACTCTTCGCTTTACTCACTCAAGATACAAGTTTAACCAGAACAACAAAAACTAAGAGAGAACAGAAAGGTAAAACAAAATAAGACAAAAAACTGAACACTAACCTTAACAACTGGCTCCTCAATCGACCTCCTTTGTCCAGGTTCAGGAAGCAGAGATGGATTTGAGCATTCAACCTTATATTCACCAAAAACGCATTCATGATGGTAGTCATATATCTTGACTAAGACAAATTCATAAAACAACTGGATATCAAATCATACATTTGCTGCAGCTGATGTATGGCTTAATTTATACAAAAACAAAATAAGCTCAAAAGCCCAAGAATTCAGATTGGGCAATCGTCCAACAAACGAATTCGAACTACAATTTACAGCTACACCTACATCTTATGAACGATTGGCCAACTGACTGGAGCAAATGTATTGAAGGTGCTAGGAGCGAATTTCTAACTAATTTATCCAAAAGCAATCCCCGCCGAGAGTTTCGTGCGCGCGGGGCTCGGGGCAACGATGTTGTCATGTTAAAAATCAGAACTCTGAGCCTATTCAAGGCCAAACAATTTCTCCTAAATAAATTCAACCAAGAACAGTGCACATTTTGGGAGAAGTTTTGACCTTTTCCAACCATTGGTCATTTTACTCGAAATCAAATGTTTCTGCTGAACCATTCCATGTGATCGTCAAGTTTCTTCCATATGAATGATACTCAGGAGATACTCCTTGATAATCCACTAAATGATCAACTATACATTGGAGTCCCTTATCATGCTTTAATCAAAAACAGACTTCAGCTGAAGTTTCGTGAAATGGTTTGGCCATTGTAGCTTTTTCTTAATAAGTACTTGCTATTACAAACTTCCTCCAGCTTAGAAAAAAAGAAGGAAAGGCTGACTTTAAGATTGACCAATTAGGAAAGTCAAAGAAACCCAGGTCTTCTCAAACTTGCATGTTATAAGAAATGCTTTGGCATCACCATGCTCATAGCAAAGTCTACAGGAAAAGATTTTCAATATAACAAACTCTCGCAATTGCAATTCCTCTTTGCTAATATTCTGGAATGTGCACGTCCTCTTACACAGCTCAAAAAGGAAAAATAATAGTAGTAGTAATACTAATAACAACAATAATAAAAAATAACAATAATAATTATAAACTCATGGAAAGCATAAAAATAAAAAGTTGAGAAGAGAATAGCTTAGGATTGGAGACTCACAATATCACCATTTACACAGTTCACCCTATAAACGACACTAGGAGCAGTTGTAATTAGGCTCAGGTTGTACTCCCTCTCAAGTCTTTCCTGTATGATAAAAAAAAAAAATGTAACCGAAATCAACATTCTGGATTCCGTTTTAAGAATTTCTTTTACAATTCTGTTAACAAAATCCAACCTAAAAAGAAAACGAGAAAGAGCAGTTTCAATGAGAATAAACCTGGACAATTTCCATATGGAGGAGACCTAGGAAACCACATCTAAAGCCAAAGCCCATGGCACTTGATGTCTCAGGTTCAAACTAAGCAAAAGAAATTTAAATGTCAGAATAGCCACAAACCAAGTGGTTAGTATGAATAGGTACTACGTCCATACTGGATGATGTACAAACAGTTCCTCAGCAAAGAAACAACTAATGGAGTACTACTAATTCTTTCTGTACTTGAAAAGAATAATTACAGGTCAAATAGACTAAATTAAATTCTCCAACCTCTGAGTCAATTTTTCCACCAAAATTCTAAATGAATTGATGAAATCGATACTTCCTCCCAGCAAAAATCAATTGATATGCCCAGCTCACGAAACTTATTAATTTACAGTGTATCATATTGCAGGAAGTAGTCCACCCTGTCTTTTTTGGATAAATGACACTTTTAGCTATGAAAACAAATACATATTTATTAGCAAGCACTTGCATTTTCTAGAAGCTTCCTTTGGGGAAAAATGGATTCAAATTATCCATAATCCTGGAATGATCAAAATTATCCACTAGATGAAGCAACAAAACCACACTGGAAAGTCAAACTCAAAATATATTTAAAATAGCATCAGATTTACTACACAACCAGTTTGGTCTTGAGAGACTAAATTGATTTGGCTTGACCACACCTGGTTCCTTTTTCCAAATTGAACCAAGTTTACCCCTAATTTCAAATGCTTAAATCCTAGATTTGCATTCTTCATATTTGTATCTAGTCATCAAGTCATGGTTCTGCCATCCCCTAACCCTCTCCCATTATTTCAGCTTGACTGCTGCCCTGACTGCTCCTCTATTCTTTTTTTTCTCTCCCATTAGATCCACCATTGCTGAATTCACATTTTGAGATACAGAGGTAAAATATGTCCAACTTTTCAGTGAAGGTAATATCCATATGCCATTTCTTCACATGAAGAAATATCCTCATTCTACCCCCTATTTTACAACTTTAGTTTTGGTGATACTTCTATCTAACAGTAAAAAAACAGATAATATTCAGATAGAAATCGAACTCAAGTACGTGTAACTAAGAATTATGAAAGTGGGCCAGATTCATTGAACACAATCACGGGCCCTCTTGCAGACAGCCTGAGAAGCAACATTAAAGCTACTAGCCTTTAACAGAGGCATTCAATGCCAATTTGTAATTGAATATACCATTGAAAAAAAATTGGTAGATATGCATGTAGACATTGCCAACCAGAAGCCTTCAAAAAAGCTATGATTGCATGAGGCCCATGGCAGCCCAATATCACCAACACTAAAGTCATAGAAAGCCACCACACTCTCAAGCCTAAGACAAGAAAATTTGAACATGATTCATCATTCAAGTAACAAACCTTCAATGCAGCATCATTAAGTTGCAGTTTCTCCAAGGCATCACGTAACTCAGGAAACCTTAGAACATATTGAGGAAAAACTGGATAACATAAATAATTTGAGGTAGAATGATCTCTTCAAACTCAAAGTGTAAACAATAATCAAGGTCAGTACTGGTCTGCTTCAACGGGAAACAAGCCACAAAACACCATTGGCGTAGCTTCCTCATATCCAGGCAATGAGTCCTCTGCCCTTCTGCCATAGTGAGTTATAGTGTCACCTACCCTGGCATCTGCTACAGACCTTATAGAAGCCGAGAGGTACCCAACCTAGAAAGATAATAAAATACTAAGCAGAAAAATAGATATATATATATAGTAGAGACTAAGCAAGTGTATAACTTAATATGCTTTAACTTGACATCAACGTCAGGTATGATTGTAATTTCTACAAATTAAGTGGCATCCCTGATTCTGGTGATGGATTAGTTCAATATGCCAATCAAGTCATATCCAACATAAGAAAGAAGAAGGAGGATAAGAGTTTACTTGTGCTGGAATTTAATGCATTCATCAGTAATTGGATTTTGCCATGACCATGAGTAGCAGCCATATTTATCCAAGATAGAATGAAAATTCTAAGCATGTTACGGGAACATGAGTGCTCACTTCTTGGGTGGACAATTGCCTTAAAAATGAGTTTTGGAAAGAGTCAACAACAAATAAGTCCACTATCAAATAGAGTCAGCATATTATACTTGTAGTCTCTCATATATGCATGCATATAAAAATCATGGTAGTCCTTTTCATTACCTAACACAGGCAGTTCGTTAAACACCCACCCCAGCCCCACTCCCCAAGAGAAAATAAAAGGTGGCAAGCTATCCCACCCATGTCACTAACAAAACATCTTAGATCAAACTTTGGTTTGACTGAGGCCATTAGCTACAGCAAAGGCTTTTTACTTTAGTTGTAACAACATGAAGACTTATGTGTTGCAGTGATCGGTAAATTGACTTCTTGAACATTTTAATTTTGATACTACGATACTACAAACGTGAAATGTATAAAAATTTCAGTAATACAAGCAATTTAAATTTATCTACCAAACAATAAGAATAATTACTATTGATTTATATTTCAATAAGCTTAACCGCAAAGTTCCATTCTACCAACTTTTCTTATTATATACAGATGCATTTGGAATCTGACTTTTGTTTCATGACTGACTTATCATGAATAACTTTAACATTGGAAATCTCCAATCTTTAAAAATATGAGAATACTTATATTTGAAATGATCCAATTTTGTCTCACTTCTCAGATTATGATTTTTTAACTATAAGCCATAAGCAAAAGGCCAGAACTTCAGACATCTCATCTAGGTACTAGCTTCTATAGCTCTTACAGACAACAGCAGAAGGCATAGTGGCATTTCAAGAGCCAAAAGTTGAGGGTAAGCAAAAGAGAAGAATACCATATTTTTTAATATGTAATGACCAAGAAGAAACTCAAGTGGAAATACATAATCTTGCTCCATTACCTCCCCAGCAAATAGCTCTTCAACTTGCAATTGATTTGGAGATAAAACCCCAACTTCATCAGCAACATAATCCTGTAAAGGTAAAATTGAAACTAAACAATCGACATATATTCATTACAAACATCCCTAGGACCTCTAAGAAATCTTAATCAAATCGTAAGTTACAATTTGACAAGCAATAAAGACATCAAGTGATGCAGGAACACCATTCTGCTTTTAGTATTTTAAGTGTTTTCTTTTTTATTTAGTATTCCACTATGTTATGAGGCTAATAAGGGTCATGTGTTAAGTCATGTGACTATTAATGAGTTCCAATGGTTGAGATTCGAAGTTGTTTATGTTAGACCAAGAGTTGAGATTGACTTATGGTCCATAACCCTAGTTTAAATAGATCTTTAAATCTTTTGTCACTAGTTTCTCCTCATTCACTAAACAATAGTGATATTTATAAATCCTAGAAGATCATTTCTCTGTCAGCTTTAATTCATCGATTCTAGCCCTCATTATAGTTCTTTTGCTGTCTGTTACTTCTCCAAGTTATGTCATTAAGCTTTGCACTTGGAAATAGCAGAATGTTCACATACAAGCACAATTGTATGCTATTGGGTGCAGTGGGAGATCGATAAAAAAAAAACAATGACAAGAACTTTACCTTCTCACTTGCCATAAAATAAATTCTGTCACCTTTCCTAATGGTCCCATCAATGACTCGAAAATAAACAATAACACCTCGATATGGATCATAGTAGCTGCAGAAGAAAGATGAACATAGATGTATAGTCAATCAAAGCTTGACAAGTCATGTACGTATTGCAGTGGGGAAAAAAAGCATTTTGATCCAGCAGTAGCTGCAACAATTAGCTGCAGCATATGTTTGTAAAACCATAAAAATCTCACAAACAAGAGATATTGTCAATGAATATGTTCCCAGAAATTATTGCTTCTCAAAATGTTAAAATATTGTCCCACATCACTTGATAATGGATCCTAAGTGCTCTTCATATTCATGTGGTCTCCCTCCACCTATAAGCTTAAGCTTTTGGGTTGGACTTTTTAACATGGTATCAAAGCTAGTTATCCCTTACGCGAAAGGGCGTGGTAAAAAAAATTCCAAGTGCAGCACGTGATCCGACTTGCACGTGAGAGGGGGTGTTGAAAGAAGGTATTGAAATATTGTCCCACTTCGCTTGACAATGGGTCATAAATGCTCTTTATATTCAAGTGGTCTCCTTCCACCTTTAAACTTAAGCTTTGGGGCTGGACTTCCTAACACAAAACCTTTTCACCATTTGCAGAGCAGCAACTGGCTAAAACACATGTCAATGGCCAAGTAAAACCACAGGCTAAATGAATCGATAATCATAAGATCAGTAGCTGAAGATGATTAAGCACTTCTCCACTTAAAGCTGGTCTGAGGGCTTCTACTCACAATGAAATGCTTAGATAGACCATCACGGCATAGAGGCATAAACTTTAGGTGGCAGCTCATGTGGAGAAACACATAAACCACCCTCCCTTCAGAAAGCATGTTGTCAAGCAGCAAAGACTGCCTCAGGAACATCAGAAAAACTTTATGCTAATGGGTGAGGGCATAAGCATATTTGCATATACTTGAGCATACACAATTTCCTATGCGCGTTTGTGTGGGTGCGGGTGCAATGCAAGTGCATTCATGCATGCATGCATGAGAGAGAGAGAGATTCCAAAAAAAAATTGATTTAAGTAGGTTGACTTAAAAAGAAATAGTTATACCTAATAGACAAGAAAGAAGTCCATTGAGAACTTCAAAAGAACATGAGTTATGGATGATTATCCTTGAACTGCCTTAAATACACATCAACAGATCAACATCAGCCTTTCCAGTAAGTTTAATTTCTCCCTGTTTGCTTTAAATTTTGTAAGCATTTTCTTCCCAGCGATTTTAGATGTCTCCAATTAAAAAGTTAACTAGACACATATGAGGAAAGTACAGAAATATTACAAGCAAATGTAGTTTGGAAAGTATAAACAGAAATCCATTAAGTGAGAAAAAATCATTTCAAGGAAATGGGAAGTCTAGAGATGATGGCGATCAGAGATCCCTTTTAGTAGCATGACAACGGGAAAATGATCAGTATTCCAAAGATTACTGAGCCTTATACCACTAAATGGAACCAGCTATATTACACTCCGTTGCACTCATAGTAAGTTCTCCATAAAATTTAAGTGCTCCAAATCTTTCTGCATCATTTTGATATATCTTTCCAGATCTTCCTCGCCCCTATTAGCCTGCATCTCCAACCTACAACTATATCTTCTCACCAAAGCATTAGAAGATTGTCATTGCAGTATTAAAACCACTTTAAATACCCTTTTAAATCTTATCATTATTTGGGTTCTCACCTACTCGTCCACATAGGTTCAATTCTAGCACAACCAAAGGAAATTCTCATCTCATTTTCTGCAAGCATCGATATTTGGCCAACCACCATTTTGTGCCATAGCATCACCGACCTTATTATTGTATTGTATAGAATTGATCCTTAACCATTAGCAACATTTGATGGTTGCACAAACACCAAATGCACTTGTCCACTTCCAACCATCATGCTGATACTGGGTAAGGTCTTCATCAACTTTTCCATCCTTCTGCTAAATGGATCCATGAGAACATAGTAACTCTCTAGGACATTCTAAACTCTAGATCACAACATTTGAGTTTCCATGATGACTAAATTAACACTCAAAATCACCTCCAAAGTCAATATTCCTGCCATAAACGAAAATCAGTTTCTCCACTTTGTGCTGAATTATTCTTCCATATGATCATTTGCCTTGTCCGCTTAATCCCTCTACAGAGAATAAAATACAGATACAACTTTTACTCTCGTAACAAGGTACTGTTGAACAACCATTTGCCCCACAAGTTTAAATTGTTCTGAAATAGACCCACAACATATATTAGCATATTTCTTGACAGCCCCGCATGTAGGCCAAAACTTACACACAAAACACAAAATATAGATGTAACCAAATGGAATAAATAACCAAAGACTCAACACAACAAAAGGAAAACTTACAAAACACAAGTACGAGGAGCATCAAAATTTAAAATTCTTTAATTGTGCTAAAATACCATGCGAATAACCGTTTTTCCTTAAAATTGTTTTTAAAAAAGCCAATACCCTAGGTGCCAAAGTGTTTTTCATCCACTCCTCAGGCATCTTCTTTGTTCTCAATGTAACCCTCTCTCATATAACTATGATGGCACTTGACAAGATTGACAGCTCATATAAAATATGGAAATAGTTTTACAAAAACTTTTAGAATGGGGCAACAATGGATTAGCAATAACAACACAAAATTATGAATGAATACTTGGATGATGAAAAGAGTATGATCATCAAAATTAGCAAGCCGATACTTTGCGAGGGAAGTGAACAGTAACCTGTCAAATATTAAAGCCCTTAAAGGCCTTTCAATAGTGTTGCTAGGTGGTGGAATCCTTTGAACAATAGAGTCAAGGATATCCCGTATGCCAATCCCTTCCTACAGAACAAAAGCAACTTGAAAGTAAAGCGTCACTCCTTAATGAACAGAAGATTTTAGCACCTTGTGCATAAGATTATAAAATGAGCCAAATGTCCTTGTAGTGCAAGCATGTGTGGGACTGACCTTTGCAGAGCACAGGATTGCATTGCTGCAATCTAAGCCGACCACCTGAAAGAAACACACACTTTTCACTGGAGCTTCTGTTTCTTCATTTGTGATGCTCAAACAGAGCAATGGCACTGAGAAGATCCAACAACAAGCAGGAAACGACAGTACTACTTAATGAACAAATGTATCATCCAACTAAATTAGACTCCAACCTTAAGCTTCTTAAAAACCAAGAAAGCAACAGCGAACTATGTAGGGATCATTAACATTTCATTGTGTTGGTAAATGATGAACTTGAGAGGCTAAACATTTTTAACATAACAAAAGCATTCACTGAAGAAAGCTCTTCAAAGTTCATTTGTCGCAAGGAATTAGATATAAAGAGAGCTTTTTTGTAGTTAAGAAAAACTGCTAGAGGACAAAAGCAGGCAGAGGTAAATTTATTATGCCCAAAATGCATGATGTGTTATCTCTCTTGAGAATGCTCAAGACATGTGCTTTTAGTATTCCATCTTAATAAAAGGAAAAGCTCATAGGCAGAATGGCAAACTATGGTAGGCAAAACTGGTCATGGTTGAACAATCAAAAATCCCATTACAGGTATTTCACAAAGGTACTACCAATGTCTCTTACTCGATTCCCTTCATCAGATATTAAGACAATGGAAGTCCAACAACAAGACAACAATTGGGATATCGCAGATCAGTCTAATTCACAACTTTCATTTTGAAAACCATCAGTGTCAGTCATAAATTACAATCTACTTAGGAAAAGTCCATTTTGTGAATCATGAAATGGAGCAGGTAGTTACAAGCATAAATAACCTCACTAAATTCTTGTAGCCAAAACAATGAGATGTGCCATTGATAAAGATAACATAGGGAAATAATTCTAACATCAGAAAGACAAAACTGACTTGGTATCATGCTTCCCACTTCACAATTCTAAGAAGTCCTCCAATAAGGGCAGACGAAAGTAAAAATCGCCAAATTGTGAAATTCTGGACTGATTTTCACTTGTGCGCATATAACTTATTCCAAACTTCCCAAAATTGTTTGTTATAACTAAAAGAATAAAGAAGCTGCCCTCTTCATAATGGAAGAATCATCCGTAGAAGGGTTTCTAACTTCATACAAGCTACCAATGATTAAGAGGTGGACACAATGTTATGCTGTTTGAAGATTACACCGGAACTAATTGCCATGTCAACATAGCACATGGTGAACAAGAACATAACACGGGATCCTTAGTTTATGCCTCATCATGACAGGTTCTCCTAATTTAAAGAAAAAATAAACCTTTTGCTGATATAGCACCATCAGTTATTGCAGAGAGATTTGGTTTGAGATGGCAACATCAGTTTATTGAAAGGGGTTTGGAAGCTTAAAAAGCATTTTCACAAGAACAGAAACATTTGTGGAAACACAAGCAAGTAACATTTGTAATTATGCATCATCGGTATTGTCAAGTAATGCTACTGACATAAAAGGATAGAAAACTCTGTGGATCACCTTTATAATCCATGAGTGGGCATTTTACATCTGATTTCATAAGTCACTGAGAGTGAAATTTTATGATTATGTCAGACTAGTGCTAGAAAACTACAAAAGTATGTTTGAGATCAAATCCTTATGCGTCACGCCCAAATTTGCCAGGAAGGAACTAGATACAACCAAGAGATAAGAGTATGCACCCCACTGTCTATTATTAAATGGTTCTGCAAAAAGTGTTCCCAATTAGGAATGATTTATGCATCCATCATATCCTCTCATGGATGTGATCCTAACTGCTTCATAGAGATGATAGATTCTCTATTGAGTAAAAGAAAGATCTATATTTTCTAACTACCATCTAAATTGTGTTTTTCCCTTTCTTTTCATTAATTTATTTCATTTCAAAGATGAACCTAAATAATATGAAATATGCCTCAAGAACAGTGCCACCCAGTAAAACAAGGAACTGTAAATGCCACAGCCAAATGCAAACAACTATTTTGGAACCTACCTCCTCAATCTCCTTGACAACGCGATCAGGTTCTGCTCCTGGAAGGTCTATTTTATTCAACACCTGAAGAAACAAGAACTACTTTATAAGCCAATGTTGTCAGAAAGAAGGAAATTTGGTCTCAAAACCTTACGCTATTCCTTACCACCTAAATCGGAAGCCAAATTTATGTGCACACCTGTATACTTATATGTACACTAAATAGTCCTACTTACTTCTCAGCGATGTGTGGAAGGAGATTTATGTAGGTGACATCTCTTAGTGAGGAAAAGCTTTGTTTTGGGTGGTTCTATGTTGAAAAAAGGGAGCCCAGATTAGGATTACTCACTAGAAGTTGGCAACCAAGAGAAAATTAGATATACAGTGATTATATCCAAGAAAAAGTTGATATTGAGGATTACATGACCAAATGTGTCCAAGGTATTATTGATTAGTAAAGCAGCAATCTCAAGATGCTCCAATCAAATTAGAGACAAAATTTCAATTGGAACCATTGAACCGAATTGAACCCAAATTCTCAGTCCAACCAAGAGCAATTGGATCTTATAGAAGGATTTGAGACAGCATAGTCACAATAATTAAATAGATCCATATTACCAGCTCCACTTAGTAGGATAAGGCTTAGGGTCTATTTGATAACTGAAGCATAAAACTGAAATTTTGAGTACAGAAATTTTAAGGGTTAGTAATATTAAATGCTGGAAATTGAAGAAGCAAAATAATAATTCCTGAAAATTGAATACTGAAGATTGATGTCTTATGAGTATGGAACCAAGGATGTCCTTTTGGTGGATATTAGTTCAGATGCTATTGATTCTCCATCAAAGACTTAATCCTACCCTTCCATAGAATGTCAAGTGCACCTTTTACTGAATTCAATCTTTTAAGTCAAACTAATTACTGTTACCGAACAAGCTTAATAATAACAACTTGTTAGTATCCTTACTACAATGCCCAAGAATCAGGAATAAAACAAAGAAGTTAAAATACATAGAGACATCCAGAAAAGGGAAAAATGATGGTCAGATGTAACTGCAGTCCTTGATTAAAAAAATATTAAACTTACAGGAATAATTTCCAGGTTGTTTTCCAAGGCTAGATATACATTGGCCAAAGTTTGTGCTTCAACACCCTACAAACATGACATGCATGATTCAACAAATTAGTACCAATTATTCAGTTATAATGAAGAAGGCTGCTAGTGTCCTTTCTCGAACAAACAAAAACGGTGCCAAGAAACCAGTTGTGAGAAAAAACCTGTGAAATGGAGAATAAGCCACCTTGATTTTTTTATTTTTTTTTAATGGAGAACAAGTGCCTTAATCACTTTCTTTTCTTTGTTCATTTTGAAATTCAATTTGGTTAACCTAGAGTAAGTAGAAAGTTGATGATAGGTAGTAGTCAATTTACTAATTGGTGTGACACCTTTCAAAACAAGCTAGATGAATAATCTTTTATTAGGTCATGTCAAAAAGATAAAGTTGCAAATTTCATGAGCAGACGTCACTGGATTCTATGGATTCAGAATACCTGACTGCATTGTATTTTCTCCACTATCCACAAATCAAGAATCAGTGTCAAATGAGGCCCATTGGAAAAACCAATATGAAGAAATGAACAGACCACATGAATACCACTTTGCAGTGTCACATATTACTAAGGGAAACATAAAAAATCAGAGGGTGAGTTCTGCGAACAAAAAAGTCCCATCAAAGCAAAGACTTGAATATTGCTACGCCTTCATCTATTTGGCCAAGCTTTAAAATATGGGCAGTGGTCCAACAAAATTCTACAATGGTATTAGCAGGGCATCCTATGTTCAAATCTCTCTAGATCCCTTATTTTGCTTCCCCAGTCATTAATTCCAGCTTGTAAATATCAACACCATACTTTCATCAAATAACTTAATACTTTTAGAACAAGTGGTAATGGTTGCACAAAATTCTTCAAAAACTAACAATTATGACGGCTCCATGCAACTAGCAGCACAAGCTCTCTAAATACTGCTTGCAGCTTTTTGCCTTCCACCTTCCAAATGTCACAAATCAATTCCATCTTGAGCAACTTTTAGTGAAGACGGAAGAAAGGGGGAAGGACATATGACTGTAGAATAGGGGAATAACTCTACATGAACAAGTTTTCTAGCAGCTGAACATGGCTCTCTCTATAAACAACAGTCGACCCTTGCTCAGACAATATTTCCCAAGCAGGGGATTTATCCTAGAAGAGTGGGCGCTTTCATCTGAGTAAGCTACACCTTTTTCCTTTTGGATAAGTTGGATATCTAAAGAGGAAGAGTACACCACAATTGGACAAATAGCCAAGAGCTTCTTCTATGCAGAATCAGTATGACAATAATTATCTGCTTAAGCTGACCAAATATGAAGAAAATGGCAATCTGGATAAGTTTGATGAGCACTTATAAAGAGTAACACCAGCAAAATCCTTAACGCTTGAAACCCAAAAGTTTTGCCAAAGGTGCTAATAGTTTTGGCATGTCAAACTTTGATGTTCTTCAAAGAGATTTGACTTACAACATGAAAGGAGCCTGCAGCAAGCATATGTTATTAAATAAGCCAATTGGAGGAAAATCTGGATAGTCGGCACTTTGTAATGAAACACTATTGAGCAACTTCCTCCTAATGTCTCTGGGTCATACTCCAAGGAGCACAGACTTGTGCCGGTATGAATGGACTGGGGACATCTACCACCTAATGGAATCAGATGGGTGCATAAAGAGCCCCAAAATACCTTATTGCCAGGAAGAAAAAAAAAAGGAAATTGCTAAATTACCTAAATATCCTTTTCTAAGCCTATCAAAACTACTAAGTCACGGCATTCCACACTATTTTATGGTAAAATTTCATAAAAAGCTGCCACTGTCTATTTGTGAAATTAGTGGGAAAGATTAGGATATCAAACATTCGAGTGTCAAATTATAAGATGCCCACCAAAGGGAAAAGATACAAGGTGCCAGCTATAGATGATAAACAAAGCTTTGCTCAATGATAAGCCTGATCTGGAGAAAGTACCTGCGAAGCATCTACAACAAGGAGAGCACCTTCACATGCAGCAAGAGAACGAGAGACCTAGATTCAAAAGGTATAAAAGATACTGGATCAAACAGAACGAGAAATAATGGAACAAGCAGAACAAGCAGAACAAGCATTTAAATTGTATAAATTTGCAGGTAAGAAAACCTTGTCCTAATTCTAGACAGAAATTATTCTAAACAATAACACTACGGGTCTTTATGACAGCAGCATGCCTATGTTCATGCAATCAAGAAAAGCCTCCTATAAACGAAAAAACTCTACCCACTGGCAGAGTGTTGCTATTCTCCTGTCAACGATGACCAGATGTTACAATCGCGAACCAGAAACATTCCCAAACAGGTAACAGCAATAAAGCAGGGAAGCATGGAAATTCCACAAAGATCAGTCGGACATACCTCATAAGAGAAGTCGACATGGCCGGGAGTATCAATTAAGTTCAGGCAATACGGCTGATTTTGGAACACGTAACGCATTCGAGCTGCCTGACGCGAAGAAATACATATCAGGCGATCAATTGGAGGCACGGGGGACGGGCACACCATCGTGCAGCGCGAACATCGAGAGGGGAGGAGGAAGAAGGAGTGCAGGAGGGGAACCTGAAGTTTGATGGTGATGCCACGTTCTCTCTCGAGGTCCATGTTGTCGAGGAACTGGTCCTTCATGTCGCGCTTCTCCACGGTGCCCGTCACCTGGAGCAACTTGTCGGCCAGAGTGGATTTCCCGTGATCAATGTGCGCGATTATGCAGAAGTTCCTGATGTTCGAGGTCGGGACCTGCACCGCACCACCACCTCATCACCCGACGTGGCGAGTTAAGTGGCTTCCATCCGTGGGAGGAATCGACGGACGTACCTTGAGAAGGCGATGCCGGCCGGCTTGCACTCGGGCGGCGACGTCATCGACGTCGGCGACGGCGTTGGAGGCGCGACAGCGGAGTGGAGGGAGGCTGACGATGCTGCTCCTGCTCCTGCTCTTGCTCTTGCTCTTGCTCTTGGATGCACGGGAGTGAAGCGGAGCGAATTTCAGGGAATAGTGAGGAGTGGCGGTCGCCGCCGTGTGGAGTCTTCTCCGGCGGTGGTGATCGGCTGCGGATAAGGAGGAGAGCAGCGATGGAGGGGCGCGCACCTCCGAGACCGATGCTGCTGACGTGGCCATTCCCTTCCCTCCCCCGCTCCGCTCGTGCTTCTCTCCCCGCTTCAAATCTCTCCTGTAATTCATTCATTCCCCCCTTCTTTTGTCGCTTCATGAATTGGCCCAGCTTCACCCCCCAAAACTTGGCCTTGGAAATGTCCATGGACCCGTCGAACTACTAGTGGGCCGGATCGTACAACGTTTCCGAGGTATGATCCAAGTCCAGAATTTTCTTTCTTTCACGGTCAAAGTCCAAACGACTTGGAACTCCAACATGGAAATATCAAAACCGACGAGTTTATTCCCAATTCGATTCGGGTCTAGTTCGTTCAATTGACTTGAGCTCGAGATGAATTTTAACCTTAATAATCTTCAAATTGTACTTACATTCGAATCACGACGGGGTGAGACATACCATTCCAACATCTTCTCGCCTATAGCCTCTTCCTCTTTTGCTATCCCTCGAAATGATATATATGTATTCTTTCACTTTTGCTAAAGCTCCATTTATTTCACAAAAATTAAATAATCAAAAAATATGATCCTAAAAATGATCGCTTATATCTTTTGAAATAATCAATAATTTTTCATTACTAACGACAATTTATGGCTAAACACTTCCATATGCAATGAAAATATTTTTACATTTCTTCATTTTCATAAGCAATACAAACAATGATTTTGAGGAAAATATTCTTCAAATTATTTATTTTCCCTAAAATAAACACAGCTTAATAGAAAGATCAATTTTGATTGTTAGGAACTTGATTGAGTTCATTTTATATGCCTTGAACATGAAGTGTCCGAACATTAGATTATATTTTCATTGGGAGAATTACCCAAAAAAATCCTAAACCTATTATAATTGTACTAATTCAATTATAAACTTTTTTTGGGCCAATTCAATCCCAAACATTTTACATCTAATTTAATCCATATGGTCAATTTTGGCTGACTAGTGTTGATGTGGACATTGGTCGTCCAACCGACACTAATATGGACAACTTTTTTATTAATTTTTCTTTTTCTTTTTATTTTCTTTCTCTCTTTTTTTTCCCCTCCTTCCTTCTTCCACCGCCAGCCAGAGGTAAGGCTAGCAAGGTCAACCTCGCCATTGGCTGTTGGAGGCCCCACCAAATCTGGCAAGCCCAACCCCTTTGCCAAATCCGATGAGGTTCACCATCGCCAGCCACTGTCCAAGTCGAGCCTCGCCCAACTAGCTTTGGCAAGACATCACCAGCCCTCACCTAGAGGAAGAAGGAAGAAAAAAAGGAAAAAGAAAATAAAGGAACAAAAAAATTGAAAAAAACTGTTCACGTCAGTACTAGTCGGCCAAAATTTGCCGAATAGACTAAATTAACATAAATGCAAAAAGTTTAAGATTTAATTGGCAAAAAAAAAAGTTTAAGATTGAATTGGCACAATTGCAATGAATTTCTAATTTTTTTGATAAGTTGCTCGATTTTCGTTCGTTCATACAAAAATGGTGTTCAAAAGTTATCAAGACAACAAAATGTTACTACATGGCTACACTTTTTCGGGTGTGGTTTTTGCAAGGGCTTTACTAGCGGAGCAGTCCTTAGGATACTACGAAAATAACAGCCTGTTATGAATTACAAATTTTTGAAGAAGTAAATCCCACACAACAATTTATAATTATTTGTGATTTCATTTTTTTTGTGACTTAGAATAAACTATTTTTCTCATTGTGAATTAAATACCGTTACGTAATCATTTCTATTTTGCAAGAACGCAACATAATGTGGATTGAAGCTGCATTGCCTCGAAAGAAAACCATCGATTGGTGGGGCGATGGTAAACGTAGTGTCAAGGTTAGAAATTTTATTACGTACTCCCACCCCCCGGGGGGTGGCGCGCTAGTGGGATTATGTACGGACATTAATATGTAATTTGGAACTGTAGATATACCATAGCAGTTTTTTTCAGTTTATCTCGGGCAAAATGTGACGATCCAATGGTGACACGACAGCAGGTAGCGCAACCACAACTCAAAATAGAACCGACAAAACAAAACAAGAGGACATTTAAAAACAAATTGAGTGCACAGGTGGAGGGACCAGGGCGTTGAAAAGCAAAACCGAAAGTAGTTATTCTCCCTTGGGAATGGAATCGAGGGAGCGGGAAACGATCGCCGAGGGAGTTACTGGGGAAGCTTGTTGAGTTTGCAGTACATGTAATCCTTGAACTTCTTGGCCTTGTATTTCGGGGGACTCTCGGGGCTAAGCAGCTGAGGCAGAGGCCTGACCACCCACTCTTCCGGCGGCTCCAAGAACACCGGCCACGACATCCTCGCCTTCTCCTTGTTCACCGTACTCCTGTGCTGTACTGCCTTATACCGTCCATTGCTCAGGATCTACATCAACAGCCACATGTATGACCCGCGTCAACAATCCTCATCGCATAAGTAACTAATAAAGAAAACACCTACATTTAATCCGGCTTGAACCTGAGGTGAAAATTTAAGACTTCAAAGTTTGGAAACGCCTCGAGTTTGTTATAAACTTTTAGGTTTAGATCATTTCAATGAGGTAATTACTCCCTGTTCAAGGGAGTGGGGTACGAGATGCACTTGCAATGCTTAACCTTAAAGTGAGGCCACTTGCAGAGTCTTTAGTGCGCCGTAGGCCTTTAAAGACGAAGATTTTCCAATTCGCACATAAACTTTATGTTGGACTCACACATAAACTTTATGTCGCATCGCCTTATGTCGCATCAAACATTACGCACCAACAATAAGGAAAGAGTAACCTAAAATTTAGTATAAACTAACATATTCATATCATATTGATTAGGTAAATGCTTAGGCGCCGTATGGGGTCTACTTCCCATTCAAGGAAGGGAGGTGCGAGATGCACCGTCGATGTTCAACCTTTAAAAGTAAGGTCACAAGCAGAGGCTTAGGATTTAGTGAGCTGGGACGACAAAGGTTTTCGGATCCACACGTTAATGTTATGTCGCATCGCCTTTGGTTGTGTCGACATCCAAGTTCCATAAATAAGGAAGACGTAACCTAAAGTTTAGCTCAATCGGTGAAGTACACGCTATAAAAACGCAAGGTGTCCCTACGCCAATATTGGCACGGTATTATCATCTATGGAATCCTTTGTTCAAAACAGAGACGAGCTAGTTGAATTTGTAATTACTATCGCCTCATGGTTGGTGTACCGTTTCCATATTTTGATCTGATAATTAACAGCATTACCGGGAGTCGGGTGTAGGGAGGGAAGGACGGAGGGAAGGGGAGAGAGAGAAAGACCTCAATCTGATCGCCGACATGGACGATGAGGGCGTTGGGGATGTACTTGGCATCGATCCAGTGCCCGTCTTTGAGGACCTGGAGGCCGGGGACGTCGTTGGGCACGAGGATGGTGAGCGTGGACAGGTCGGTGTGGGCAGCCACCCCCAGGGCGAGGTCGGGGCGGGGGCAGGGCGGGTAGTAGTTGATCTTGAGGTTGTACTCAAGCTCCTCCCCGCCGATCGCCTCCTTCAGGGCGGTCTCCTCCAGACCAAGCCCCAGGGAGAGGCAGAGGAACAGCTTGTCCGCCACCTCCCTCATGTACTTGGCATACTCCTCGTTCACCTCCCTGCATGCAACAGGTCAATCATTCCTCACGCCACGCAATAAAGCAGCTCCTGTCGCGACAGTGTTAACGCACCTGTAGCTCGGGGGGTTCGTGGGCCAGAAGCGGTAGTTGATGATGGAAGGAGGCCAGACCTTGTGGAAGAGGTGGTCGTTCCACATCCGCTTGCCGTTGACCTCCTTGGAGACCCGGGTGCCGTAGCCCTCGGGGGACCGGGACTCCGGGGGCTTGGCGTAGGCCTCCTTCTCCTCCGGGGGCAGGTCGAAGAAGTGCTTCCCGGCCGCCTGCAGGCGGGAGATGAGCTCCGCGGGGATGCCGTGGTTCACCACCTGAAAGATCCCCCACTCCTCGCAGGCCTGGGCGATGGCCCGCACGACGGACTCGCGGTCAGGCAGGCTCAGGTCGATGGTGGGGATGTCGGGGGCCGGGCCCTGGTAGGTGGTGATGGCGGGGCGCTCCTGCTCCGGCCGGATGAAATCGGCGGGGATGGTGTCCGCGGTCATCAGAGCGGACGCCACGGCCTGCACTCTCTCCACCTCCATGAATTCTGTCAGTTATGTCAACAGACGGGCAACACAAGCAACAGGGCTCCTCCTCCTCCTCCTCTTCCTCTTTATGGAAAGCTCGGAAGAGGCCGGGCAAGGGGGGGATTCACGAGGAAAGAGGACTGGCTTTTAATCTCGTGAACGGAAGGAGGTCTAGGAGGTCTACTTTACCCAATTTGAGAACGGAAGGAGGAGTTTCTATTGCATTGGAGTTATATAACGGCGGGGAGGGCAGGTCGGGGTTTGGTTACGATTACGGATGATGGATGATGGTCCTCCTCCTCGTGAGACTCATCAGAGGAGAGAGAGTGAGTGAGAGGACAGGTACGGGGGAATGGACAGCAGCGGACGTGGACTCATCCGCGTCGCTGCTTAGCGCTACCAACTGCCTGTCCTGCCCACTAATACACCACACCATCCATCCATTAATTTTTCGCTTTTGAATTTGGGAAATGCTCCGGCAACCCCCGTGATATCCCCCCACAACCCCTCCTACATTCACCATTCCCTCCACTTCCCTTTTGCTCCCCCCATCCTTTCGACAACATTGTAGCCACATTTATATCGTCCCTTGTGAAAATTACAAAATTGAGAAACCCGCAAAGCATATATATTATCAAAGGTAGGAATAAAGAGGAGGAAACAGCTCACGGTCCTAAAACTATGTGACATTGATCCCAAGCTTGCAAGCTTGCGTTTTCCATCACTTGACATGGAATAATGCAATTCTTATTGACCTTCTATATCATCCGATTCGTCCCGGACAAATGGATGTAGTTAGTTCATGTGTTCTGCATGCCTCATTGAATGATTCACAATGTGAGACGCCAAGACACCTCAAGTCAACAAGCCCCCCGAATCTCTTGATATGCCGATTTTTTGCCGAGCCCCTTTCCTCCTTTGTGTAGGTTTTGCAATTTCAATATACTTTAAAAATTAATTTAAAAATAAAAAATAATTAAAATTCGATTTTTTAAAATAATTATTTTAAAAGTTCGTGTCCGGCGACCGGTCAAAGAAGAAGAAGAACAAAAAGAAGAAAGAAAGAAAAAAAAGAAAAGAAAATTAAAAATATTTAAAAATAAAAAATAATTAAAATTCAACTTTTTAAAATAATTATTTTAAAAATCCGTGGCCGGTAGCTGGCCAAAGAAGAAGAAGAAGAAAAAGAAAAAGAAAAGAAAATTAAAAATGGTATGCGTAGGTTTTGCAATTTTAATATACTTTAGTATGCCCGTAATAAAGGAAAAAAAAATCATTAACTAAAAAGTAAAGTAATGAAAAATATAAGATTTGAAAAGTATTTTCTATCACTAACAAAAGTGAACAAATAAAAAAAGATCTTCATCGTCCATAATCATATATAGACGTAAATTATTGTGGATGATAAAGACATTGTCTGCGAGACTAAGGAGCCCAAGTTGAGTTAACAATCTCATGGGAGTGGTTCATGTGGGAAACGCTCTCGCTGCGAAACGGCTTCCTAGATGCCATTAAATGATGGACACGCGCGGCGCAACGCAATTCGTCGTCTCTGTCCGGTCCCATTTATGGGGATTCCAGGTATAGTTTCAGTAGGTGCGGCGGACATTGGTCCAAGGCCAAGGGCCCCGCCTTCGCTCTTCATTCGTCATTGCGTTTTTTTGTTTATTCCCGGGTTCTTCTCCTCTCATCCTACCAACAGCTGGACAAGTTGAAGTTTCAGCTACTTGCTCCGTCTACTATCCTTTGCTATTAGACTTGGTTCGGCCACATTACCGACGTCCGAACGGTAGATACGATCCGGTCCCCACATCCATCACGGCTTTGAGGAGAGGCTGTTTAAGCGTAGCCTTTTACCCTCCGTCCCATGCGACGTTACTATAAAAAGGGTGCGTTTGCTTGGACTTTTGGAGAAAGTCATTAGGAAAATGTAAATAATTTTAAGTTGAAGAGACTTTTTATAATGCAAATTATGTTTGTTAAGTTACAATTTAAAAATCCCTAATAAAATACATTTGAGCAAAATGGTGTTTTGAGGAATTATATTTACAAATGACTTTTGATATAAAAAAAATTATCAAAAGAAAAATAAAATAAAAATTGACTGGTAAGGGTAGGCGGCCACCGGCGATCGAAATATGTCACTAGCGGCCAACATCTAACTCGAGCAACCTCGGAGGCAACTGGGGAGGGCCGCTCGGGGTTGAGTGACCCATGAAGACCACTAGCGAGGGTCACCCACCGGCGGGGGAGGGCGCTCGGGGTTGGGCAACCCTCGGCGAGGGCCGCCAGACATCGGGCGGCCCCACCGCGACCCAGATCTGGGGCGGTGAGGTCGCGGGAGGACCTCGCCACCCCGGATCTAAGTCGCGGCGAGGTCGATGACCCAAACCTTGTCGCGGCCCATAGCGATCGCCGCGACCCAGACAAGGCGGCGGTCTCCCCACTCCTTGGCGATGGTCGCCAGTGGCCACCGCGACCATGCCAAGCTATTAGCGACCGCTCACAGCTTCAAGCTACACGTCAGCCTACCTCAACGGAGAAGAAGATGAACAGAACAATGATGAGGGCAAAACCGGAAAAATTGAACAGTACCTCTTGTATGCCGAGAAAACTGAAAGCCCAAGGCACCCTCACACCTGCCTTGGCTTTCAGCCTTAAGAAGGCCAACTCTAGTCTAATGGGAATGTCAGAGTTGTTCCCAAACACCCAACATTTACCCTAAAGATCTTTGGAAGCCCGAAGATCCTTTGCAAAGCCAATTCCAAACGCACCTAAAGGGCCATATGCAGTTGCGCTACAAACCACAAAAAATTAAAATTAAAGGAAAAGAAAAAGAAAGAAGTCGAGTCCTACTCCTGAGATGGCAGGACCGATTGATTAAATGCTACGGGAGCTGGCAACTCCATCCCTATGGATCCGCAACTTTTGGTGAAGTCGACGCCTGCAATTTCAGTGCTTTGGACACGGTTTTGGTCAAGTCGAGGCCAAGCTTGTTTAATGATGCACGGCCTCCTTCTCCACCCTAAGATTCGGCCTTCAGCCCCTCATCCAATGTTTGGGCTTCGCAAGCCCAGTTAAGATGTGTCTGTCCTTCTGTCGTGGATATCATTCCACGACAGATGTGATGGCCATCATACCGGATTGGCACAGTCTCGGAACCGAGGGAAGCATCTTGACCAGTCGGTTCTGAGACTGTGCCAGAGGCATGCTAAGAACCCGTGGGATTTTCACCCATCTATTCTCAAGCCGAGCGCAGGTCGGGGTTGGTTACCCCAAACCTACCCAATCTTAGCCAGCAAGCAAGCTTGCTGACATGGTGTTTATATTCACCACCGAATAGCCCTCAAATTCCTGGCCTATATCTATCCACCTGATCGAGGGGATGGAGAGCCAAGTACGGGGTCACTCACCCCAGGGCGGTTTTCCCGCCTTTACCTTCATGAGCAGTTTAAGGACCTGCTCAGGTCCACATTGTTACTTAAATAATTGACTATAAAACATTTTCATAATCACATTTTACCATATTTTAAATGAGCACATGAAATTTGATTTATTTATTTTTCAAAAGGGAGCTCGAAATGAGATAGCTTTCTGATAATAAATTGATATAAAACAAGCATTGTCTTAAATGAGGATTTGATATGATAAATTGAGTATCAAATGAATGCTAAAATTCCTTGGTCCAACTTGCATATGTGATTTGTGTACTTATTTCAACGACGACATTAGCAAACCGAGAACAACATGCACAATCAAAAGCGGGGAAACTACGTCAATAATATTGTGGGGGTAAATAGCCCTTAGAAGAACCCCGCATAACCCTTGGTTCAATTTGGGGTTTCTTCAAATTGGGTTAAAGCAAAGAGTTTTGCTTGATGTTGTAGTGTCATCGCCTCAACAAGCACATGAATCACACATGCAAACTCACCAAGAAAGATCTGACCAGCCAATGAATTTGGGCTCTTATTTAAGATTAAGTTGATCATTTCAAGCAATAATTTTAAATAAGTCAACTTTGAGTTTTCTTTTGAGAAAAGATTCCTACTTGAAGACTTTATTTGAGACTAAGTTAATCATATATATTATTATTTGAAATAAAATTCATTCTAGGCTTTTTTTTTTTTTTTTTTTTTAAGTGGATAACTCCGCTTCAAGCCTTTTATTGAAAGAAATATTATTCTGAACTCTTTTTTTAAGAGAACAATATAATATAACGTCTTTATTTGAAATTCTTCCAGACATTTTTTTTTTATGTAAATTGGTAGCGTGAACATTGGGGGTCGAAGCTGCTGCTGGAGCGGACCGTCCGGTGTCGAGTTTTCGTGTCGTCAATGGTGGGGGAGTCGGTCCAAAACAACAACATTTGACGGGAAATAAAATAAACAAAAAGAGTGGGAGCAAAATCAGGAGCAGAAGCCGCCCTCCTTTCCTCTCGTCAATCAATCTCCGTTCCCATCCCCATCCCCATCCTTGTCTTCTTCGTTCGAGTTCGGACCGGCCTTGACCGTCGGGTGGTGGGGTTTCATCAGTCGCCTAGGGTTTTTGGGGAGGATTCCATCGATCCATCGATTGAATGCGCGTTCGGGAGGAGGAGGAGGAGGAGGAGGAGGAGGAGTAAGACGAGACCCAGCGAAGATGCAGCAGCCTCCGCAGATGATCCCCGTGTTGCCCTCGTTTCCCCCGACCAACATCACCACCGAGCAGATTCAAAAGGTATCTCCTCCTCTCCCTCTCCCTCTCCCCCTTCCCCCAATCGAATCCTCCCCCGCCGTCTGTTCCTTCTTCCTCTCTCTCTCCCTCTATCTCTCTGTTCTTCGCTGGCGTCCGCAATCTCATGTGAAGTGACGTCTTTGAGTACGCGTGCCGGTTTAGCTCGAGTCGGAGTGGATGTTGGAGCTCGAAAGATTAGCACTTTGGGGAAACCTCAGAGTAACTCCTAGGGCCGAAACTTGCAAATGAAAACCCTCGTAAGGTCGGCGGATTGGATTCTCGCAGACGTCTTT
Source organism: Eucalyptus microcorys (assembly GCA_014182515.1). Taxonomy (NCBI): domain Eukaryota; kingdom Viridiplantae; phylum Streptophyta; class Magnoliopsida; order Myrtales; family Myrtaceae; genus Eucalyptus; species Eucalyptus microcorys. Next base: position 53,028,042 of record CM024569.1, on the reverse strand, counting down.
CGTTAATTCAAGTCTCGGACCGTTTAAATGCGAGATGAATAGCTCGGGCGTGCTTAGAATGGCTGGATTCCGTCTTTTCACGCGAGGCTGGGCCAATCTAAATTCTAGCTTCGGTCGCTCGGTGCGATTTACGAACCATGAGTCGCTAGGTTGACTGCTTTCTTTGTAGGAAACTGATGGCGGGACATTGAGCAATTGGTCTCGTGCTAACCAGAGATTTTCAGTTTTCTAAAAAGAGAAGTGGATGCATGAGTCCTGACTTCCTTTGTCTGCCCTTTACATGTCGTATGTGAGCAATGATATTTGCATATAAGAGACATGAAGTATGCACGAAGATCGAACTGTATCTTAGCAAATGGATGGCAAAGCTTGTGCAACCAAGTGTTGTACAGGGGTTTTTCAAGTAACATTATTGGCAAAAATATAGACCTATGAACTTTATGAAAAAAACTCAATTTACTTAAGGTCATGGATTTATAACTATATCTCTAGACTCCAACATAGTACTATCATAACTATGATTGGGTATCTAATATGGTAAGTCGTAACGTATGAAGGTCATGGATTTATGCCTATATCTGTAGACTCTAACATAAAACTATCATAACTATGATTGGGTATATATTATGGTAAGCCGTAATGTATGATTTTAAATAGAACTTTCCAATGATTAGCTGAGTAAAAACTGAAGATTTGTCGCTCTCGCCATGTATATGTACATGTCCTTCATGTGGTGTCAGCCATGTGGGGTTTTCTGATTCTTCATCAGCTTTCTTCTTTTCTGTCATTCTTTTATATGATGATGGATCCTATAATATTATGAATAATCAGTAACATTGTATGTGGCCTGTACAGGTTTGTTTTCCTCTTAAGTTTTGCAAGTGTGAGGGAGAATTAATAGTACCAGTAGTGTAATCAATAGCTATGATAAACAGTACATGCAATGTACATAATTAATAGGTATGCCATGTAGTGAACTCCTATTGTCATGGTACAAGTTTATTAGATGGTATAGGGACTTAGTTTCGTCCTATGCATAGGTAATATAAAGAAGATGGAGAATTCTCTATGATCTGTACAGATTTATACCAGACAATGGCTAGTAGACCTCATTTAAGTTAGACAGACAGTTTTATACATGGTCACTTGATTAGAACCTGAGTTCCTAGCGTAGCATCTTATTACTGTTGATATATCATGATCTATCTACTAACTTCTTAGATCATCTTATGTTTGTCTTGGGCATAATTGTAGTATCTTGATGAAAACAAGAAGTTGATTCTAGCCATATTGGACAATCAAAATCTTGGCAAACTCGCTGAGTGTGCCCAGTAAGTCTCTCTCTCTCTCTCTCTCTCTCTCTCTCTCTCTCTCTCACACACACATATGTGTATGTAAGGGGGGAGTTGGTAAAAACAAAAGGAAAGAGGGAAAGGTCTAGGTTGTGTGCGCACACATATGCATGTGGTTGGGTAGGTGGCTCAGTACCAACATATGCATCTCAATGCGTGGGCTTTTCTTCAGTGGCTTGTTTGTTAGGAAGTACATCGAGTAGTATGTGCAGCTGGCCAATCAGGATTCATTCAGTAAGTGCACTTTGGCTGGATGGGTATACGCATGTGCCTGTATGCAAGCCTTGTTTGTATTCTTGGGCATCATCTGTGGACTCAATGTAGCTTGATGATTCAGGTACCAAACTCAGTTGCAAAAGAATTTGATGTATTTAGCTGCAATTGCTGATGCCCAGCCGCAGGCACCACCAATGCCTCCCCAGGTAGTTATTTCTCTTGTCAATTTGCTTTCCAATTAATGATGATCTTTTTTCCCTGCTTATATGCTTACCAAATGGCATCTACAGATGGCTCCTCATCCGGTGATGCAACAAGGTGGCTATTTCATGCAACATCCTCAGGCAGCTGCTGCTCTGGCTCAGCAGCCAGGCCTTTACCCTCCAAAGGTGCCATTGCAATTCAGTAGCCCCCATCAGTTGCAAGACCCACAGCAGCAGTTACACCAGCAACACCAGCAGGCCATCCAGGGTCAAATGGGCATGAGACCAGTGGGGCCCAGTAATGGCCTTCATCCCATGAACACGGAGTCTACTTTGGGAGGTGCAGGCACTGGAGGGCCGCATCCATCCTCAGGTTCAAATGACGCACGTGGAGGAAGCAAGCAAGATGCTTCTGAGACTGGGACAACTGGTGCTGGTGGTCAGGGCAACACAGCAGCTGGGCATCAGGGAGGCGATGGAGAATCATCACTCATGAAGGGTTCCGAGGAGGCAAAGTGACAGGCTCTTTGGGTGCTTGCATGAGCGACTAGTGGTTGTTGATAGTAGATTTATCAGGACCTAGTGTTGCTGTTTGATCTTTATTAGTACATTAGACATGAGAATTTTGTCCTTTTTTCTTTTGTACTTTCTGATCTGACAAATAGATTTAGGGGTTTTGTGTTGCAAGTGATTGGTCGTGCAATATCTCCGCTACTTTGGTGCAGCGAAGTTTTGTCATGGACAGTCATGGGAAGCCCACGCCTCGACACTGTTCCTAATGTTCTTGGGGACGGAGTGGATTGTGATGTCAAGTCGATGACAATGCTAGATCACGGACAAGTCGAGTAGCATCTGCTTGATGAGAGATGAGCAGTCTCTTCTGGAATAGTTGATTGTAGTACTGTAATTTAAATTTCTAGTGCTCATCTTCTGCCTGTGGGAGGGTTCTCCTCTTCATGATAATTGAGCTTTGAGAAGCCCCTCAAAGCCCCAAAGATGGGAGATCCGGCGGCAATTTTTGAGGTGCTTCTTTAACATACAACTTTGGGTTATGGCGTTATAGCTTTGTTTCTGAAGGCGCTGCGGAGTTGTCATTGTACTACCGAGATCGCAACGAATTTAGCGCGTAGGATCGGGTCGAAATTGTCGGGGATCACGTGGCTGGATCAGGACTTAAGTTGCTGTGCCGGTCCTCATTTTCTTGGGCTGAAAGAAGGTCCAGTGACTTTCTTTCGAACAGATTCGAACAAGAAAAAAGAACTTCCTTTTGACAGCATCCTACTGAAACGAGGAAAGAAATTATATATCGTTCTTTCGTATATGGATCTTCCAAACATCTTTGGCAAAAAAATTGAAAAAAGAAGCGAGTGATATGAATAAGATATTCAGAGGCTCCTGAGCAAATCTAAATGAACGCCTCGGCATCATTTTTTTTATTATTGGGAAATTGATAGCTTATTTTGAATAAAAAATAAAAAAATTATTATGAAATCTACTTTTATAAAAATTTGTAGCGATTTTGAGAGTGATGTCATGGTAAGTCAATATACTTATTAGGAATTTGACTAAGTCCAAAGAGAGTGAAGTTGTGACAGCGAAGTAAGTCACGTAGCACCGGTAGGGGAACTTTTCTATGGTGGAGTGTTTATGCACCTCTTTTTCAGAAAAGTAGGGGGCGCCACGTGGGCGCTACATTTTCATTGTCGACAAAGGAGCTCCGCTGCTGCTCGGCTGTTGCCGTGTCCGAGAAGTAATTCGGATCTATTCCTTGGGTCGGTCGTATTAGATTAACATGATAATAAATTTAATTAAAAAAGTCGTTAAGGAAAGCATAAAGACTGCACAGCTGCTGCTTCGTCAGCACAGTCCGGTCTGGTCTGGTTCCTACTACCCATTTTAATCTTCCATTTTAATCCGCCCACTCTGCTTAAAAACCGCCACTCTGACTGTGAGTGTGAAAAGAAGTGTCCTGCGATTTTCATCTCCACCGCCATTCCGCGTCGCGTCCGAGTGAACCCCCCGCCTCGAGAACTCGCTGGAAAAGTTCACTGGCTTCGCAGTTGGCATTGCATGATCTCTGATTTCGTCGTCCTCGGATCTTTCTCGTTCCCCAAGGCACGCTCCTCGTCCGTGCCATCTCAATCCTCTTCCAAGTTGTTCCGCACGTTCGGCGGATTGCCTGCTCCGTTCGTGATTTCTTCCAAATGCTGATCGCTTCTCGCATGTTTCTGCACTTCTGTCTGCATAATTACTCTTGTTCGGCTACTTCATCTGGTTTTTCGTTCGACTCGGATAGCATCATTATTGTCGTTGTTGTTATGCGTGCAGCAGTGCAACGTTTTGTACTCCTTCGGATCTGATCTGCTCTGCTCTGCGCATTCCCTCTCCCTGGCGAGTAAGTTGGAGATATACTCCCGGAATTGACGAGGATGGCAGCTGAGCTCGTCAATGCCGCGACGAGCGATAAATTGGGGGAGACGGATTGGGCCAAGAACATCCAGATCTGCGAACTAGTGACGCGTGATCAGAGGTACATCTGCCGAGTGCTTTTAGCTTCTCTATCCGATGATGATACGATGTGGTGTCAGCTACCACATCGCGTTTTAGTCATCGATAAGAATGTGGGATGTCTCTTGTCGATTCGAGTAACGTGACTTTGCTCATCCGACCGCGCAGGGCTGCGAAAGATGTCGTGAAAGCAATTAAAAAAAGGTTGGGAGGTAAAAGCCCACGTTCGCAGCTGTATGCAATTGCGGTAAGGACAGAATGTTTCGAAAGATTCTTACTTGAACCGTTATGCATAAACCGCTAGTATCTCCGCATCTCGCTAGCCGCACGCTGGTGATTCACTGCATTTCTTACTGTGCAGTTATTGGAGATGCTGATGAACAACGTTGGTGAATATATTCATAAGCAAGTGATCGAATCTGGAATTCTTCCCTTTCTTGTAAAGATGGTGAAGACAAAGGTGTGGGTCTCAATGTTCAATTAAAATCACATCGCTTCGTTTTATAGTTTCGCTGCTATTATTTACTTCATGAAAGTTACACTGCAGACTGATTTCTCCATACAAGAGAGGATATTTCATCTGCTAGAGGCAACACAATCCTCCCTTGGGGGCGCTTCGGGGAATTTCCCTCAATATTTTTCTGCATATCAGGAATTGATGGTAAGTGTGATCTTGAACATTGTTCACCTCCTAGACTCTTTTCTTCCGAATTCGTTTTATGCAATACATATCTGGACCAACTTGGAACTCAGTAGTAATGAGACTGCCTGACATTTGGTTTTGATCTCACTGCCGATTTAGGTGTATAGAAAACAGTCTCATCTCCGACATGGTAATGGATCATACTATTAAACCCTTTAAAAGACTAGATGCATTATATTGAAGCATCTAAGTAGTAGTAGATGGAGCCTATAATCTAAAACATGAAATTAACTGATCCATCTCGAGGCACTGACCCCTTACCTTAAAAAAGACCTGCTTTGTTTAAATGTCTCATGGGATGCTCACAAGTCTGTCTTTCTGGGGAGTAGTTATTTTCTCTGTCCCAAAGTCAAATCCTAGTGGTCTTTTGCACAATCTATTAATGTATGAATGTTGTGACAACAACATCCAGACCTTGCAGTTTAAAGTTGCTTTAGTGTCAAAGTCTCTCGCTTAAGGTGCTTATATAGATTTTTAATGGAGAGATGGGGCATAACAGCCCATCACAATAATTGGATGTGAATTGTCTTTGTTCTCTACATGTTCATGCTCTTAGATTAGTTGGCCAATCAAAACTAGTCAGTATAAGAGCAGTGTCAACCCTGTGTCAAAGTCCTCACACTTCCAGTTAAATATCCTTGACTCTCTCTTATAGGTTCTATTTTCTAAAAAAATTTAATTTCCCCTTTATCCATCCTATTCCTGCTCACATTTACTTCTTTTTTGAGATTCTCTCTAGTTGTACATCTTTCTCCTTTTTCTTGTTCCCTATGTACATTATTTCGCTGTGGCTACTCCTACTGATTTCTCTGAAGAGATCTTGCCACAATGTGTGCTTGTTGTGCTTTACTTTTCATAAGTGATAAGATATCGGTATTGCTAGCTTTTAGGTTTTATCAAATAGATTATTTAACTGTTTAACTAATGCACTTCCATATTTTTCACAAAATCTGTTGCCTTCTTTTTGTGGAAAACTCAGAGCTTAGGAATACAGTTTCCTCAACAGCATGAATCTGCACCTTCTGATCCATCTGCCAGACGAGTAAATGGGAGTGCACCATCAGCCTCTCCTTTACAAGTGGAGAAAAATATTATGTCGAGTCGGGAAGAGGCCTCTGCCAGAGTTGATAGACATCCACATCAACCAGAAGTACAGTGCATTCCTGAATCAAGGTATGCATTTACTGGAAAAAAGGAAAGGTTCTTTATAACCTGCTTATGCATCTCCTTGATTAATGGATCTCTTTTATAGGTAAGAAAATCTTCTGGCAAATTGTCCGGACACAAGTTTATATCTCTTTGGTACAGTCAGAGTGGCAATACTGCTAAGGTTAAATGAGTGAAATAGTAACCTATTCATGAAGTCTTTGCACCCTATTACGAGGCTTTTTTTCCTAGGTGAGTTGGTTGGTCAGGAGCTTTAAATCTCTTGTGAATCTCCCTTAATGGGATAACCAGTGGCTGGACCCTCGTGAGCCTTAGACTCTATCTGTCTTCCAGAAAGTAGATGGCTGAATTTACCTCGTGCGTGCCCATGTGGTTAGACTACTTTCCTTGCAGTCTAGTCCTTGTAGAACCTCCAAACCCCTAGTTCTGATAAATCAAGATTGTTCAGCTCTATGGATAAATCAATCTGATAAACTAAGTAGCTGAGCGTAGTTATGACTTGTTGGCAGATTTTTTAACACCATGCTTGCTGATAGATATATCTTGGCTTTTGCAAAAGATGGCTATGACTCGTAAAATACATATCATTTAGCAGAGAATATGCACTAAAGATATATATGGCTTATGAAGGAGGAATTTCCTCTTTCTAAGATCATGTGATCTAATAGTTTTTGTCTTCTCCATACAGTATTATTCAAAAGGCCAGGAATGCATTGGAGGTTTTGAAAGAGGTCATGAATACAGTTGATGGTCAACAGACTCAACATGCTCTGGTAAGTCAGACTCATATCTAAACCTTCCATTGACCTTCCCTTTGTTTAATTCAAAAATGCTCTTATTTTGGCACAGTGATCAGTTCATGAAAGCGTTATATTGGGTATGAACTTTTTTGTTAAGATCTTCAATAAACCCTACCAGATAAGGAAGTTTGACTATCCTTATGAGGCATGAGTTCGTACTCCAGCATTTAAAGTTTTCAACAGTGTAGTTTTTATTTTTGCTGAACTAGTAAAGCACAAGCTAACTTATATTTCCACAATTCAATTGCTCTACCTAATTTTTAGTCTGGTCACAAGCAGTGAGAATGCTAAAATAAATAGTAACTGGAATTTTTGTGGTTTTCTCTAGTGGCGCATGGCCATGCATGTATGGCGAATGACAATTCTGGAAAGTTGAAGTGTAAATGTGGTACCATGTCCGGCACGGTAATGAATCATGCTTTTACCCCCCGTTAAAAGGCTAGATGCCAGCATACAGAAAATGTCCTCCCACTAGTTAGGACAATAACATGTAGTCTGACGTTATGTGTACTACATGGAGGCATTAGAGGGTTCTTACTTCCGAAGTAAACTGATGGAGAAGTCTGAATTTTTATGAAAAAAACTAGAAAATGTGTAAGATCTGCTTGCATTTCCCATTGAATGTCTCGAAAGGATTAAGTCATGGAAAGTCTATGTCCAAATGCTTCTGTGGAACTATTGAACGGCAATTTCTGACTTGCTGCTTGTCTTGTTCCTTTAGGGTGCAAAGGATGAATTCACCCTTGATCTTGTGGAGCAATGCTCTTTCCAGAAACAAGGAGTAATGCATCTTATTCGAACATCTAGGTGAGGCATTATTACTCTAAATTTATTTGACCAACGTAGCTAATTGTCTGAAAGTGTCAACAGTTACTTTCTGCTTTGAATTGGTGGTGTTGCCTGCATTTTTCTAATGTACTATTGGCTCAAAAGTTTATTGTCCGGATGCAAGGGCAACAGCTCAGTTGTTGGATTAATCTGACAATGTGTGTGCCACCTTCACTGAGGAAGAGTGAGTTTTGCAATGGAAGTAATTTGATAAGAGGAAGGGTCTCTGGCAAAGCAAGATGAGTTTTTTTATCTGTTTTGACGCCACTGATTGGGATTGTCAGAAAAAGGGTTCACTGTAGCCTTTGTCTGAGTTTCAGCCCATCAGTCTCTGGTGAAAGATGCATAATGAGAATGTAAACATGTTTAAAATTATAAGGAATATCGAGTCTCCTGCAGCTGACCTTACATATTGTTTTAAATGAATGACAAGCGTGTCACATTGTCAGCCATTTGATGTAGAGGGGATATCAGTACCCCACAATTATAATGATCTTTGAGGCCAAGTCTTGTGGTATCTTATAATTTTTGTCTTCCAAAAGCATTTGTCTAAGCCCATGTTCTGCTTCTAGGTTTTGAAAACAGCAAGACATACACCTGCTGAATGATCCTTTGTTTTCTTGTCTATCTTGTCCAGGGATGAAAAAGTATTTTCTCAAGCAATTGAATTGAATGAACAACTCCAGAAGGTACTTGAAAGACATGATGCTCTTCTTTCTGCTAGAACTGGAACAACTGCACATCATACTGATTGTAAACCAGAGGAGGAAGAAGAAGCTCAACAGCTTTTCCGAAGGTTTGTCCATGTCCCTGGCTGGCTTGAAAAGTAACTCCTATCTTTTTCAAATGATGCATACACAATCTAAACTATTCAACATCTGGCCGTTTTAGTTTGAGTTGGTCATGTTGTGTGGAGATAGAATGAACATTATAAATAGTTTGGCGTTAAAATATTGTCTGGCTTTGTGATTGAGCATAATTAATTTAGAATTCAAACAAATGGCAGGACACAGAGAGGAAAAGCTTGTGCAAGGCCTGTAAAAGAAGAGAATTCCAAGCAGAGGCACACTTTAGAGTTGTCAGAATCGTCCAATTCAGGTACATATTTTTCAAAAGGTTTCTGGCTTTCGTTTCATGGAATTACTTAAGGGTATAGAAGTTTCCTCAGCAGCAACCGTATGTACCATCAGATCAATCTACTGTACGAGGAATTGTGTACGAAACATCAAATTCTACTAGAAAAGCGGATAAGAATAATGCGTCTGATCAGGAGGTAGCATATGCCAGTGGGAGTGGACTTTCTCAGCAACCAGAAGTACAGTGCATTCCTGAATCTAGGTAACCATTCACTGTAAAGAGAAATTTTTTTTGTTAGCTTACTTATGCATCCTCTTTATAACTGGATCTTGTCATGGGCATTTGGGTTCAGTATATTTTATGCTAGCAAATTATGCGCACTAATATACCTGTTGCTCTCAGACTGGAAAAGAGTAGTGCAGGTTAAATGAGGTTAACCAGTAACTCATTCAAAAAGTTTTAGGGCCATCAACCGCCTTTTTGCCATGGTAAAATTTAGCAGTTGAGAAGGCATTAAATCCGAACTATCCTTGTCATCCCCAATGCCAACAAGCTGCCCTTGGCTAGATGCCATCCTCAGTATCAGATTCTCTTTTCATCCCCCTCTGGCAATATAGACTCCTCCAAATCTCTCTCTCTCTCTCTCCAGGTAAGTGAGCAGCCACATACTAGTCATCAGAACCCTAGGACACCTGACTCGTGATAATAAATGATTTTTAAGCTCTGGGTATATCAATCCAGAAATAGTCATGTTAATATCGAAACACTGGGTTGGAAAATTGAGCAACAAAACATAGTGAAAAGCTAGACACCCATCATCGACCGAGAGTGATAATGATTTATTGGAAGATATCTGGAAATATTGGCATTTTTATCCACCAGCTTGTAAGTTTCACCTATTAATGTAAAGAGTTATGTACCATATGGGAGGAGGGGAAGTGCATATGATTTCAGGGCAGTGAAAAAGAGGCTTTGTAGCATACTTTAATCATATTTGTCCTGACAACACATCCTCAACAGTTTTTCATCCTTTTTTTTTTTTTTTTTAACAGTATCATTCAGAAAGCTAGGAATGCATTGGAGATTTTGAGAGAGGTCCTTGATAATGCTGATGGTCAACAAACTCAACATCCTATGGTAAGTCGGACTATATTTAAATTCTATGGTGTGATTTCCCACTGTCTTTGCAATCATTAATGAAGCTTAATCCATGAAGGTCAATCAATGGCACATTTCACTCTATTCATAAGTGCTTTGCAATCCCTACTAGTCAAGGAAGTGTTAGTATTCTCATGAGGAATGACTTCATACTGAGTCTTTTTTTAAGTTCTTGTTGCCATTTTTATTGTGGAAAGATATTAGTGGTATACCATTAGGCATATGTATAAGTGTCACTAATTAGTTTTGCTAAAGTACCTAAGGTTAGTGAATAGCGTTGGTGTTTAAATTAAGGTAGCTGGGGATTTGGCTAATAAGTAAGACACTCTCTCTCTCTATCCTCTATAAACAGAACCTCCTATGGACTCTTGACTGCTTGTGGTGCTTTTGCAGGCCGCCAAAGATGAGTTCACCCTTGATCTTGTTGAGCAGTGCTCTTTCCAGAAACAAAGAGTGGTGCATCTTGTTCTATCATCTCGGTGAGGTCTCCTTTCTGCCTCAATTGGTGTGTTTCACTTATCTTATTCTAGTAGCTAATAGTCGCAGTTAAGGTCTTTTCCCGCTTTCTGTAGCTTTGTTTTGTCAGCATTCCTCCAGTTCCAATGTTAACGACTGTGAGCACATATTTGTCAGGTTTATCTGAGATATGTCAGATCACTCTCACTGAAGAGTGAGAATCTCATATATAGTTACACAGCTTACATGGTGAAAGTGAAATAATCTTTTTTCTATTTCTGAAAGAAATTATGTTGTACAAGACATTAAAATTCTGTTTGAATTAAAATATGGAAAAATCTCTACCTTGATTGGTTCTATTCATTGTGTCAATCACTTGGGCAGTAGATACAAAAGATACTTTACACACTCAAGAAATGAGCTCTTTTGCAATGGAATAACTGATTAAGTGGAGCACTAATAGCTGGGAAAACACTGGGTGCATCTCCTTGCAGTTTAGGTGCCACTCACAATGGTAAAGGGGAATACTAGCTGGCCTTAGTCTAAGGCGCAGCCTAGTTTACAGGCAGTCCATAGTAATCACGTGAACCTGTTTGGAAAGTCTTCTCACTGTAATTGGAGAAGCTGACTTTGTGTATGGTTGTTGAGAAATACCAAGTTTGATAACAGCCAGTGGTGGCAAGAGGCAATATCTTATCCTCTAATGCTAATTAATCTTTAGGCCATGCTGTCACTCAACGTTCACAGTTCCCTCTTGCTCTACCATTTATTTTAGTAGAAATCACGGCCACTGTCAAATTTATCTACGTTAAATCTATGATAACTTGTGAGCTCAGCCAACTTAAAGCTTCTAGAGCAGTGCTTTCAAAGCTTTTCCTTAACATTTCCTCTCACATGTAGGCTAATATTTTTAGTCTAAAATTAGTGATGAATCAATTGCCTTATAGTTAAAGAATAGTAATGCAGTTTCTTTTTTTCTTTGTTTGGTCATATGTAATCCAGTTTCTCTAGATTTAGCAATTTTTAAAACAATCTATTTATGAAATGTATTAATCATTTTATTTATTATTATTTATTAATAAGTCGATCCATCCAATCTGAATAATGTATATGTGAAATTACTGTTAAACAAAGTATACTTGGTGGGGGGAAAATAGCATTCTTTTTTGGAATTTTGCTATAAATAAATGGAATTGATAAAAAATTTTAAAATGTATTAGTTTGAAGTTGTTGCAAAGGGAGGGTAGCGACGAGATGGCATTGGATGCCTTCTCTTGGCAGCACTCCTCTTTTTCCTTTTATCTTCCTTAAGATAATTTATAGTTGATGCAATTTGAAGCATTTCTTAAAAAAGAAAAAAAAGAAAAAAAGAAAAGAAAAGGCACATAAATCATATAGGAACTTCCTTTCTCACACAGAGACTTTTTTGGTTAAATAGGGAGCAGCATTTTAAAGGGTGTTAATAATTTTGAATTGCCATGAGACCAAAGTTAATAAGAAACTTGAATTTCACATAAAAATTAAAGACAAAGTAGACAATGAAGAACAATTATAAATATAGCGAGCATTGTCAACTAAATAAAAATCAACGATAGTGATTCACTTTGTTTTGATTTCTTTTCTAAATAACTATTACACTGATTTCTAAATCACTAGTAAACGTAAATGCAGTCTCCAAATTTTTGTATAGTAATTTATAGAAACACTAGAATTGTGAAACCATTTGTCAACTTAATTAAAAGCTTAAATTATCAAAATAAAGGTATAATATTTAATGGTGAAGTGATCTCCTCCCTTTTTATGTCCATCTTCTTCAGGGATGAGAAAACAGTTTCTCAGGCAATTGAATTGAATGAGCAACTTCAGAATCTACTTGACAGATATGATGCACTACTTTCTGGTAGAACTGAGATGGCTGCAAGTAATGTAGATTGTGAAGCAGATGAGGAAGAAGAGCCTCAACAACTTGTCCGAAGGTTTGTTTATTTCTTTGGCCAGTACTTTACTCGAAAAATCACTTACATCTGCGCATATAATGTGGTAGGTAGAATGAGCTTCCTGGATCTTGGCTGGTTTGGTTTGAGGAGTCGGTTCTGTCACATCGAGATAACCTTAAAATATTGTCAACATTATGCAGCCCAAATAATCTTTTTGATTCATCCAGTCTAACACTACATATGGCAGGACTCGGAAAGGAAAAACTAGTGTGAGACCTGAAGATGAAGGGATCTCTATGAGGAGCCACACTCTAGACTTGTTAGAACCTTCAAATTCAAGACAACAAGTATATCACCCGCGCAAACAGCCCGCATGCACTGAGCCATCTGAGTACAATGGGCAGCTTTTGCCTGTTGCAATTCCACCTCCGCCTGCAAAACACGTTGAGAGGGAAAATTTTTTCAAGGAAAACAAGTTGGCTGGCTCTGCTGTGGCTGGCCACATGAGGCTTCTGTCATTGGAAAACGTTCATGGCAGCAGCTCTCACAATGGGAACAGTAACTCCAGTGACCAAAGTTAAACAGTATCATGCGGTGCTTTAGTAGTCTTGCTTATAACTGTATTCTATTAGTTGGTTTTGTTTACTACCCTACCAATAGGTGTTGTGAAAGAAGAGAACTGCTGCAACATGATTGTACAGAGAGCATTCAGGTTTAAAGGGGGATATTCGACTGAATATATGACTATTCACTTTCAACTGCTGTGTTGACTTTGCATTGACTACTAGAGGAATGAGATTTCTGATTTTTCTCCCTCTTTTTCCTTCTTCTTACGGCGCGTTTGGTAATGTTTCTGTTCCGGGTAATAATTTTTGAACAGAAATAGTTTTTTCTATTTCTGTTTCCGGGAATAATTTTTTAATAGAAGAACGCGTTTGGTAATTGTATAAAATTTCTGTTCCTGGAATACAAAAAAAAAATAGAAACATATTTGGTAAATTTGTATAATTTTTTTGTTTTTTTTTTAATTTTTTAATATTTTTATTTTATTTCTTATTTTTCCTTTTTTTTCTTTCTTCCTTTTGGCCGGTTGCCGACCTTAGCCATGGCCGGCAACCGGCCGGCGAGGGCTGGTGGCCTCACCGTGGTTGGGCGAGCACGCCGACCTGGTGGTGGCCCAGCGAGGCCGAGCCTCGCCGGCCGACGTGAGATCAGCCTCGCCTTGGCTAGGCGAGCTCGAGCTTGCCTAGATCCGGTGAGGCCGAGCTCGCCCAGCCTCGCTAGGCCACCGTTGGGTGGCCAGCGACGCTCGGCCTCGCCGAGGGCCGGCAACGCTCCAGCGAGGTCGCCGGCCGATCGTTGGCCATGGCCGAGGCCGGCAACCGGTCAAAAAAAAAAAAAAGAAGAAAAATGAGGAAAAAAAAGTGTTTCTCGGAAATATTCCCGGGAACCAGAAACAAGTTTTTTCTACTTCTTGTTTATGTTCTCGGGAATAAAAGTGTAAACAAACGCGTTTTTATTTTTATATTTTTCCCTGGAACAAAAAATTGTCCCTGCTATCCCGAGGCACAAAAGACTTCAAAGAGGTTGGGGCTTTGACCCCTCGGTCTTCATCCGGTAGCCTCGGTTTCTGCAAGCTTCTTGGGTTGTGCTACCGCTTCCTCGCCTCCTTTGGCTCTCCGTTATTTGACCCTTCTTTTTTATTGTGTGTCGAGGTTCGGTGGAGCTGTTTTGTGTTCGGTGCCTCTGTGTAGGCTGGTTTCCTTTGGTCTTTCTTGCCCTTGCGGCTTTGTGTCGACTCCCTTCCGCTCTTTCTGTCTTACGGTTAGAGTGTAAGTTTTTGCTTGTCAATTGTATATTTTTACTCAATTTATTCTTACCTTTTAAAAAAAAAAAAAAAAAAAAAAAAAATTTGTGTTCCGGGGAACAATAATAGAAATTGCCAAACACATCCTTAGTTTCTTTTGCTAGGAAGAAAAGTGGCCGATCTTGAATTTTGATATGAATAAAAAGGAAAATATCAACGGAAGAAACCTGAGTCACGGTCCCATTATTTATTTATTTATATATATCAGTAAAGCGAAGATGACAGAGGAGAGAGGTGTATGTTCGAGTGGACTTCCTGCGATAAGCCCACTTGTATCAGTCTCATACTTGAGGATTTATATGGTTCATTCTATTGAACTGTTCGTTTGTTTAGGTTGACTGCTTTTAGGGCAGTTATGTTATTCGACATGCTATTACGCGAGACTACGCATCAGTTCCAAAAATTGAAGTTTTTTTCTCTTGTACATATTCATTTCTTCCTTGTCTTCGCTTACCCTGGCGATGATTTTTCTTAGTCTGTGGAAAGGTCAGAGTTTGGCTATTTTGACCATTCCACTGGACTTCTCAATTGTTTGGTAGACTGCCTAGATGACTTTCGCCCACCCGATCCTCTCCTCTCCCTCAACGCAACACCAACATCTTCCCCTCCTCCCCTCCCTCCCTCCGCCAAAAGAATGCAAGAAACCATAGCACTGTATGCAGCCCCTGCTTTACACCACATGGTGTCCATGGTGGAGCTTGGGAAGCTGATTCTGCATCATCGCCCACAATTCACCCTCACAGTTTTGGTTGCATCGATGCCAGCAACGGCCAGCGCTATCACCTCCTACATCGATCGAATCTATTATGAGACCAATCTTCCTATATCCTTCTTCCATCTCCCTCCCGTCCATTTACCAGAGTCCCTCCAAAACCAAGTAGATACTGCTTTCGAATTTATGCGTCTCAACATCACGGGTGTCCGAGATGCCCTCCAAAGCATCTCTGCTGACTGCGCAGTTCGCGCACTTGTAACTTCAGCCTTCCACGTTCCACATGATTTTCTCAACATTCCAACTTACTGTTACTTCACCTCTTGTGCTTCTGTTCTTTCTTTCTTCTTGCAGTTGCCTACCATCCACGATCAGACAAGCAAGAGCTTTGGAGACTCGAAGGACACCCTCCTGCACTTACCGGGCCTTCCTACCATGAGAGCCTCTCTCCTACCTGAACCATTACTTGATCGCAATGCTTCCGCCTATCGTCACTTCCTTGATTTTGCTCGATCTTTGCCCAAATTTCATGGGCTTATAGCTAACACCTTTAACTTGCTTGAGCCAGATGCAGTCAAGGCTGTTGCAGATGGTGTTTGTGTTCCAGACGGCATGACTCCACCTCTCTATTGTATTGGGCCACTGATAGCAGATGCAAAAGATCGTACTATTGGCAGTGTCGCTTCGCTGGACGCATCAACAATGCCTGTCAATGAATGTTTGTCCTGGCTAGACTTGCAGCCAAGAAGAAGTGTTGTCTTCTTGTGTTTTGGCAGTCGGGGTGCATTCGCGAGTGCGCAAGTGAGGGAGATTGCTCTTGGGTTGGAGAGAAGCGAGCAACGGTTCTTGTGGGTGGTGAGAAATCCACCTCCAAGTATTGCAACCAAGCCAGATTTAGACCACCTTCTGCCTCAAGGGTTCTTGGAAAGGACTCGGAACGAGGGTCTAGTAATGAAGTCTTGGGCACCGCAAGCTGCCATACTTAAGCATGAATCAGTGGGGGGATTCGTGACTCATTGTGGGTGGAACTCGGTGTTAGAAGCAGTGAGTTTTGGGGTTCCAATGGTGGCTTGGCCATTGTATGCAGAGCAGCGCATGAATGCCGCCATCCTTGTGGAGAAAATGAAGCTGGCGGTACCAATAAGCGAGTCGATATGGTCATATGAAAAAGGAAAAGAAGTGGAATTCATTGTTAGTGCAGAGGAAGTGGAGAAAAGGGTAAGGCAGTTGATAATGGAGGTGAATATGAGAGAGAGGAGCGCCGAGATGAAGGAAAGAGGCATCGCGGCTTGGACTGAGGGCGGATCCTCCTTCTTAGCATTGTCCGAAATGGTGGGTTCATGGAAGCAAGGCTAACTACTGCCTTAAAAGTGTAAGATATGTCCTGCTTCATCTCTTGAGGATATGGCTGATTCCTGAACGTGGTATTGCCGTCAGATGAATGAATAAATACTGTCGAAGTTTGCGTTCCGAGAAGTCGATCTCATTACCTTTTGTGCTGCTTGATAGTATTGAATTGCCGTGATCCCATGCAATCAAGATCTTTCGATTAACCTGAAAAGGTCATTTGGTTCAAGGCATGACTGGAGAGAGCAAGTGAGCGATGTATAAGGCATTTACAAACAACCATGACCGTGAAGATGCTCAAGCCATGGCTCTTGGTATCGCAGCAAACTCGCAATCAATCGCTCCCTCTACAGACGCATATCCTTGAAACACAAAACCTCGCTTGCTTTTTAACCGATCCAAAAAAAAGAAAGTACAAACTTATACTCGAGAGATAAAAATGTCCACAATTATCTTTGTTTCCTCCAAAATGCTCTATGCCGCATATGACCTTGCTTACAGTGGGATGTACGGTGCACATATTAGCTGAGCCAAACCAATCTCATTATTTTAAACAAAACTACCGTTGCATAGGGTTTTCAGTTTTGGCTTACTCTCTTCAGATATGAGAGAGAGGGAGAGAGCTTAATACCAAATTGAGTTTGACAACTAAATGGCTAAAATTTTGCCCAAAACAAGTTTGCAAATTAGGATTTTAACTTTCAAGTCATCGATTTTGAGCTAATTTCTGGAATGGGAGTTTGATTAGCATATTGAGCTTGCAAACTAGGGGTTCAAATCATTGATTTGGAAGCGAATCAAATAAATAATCAATTATAATCGATGCGAAGTGGCTTTATTTGAAATCAGCTAGCACGTTAGGTCGTCCCAATAACCACATTAAGTAAAATGTTAATAGTTGATATATTTATCTATTAAGCAGTAATTGAATGTTTTTTTTTTTTTTTTTGGGTCATTTGAAAGGTGATGTTATTTTTGTCTCGAGAGTATAAATTCATATATATTTTCAAGCGATGGGCAAAAACTTGTGCTTACTTTGGATTGTTGGAAAGTGAGTTTACTTTTTTCTATCTCATGGGAATTTGGCCCCCAAAAGGTGGTTGGTCTGATAATACTCATAATTATAGTTGAGATTGGTCACACAATTGAAATCATGATTGTCTTATCAATTAACTTGATGATGACCATTAAAACATGTTCTTAGTAATATAATAATCTAATAACTCTCTGTAAAAGAACATAGTATACAATCATGATAAATAGCTATACTTATTCGTGAATATAAATGAACTGTTAATTGAAAGTATATGAACATTTTGTAGGTTCATGCCAAATAAAAAGTTTTGAAAGATCATTAAATCAATTGGGAAAGGCATAGCTTGAGAAGGATGATTGAAGTTGATAAACGGAGGAGAATTTTGTAGTTAGATCGATAGTCGAGGGAATGCTTGCTGCAAGTTATAAGGTGATTTTGAATGATTTTGGATTTACAATATGTATTTACGATGAGTTACGATTAAAAATATAATTATCAAGAGAAATGTAACATTTAATATCACAAGTCAAAATAAAGAGAACGTGTGAAGTAATTTATAAGTGAAAACTCATTTCCCCATTTCGAGAGGTATGTTACCATCCTCATTTTCATCAAGATTTCCATGCAATGGAGCAAATCGTTCTCAAAGTTGAATATATACAAAATAAATGCATAATATTAGATAGAGATGCATATATAATATATATTCCATTGAAATTAGAAAAATTGAGGACATGATAAAATACAAAAAACGTAGAGAGAGACAGAGAGAGACAGAGATATAGAGGTGGGAGGGGAAGGAGAAGAAGGCCTTGTTGGGTCAATCTAGTTCTCATACGTCGCCTTCCCCTACCTCCTCTCCTCCTCCATTTCTCCTCTTCTCTCTCTCTTTCTCACTTCACCTGGCTTGGCTTCCCTCTTTTTGTTGGGAACCGAGGTTCGTCCTCCGTCGTCTTCCTTAAAACATCTGGCATCTGGAGTTAGCTGCTGATTCTCTCGCTTTGCTATGCGCAATCCCCAACTCCCCCCTATTTCTTCGCGCGCTCCTCTTGCGGTTGTGGCGGTGACGTAAAGGGAGGGAGCCTGTGTCCTTCCCTCGGTCTCTTCCTCCCGCCATTATCGACTTTGTGGTGGTGGTGGTGGTGGTGGTGAGTGGGCGTGGGTGGGTCTTCCTGCTCTCGGTCTCGGCGGCGATCGAGATGAATTGCCAAGTGATGAACACCTCCTCTCCCTCTCCATCTTCCTCTTCCTCCTCTCGCAACCCCATTCCCAACTCCCCCTGTAAGTTCCCCCCCGCTCTCCTTTTAGCTCCTTCCTTGTTGCTGCATTCCCTGATTTGTCGGCCATCACTTAATCTTGCTTGCTTGCTGGGCACACCCACCATTGCTAATGCTGTTCTTTGAAGAAAACCCTTTTGGCCTGATGACTTCTTCTTCTTTTTGTGGGCAAAAAGAAGCTAGCTTGCCGGTGGTTACCTTCCGTCGGCATTATCTCGTCGCGTTCGTCTCCCACCATGGTGCAGCGCAGCACTTGTTATTTTTGGGGTATTGACGTAATTCTGTTCCTCTCCGTAGATTGCTTCGGCGGACCGTTTGTTACTCCCTTTCTCACAAGACGGATCGATGCTCCGGCGTTCAAATTGGAGGTTGCCACAAGACCCTTCATCTCCCGAGGAATTGTTGCGTAGCCCGGTGGTCCGACGCAAAGCGACCGCTCAGATTTCCTCCCCAAGCCTCCTTGGTGGCTTCAGAATCTAAAGGCGTCTCCTCAATCCCCATCGTCGGCGAAGAAAAGATTGGAGTGTTGCTGCTCAACCTCGGAGGTCCCGAAACCCTTGACGATGTGCAGCCTTTCTTGTTCAACCTCTTCGCTGACCCAGTTACTCTCTCTTTCTCTCTGGGCGCCCGCGCGCATGTGCGTGTGCGTGCCAGAATCATTCATATCGCCCTGATAATCTACATTTAGGCCATATAAATTCTGTTCGATTCTTTTTAATAGTTTGGTTACTAACTAATTCCTTTTTCACTTATTACGTCTGGGACACGCATGTATTTTAGCATTAAGCGTGTCGGGATTATCACGGCTAACACATAGTCATATATGATTCCGTTTGCTCGGCGGTTTTTGTGCATTGTTTAGTCTCTGGACGTATAGACATTTAGTCAACTGCCATGCATCTATTTCCTTAGATGCACAGTATAGTTTAGTTATGCCATGAGGAGTTTCTTTTCTTTGTTTATTCCTTTTCAGAAACTAGTGCCTTTAGGACCAACCTTTTCAGTGAGGATAGACACGCACACAGATCTGTTTCGTCCATGAGCAAGTTTCTCGCTTATCTACGTCCTTTTTTTCTCTATAATCTTGAATTATATTGTTGCTTCACTTAACTCGAAGCTTCCTACTAGTGGCTGGCCTTATGGTATTTTTTGCATTCCAGCAGCCGATTTCCAAGGGAACAAAAGTCAAAAAAGTGCTGTTTCCTACCTTTTTTCTACTGTTTTGTTCTACCCCACATAAGCTTTGAAAGCATAAGTTATGGCAAAATCGAAAAGAACGGTTTGGACATTCGAATTTAAAATCATTTAACATTTAGCTTGACATGGTTTTACAAAAAAGCTTCTTGATTAAGCTATGGACACAAGATCAGCATTTCTTCAGGCATACCATTTTTTTAGCTAGCTTTCAGGCACAATTTTAGCATTTATTGACATTTTCGTTTTATTGCTGCTTCTGCTTCAATCATGTGCTGATCAGTGAATTTTGATGATAGTGATAATCTTGTCTATGATTGTTTACCTGATATTCTCAGTTTTTTTATCTTCCCCTTTTACTGGATGAGTTACCCAAGGTGTTTTGTAGGTGTAGTCATGTAAGTATCAGGTAGTGTTCTTAGTGGAGCTTTGTCTTTTGTTGTTTATACCATGTCAATAGCTTTGTCAGATTTCAGTCAGCCATGTAAAATCAGACAGAATATGGATTGATATAACTGCCCATGTCTGCTTATGAAGAGAAGATGGGGGGGTAGACATGAAGGTGCACCGTAACTTCACATATTGTGTTTTAATGTTTAGAACTGGGTGACAGTATAGCTTTGATGTTCTTTCCCTGTAAGTAACTTGTTGACTTTATTCTACTTATCTGACTTCATGCTATTGTCAGGACATCATTCGGCTGCCAAGATTGTTTCGCTTTCTTCAAAAGCCGCTGGCACAATTTATATCTGTTCTTCGGGCACCCAAGAGCAAAGAAGGCTATGCATCTATAGGTGGTGGTTCTCCTCTTCGGAAGATAACTGATGCCCAGGCATGATTTGAAACTTAGACTTTGCGAGATTAATCTATTGTACATCCTCCCAAGTTTGTGAAATCTGTGTTTTTTAGCGTGTGGGGCGTGTTTGCCGCCGCAGTGAGAATGCGCGTGCGGATATAGGTGGACAAATGAGTAAAATGCAAATTATATGGTACTTCAAATAAATGGACCACTAAGGCTTCAATTTAGGAACTTTTTCTAGGATGCCTGTAAGATAACTCTAGCTTACAGTTGCCTGGGAAACAACTCTAAGATCGCTATCAGTACTCTGATGCTGTTAATGATAATGCTTAAGTTTTTGTGAAGATGGATTCTAATAAAAATGGGAAAGGAAGAAAGTTGAATCTAAATTTCAGTAATTTTAAACAAAAAAGTTCTTACATTTCTTCATATTGGAAACCTTTCAAGAAATGCCATCTGTTGTTCAGGCAGAAGAGTTAAGGAAATCACTTTGGGCTAAAAATGTTCCGGCCAAGGTGTATGTTGGCATGAGATACTGGCACCCATTCACTGAAGAAGCCATTGAGCAGGTAACTTTTATCTTGAAACTTGTATCAGTAGAATGGTCATGTTGGGCACGACTTTAGAAGTTAGAATTGTGCCCTTAAGCCTTGATGAACCTTTTGTTTCTTTATAGTAAACTATATCAGATGGGCATTACCTGCTACATCACTTGGCTTATCTTTGGAGGAGTTTATCCTGGACTTTGCTGTGTTATCGTGATTTAGCTGGTCATGTTGTCTGTAAATTTTAAGGGAGTCTTGTCCTTCTTTGCAGAGGGATAGGTAACATTAAATATTTCAGAGGATAGATGTTTATTGTCTCCGCATTCTTCGATTTACTTCAGTGGAGGGTGTGAATTGATTTCCTAGTGATCTGTCCTGTGCTACAGGTGTCATCCTCGTAGTGCATTTTCCTCGAGCTGATGTGGTTGTATGATGCAACAATCCCATGTGGTTAAGCGAGTTCTTTAGTCTGTTCATAGTGGATGATCAGAGCTTGGGCTGAATATGAACACCTGGGCTTTTTATTAACAAATTAGACTAACTCTGCAAATCGCTTTTACATTTAAATCTTCTGAGGACATACTGGCTGCAGAATGTCTTAACTTCCATATGGGGTTGAAAAGTGTCACAAATTCTTCTGCTACTTCTAGAATCATGATGTTGGCACTTTACTTCTTAACTGTTGATTGATGCATGTTTATTGCCAGTTGTTTTCTGACTGTGGGAACTCTTTTCAGAATTGAGCGAAGGTTGTTGTTTTTGAGTTACCTTTATTTAACTTCTTATCACAGCAATTTGTTTGAAGAGAAAATATGTTCGTCTTTTCCATATTTGTAGTGAAAAAATGTAGTCCTTCTATTCATTATTTACTTTTACATGTATCCTTTCCTCAGATAAAGAAAGATGGAATTACCAAGCTTGTTGTTCTGCCACTTTACCCACAGTTTTCCATATCAACTAGTGGTTCAAGTCTTCGACTCTTAGAGAGTATATTCAGGTGACGATGCCATGACATATTCAGTGAAGTGGAAAAGCATTGCCATATACTGACGGAAGAAATTTATTGATATCAGGGAAGATGAATACCTAGTCAACATGGAACACACTGTTATTCCATCTTGGTATCAACGTGAAGGATATATAAAAGCTACGGCAGATCTAATAGAAAAGGAGTTACAAACATTTGGCAATCCTGAGAAGGTACAAATGTGTTTTCACTTTAAATTTATGTTTACTGGAGATTAGTTTCCTGGTGCATATCCACTTCGGTTTGAGTCGGTCAATTAGTCTTTGCTATTGCCTATACATAATAATGTAGGTCAAACTATAATTTATAGTTAATGTAAAAAAAAAAAAAAACATTATTTATTATTTCTAAGTCTCAATGTACTATTAGCAGAAGGTCTCATGCTGATTTTCTGTTTAGACAGGGATTTGTAGCATGGCATAGTTTCTAGGCGCTTAGCCTGCTTTACTCGTAATCATTTGGGATAAGGGTGGTAGCGGCTGGCCTTTTAGCCTTAGTGTAAAAAGAATCCCTTGAGGATCTGGATTAATTGTGCTATCTCAATGCTCCTCTGTCCTAATGGTCTTTGTGGTTCTTGTTATTTTAACCTTCTTCCTACACTTGAACCTTTTAATAATGTGCATAATAGAGTATTGCATCTCTATTAGTAGAGAAGCTGTAGATTGGGCGAGAAGATTATCTTTCGTAAATTTACTTTCGATATAACTTTTGCCACCTGCACCATTCTTCTTTTCCCTGATTTTGATTGCGTGTCTATGCAATAGGTTGTGATATTTTTCAGTGCACATGGGGTGCCACTTGCATATGTAGAGGAGGCTGGTGATCCATATAAGGCAGAGATGGAAGGAATGTGTGGACTTGATAATGGAAGAGCTAGAAAAACGGAAAATGACTAATCCCTACACTCTTGCTTATCAGGTCGGTCTGACCTGACTAATTTTTTATTTTACGAACTTCTGGGTCTGGCTTGCATCGTGATAATAACATTTTACTGATTTTTCGGAACTGGAAAGTGATGTATTGATATATCGTATATTTGTTGCCTATGCCTTCATGACTTGTTATTCAGAAAGACAAAATCATGAACCTAGAGACCGGAATTTCTCACTCTTTTAAAGTTTCTACTTCATTTGTTCTTTTTCCTTCACCAAATCGTATTATGTATCCTTATTCTTGACCAAATTAAATGAAAGTACGTAGCTTCATATTTCTCTCGTCGAGACAAGTTTTGCACTTAATCTCACCTTACCTCATTGCCTAAATTTTTAATATTCACCAAAAGCTTTAACGACACATGGGTCATCTTGTGCCTATAAAGCTCACTTATATTGCCAGAGTAAAAAGCTAGAGTTGTAGTAGTATGATGATGTATTTCATGAATAATTTTAGGTTTAATGTAGTGAAATTGCTCAATTTAGCCTCACTTTTCATGTTAGGAGACAGTCTAAACTATAAATGAAAAATGTGCTGTCTATTGACTGAATAACTTTGTTTATTGATGGTGGTGGTCAGGGAGTTGGCCTGTAGAACTTGGACCCGCCACGGTGCTCTAACTGGGACAATTTGTTAAAACACTTCAATTACCTACAATGAGTTGCATTTATTAATTTTCACTATTTCCAACATCATGACTTGATCTTGGTATGATTATCATTGCAGAGTAGAGTTGGCCCGGTGGAATGGCTGAAACCATATACAGATGAGACAATTATTGATCTTGGACGAAAGGGTGTGAAGAGCCTTTTGGCTGTCCCGATAAGGTAGACAATGCTCTCATAAATTGCATGCTTTGATACTTTGAAGTCAACGGTTCATCCTTTGACGAATTTGGAGCTGGATCCACAGTTTTGTGAGCGAGCACATTGAAACTCTTGAAGAAATTGATGTAGAGTATAAAGAGTTGGCTCTTAAATCTGGCATCGAGAAATGGGGTCGTGTCCCTGCTCTGGGATGTGAACAAACATTCATTTCAGACCTGGCAGATGCAGTGATTGAGAGTCTCCCTTATGTTGGTGCCATGGCAGTGTCAAATCTTGAAGCTCGACAGGTACCACTTTTCTCTTCCTAGTCTTTATATACTTTCTTGGAATTCATACTATAGAATTATAAGTGTAATTAATCCTAGAGCCCACAGAGCAACCTTGCTCCCTTTTTGCAGTGGTATTTACAATGCTGAATGGGGCATTTTGTCACCCTACTAGGTGTCTCATATAGGAGGCCTTTTCTTCCTTGGGATCCATGGGTTAATTGTAGCTAAGGTTTCCTGTCAAAAAGATCACAAGGTTTACAAACTACGAGGATAAAATTCATTATGCTGTTTGATCTGATTGTACTTGTTATCTTCAGTCTTTGGTGCCACTGGGTAGTGTAGAAGAGCTATTGGCAACGTACGATTCTCAACGGAGAGAGCTTCCACCCCCTGTGACGGTTTGGGAATGGGGCTGGACAAAAAGTGCAGAAACCTGGAATGGAAGAGCGGCTATGCTAGCAGTGCTGGTATTATTGGTTTTAGAAGTTACTACTGGAGAGGGATTTTTGCATCAGTGGGGTGTATTGCCGTTGTTTCGCTGAGGAAAATGCCCTCATGCTCCTCCACCTCCCCCCTCTCTCTCTCCCCAATGCTGGTGATGCTTTCACCTCCAAAATGGAATCCCATGCATGATAGTTGGTGCCATTGTCGTGCAGTTGAAGTAATTGTATATCATGTCCTTGGCGAGGTTCAAATGCGAGTAAATACATGGCCATAACATTTTTGATGCAATTCACTGATCTTTCAGTGAAGCAATTTCCTTTTTCATATGTTGTAAAGTAATGTCTGTGTCAGCACTTAATCTATCTGCACAAGACATCTGGAGTATAAGAAGAGACAGAGTACTTGCATCATAATTTTATTTAGGGGATCGGAAAGATGTGGCATGTAGAGTGTATCGATAGATGAGTCATTGGACTGTCATGAATACTCCAGTTAATGTGGGCAGGTCAATATTGCTAGTTTGTACAAATGCTACTATCCTTTACTTGTTCTGACTAGCTTGCTATAAAAACAGCCATAGAAAAAAGGTTTTGCTTAGAGCTCTTCTATCAAAAGCTTCTGGGATGTAGCTTTGGTATAATGAAGGATGTTTGCATCATTACCTTTGGTGGTTGAGTTACTCATATTAATTGGTGTCGCCACCACTAATCAAATCGAGGGCGAGGAAGTGGGACATTACAGATGATCCTTGCAAAGGATGCTATTTTGGAGGAAGTTTGACTAGTAATATTATTAATGAGGAGATTGAAGAGTGGTACATGGTTCTCCTCTTTTTAGTGCCAATTTGTCAAATCTCAAAAAATTATTCATTGAGAAGTTTGAAAAGTGAGGATTGCCATATGCAGATGCATTTGGGTTTCCATGTCAGTGCTGACTGCAGTTCAACTGATATGAAACTCCCCACTAGCATGAACCTCTTTAACCCTTTTGTCATATTCATCTTCATTTTCCTCTTCGTCATCAACCTCAGCGTCCAGGTCTTCATTGCCTTCCTCATCTTCATCCGCATTCCAGCCAAAACCTTTGGGGGGCTTAGCAAGTGGAGGTGGGTTTCTTGCCTCTCCCACTATTTTCATTATTTCCTGCACGCTTTGCACAGAATAGCTCTGGTTGTCTCTCTGGTAGTATGCTGCTTGAGCTGTTTCCATTAGTTCTCTCGGCAAGTTCTTTAAGAACCATGGATGATTCTTGATTTCTTTGATTGTAATCCTCTGCAAATTGAAAAAGAAAAAAGTGAAGTAAAACTCAGGCAATCATTTGGAAGTCCATTAAAATATATAGGTCATCCAACCAGGCGAGATGCAAGAGGATGTGGAAATTTCATGTCTTTAAGTGTGTTTCTTTTCTCCAGCATCTGACCCTTCTACATCTCAGAAAGCATTATAGCTTAATATACGAATATGAATTGCTTTTCTGTGAGGATTGCTAGATATGAATAGCAGAAGATGCTCAAGAGTTTGCAGAACTTCGCATGCCAGGTAAAAAGAATAGCAACAGGCAGTATCAGGATCCTAAAATCATTGGTCAGACATGTAGATTGCAAAACATATATGTCTCTTGCAATCGCAATTACTTCAATGAAACTTGAACTGGAGAAAACCAGAGTCACTACTTCCATCAAGACTTACCCTAGTTGGATTTGCAACAAATATACGAGACAGCAGGTGTCTGCAATCTTGAGATACGTGAACGTAATCAGGAATCTTGTATTGCACAGCCATAATTCGCTGCAGAAGAATGAAAAGAAAAGGAGTTTAATAAATGTTTAGGGGAGAGAAGTTAGCGATAGTCAGAATCTGAAGGGAAAAAGGAAGAACGTGTACTTGAATTGTCTTCCTGAAATTTTTGGGGTCCTGCTGGTCTTCGAAAGGATATGCACCCACCAGCATGACATATAAAGTCACTCCACATGACCACACATCTGCCAACTACACATACAGAACCAGTACTGAGATTAAAATTCAACCCACGAGAGTTGAATAACTTCTTTATAACTAGTTCTGGATGAAATGGAAACGTAACACGTTCCCCGAGAGAAATTGTATTACCTTGCCATCGTACTCCCTGCGAGAAAGGACTTCAGGTGCGATGTATGCAGGAGTCCCTACTGTGGATTTGGGTCTTGAATGCAACAGTGATGACTAACAGAAGTATTTTACAGGGTGAGAATCAGTGCATGATGCAATTAAATGAAACGGAAGAGTTGGTACGAGATCAAAAGTTTTGCAAGGAACCTTAGAGTAACCAAAGTCACAGATCTTCAAGCGCGGAGCAGGGCTTCCATCTAGTAGCGTATTTTCCAGCTTTAGATCCCTATGACATATTTGCTGCATTACAATTACGAGAGTTAAACGTTTTCACACCCATGAAGGAGTCCAATATAAATTGATAGTTATCAAGCTGTAGGCTTATTAACAAAGAATTGGGCGTGTGAGATCGTTTACCATGTGATGACAGTAATTAACTCCAGAGATGAGCTGCTGAAAGAAGTATCTAGCCTGCATAATAAAATCAAACTCGACATTAGTGCACGCGCACACAGAGACGGTTCTGGCTGGGCTTGGAGTTGCAGTTAGGAGTCTTAGAAAAGGACCTCGTCTTCACTGAATCGACCAGCACTGCAGATGCGATCAAAGAGCTCTCCCCCAGATGCATACTCCATCACTATCGCCAAATGGGTCGGTGTCAACACAACCTGCAGCATCAATTCCATGATGTCATGCAACGCAAAAACTCCGAGGGAGGAAATTGGAATTAGGATAGGTAAGGCAAGTCCGCTTGCCTCCTTAAAGCGTATAATGTTAGGGTGGCGAAGCGATCTGTGGTTGATGATCTCTCTGGCGACATTCTCATCTATCTGCAATAATGCACAGGCATAGTCTTTTCAATTCTTTTGTAACTAGCGGCAAATCAAAATTTAGACTCATCGTCAGGTGAAGGATCAAAGGAGGTGAGGACAGGAGGTATTGAATGGAGAAATCGAAAGCAGTAACAACAGGACCTTGTGACCACGCTCGATGTACTTCATAGCGACGAGTTCCTGAGTTTCCTTGTGGCGCATAAGCCTTGCCACCCCGAAGTTGCCCGCTCCTAAATGCTTCACCACTTCATACTTCTCCATCTCCTCTGCTCCGTCCCTCTTCTCTCTCTCTCTCTCTCTCTCTCTCTTAATTACAAGCTTGCTGCTCCAATAATCAATCTATTATGGACTCGTAAGCGAAACGACTCAATATATACGTGTAAAAGAATATGGTGAGGAGTAACGTGACAGATGTGATTCAATGATCAATCCGCCATGAAAAGCGACATCCCAGATAAACAGTTAGCCCAGATGACTTGAAAGAAAAGAAGTGGGATCGGTTCGAATCTCACCCACGGCAGAAGAGGAAGAAGGTAGGATTGGGAATATGAAGATCCGTTGGTTCTCTCTTTATATACAGACAAAAAGAAAGATATTACGCGTGAGGAAGAGAGTTGAAGTGAAGTGATGAAGAAACATGCACGTGGTGAGGGTCGGCATAGAACCAGAGAAAGGGGGGGGAGACATTGTTATAATAAAAAGAACGGGTAGAAAGGAAGTCTTGAGGAGATCCCATCATCGCCAATATGTAGTCAACCCTCTCCCTCCCTCCCTCCCTCTCTCTCTCTCTCACTAGCTTTCCATAAGCCAGAGAAAGAGTACATGAGGGGAAGTGGATCTTTCATATAATAGACCTTGCTATTACTGCAATTTCAAGGGATGAACTGTATTTATGAGTTGACATGAATTATTATCGTCAGAGATGCATCTACGTATGAGCAAGAAATACTAAAAATACGTCAGAACAAGCGTGGGCGTGGGCGAGACTTTAAATACGATTTGGGATCTCCCAGAACGGCGTTGGGCCAGGGGGACCTCACAGTCACAACTCACCCCCCCCACCACCATCCACCGCCACCGTATTGTTTTTCTCACTTTGACTCCAACCTTTTGTCGGCGTGCCTGCATGTGCCGCGCCCAGAGGACTTAACGAACGAGACGGTTGCATGTCGTTAAAAAAATGAAGTGGAAAGAACCCGGTGGAACACGGCTTATGACATTAACTAAATGTCGAGGAATGAAATATATATTTATATGACTTGATGGTTTGATTGATTGAGTGCGCAACATACATGGGTCCACTTCTTGACAGTGACCAATACCAAATAGTTCCATATTTAGTTGCTAAGCTGCATCTCTACTAGCATTTTGCCCGATTCAGGAGATTAGTCTCTGGCGAGCAAATTATATCCTGCATACTAGTTAAAAAAGTTTGTGAGATTACTGTCAATTGTTCTAAAACATTAAAATATTATATTAAGATGTGGTTTAGCATTTAAATATTTTATTACTATGTATAAAAAAAATATACTCGCAGACAATTATACGTGCATGAATCTCTTGTTTTAATTTGATGTATCACCAACTATGATTAGTTTAACCGACAATGATCTCGCATGAGCTGAAAGTAACCTTATGATGGTCGCTGATATGGGATTTGTCAGCTTATGTTGTGATCGTATCACAAATGCAACTAATAAAATGATCGACCGGTATGCACTCTAAATTTAAATCCTTTTTCTTTACGTCCTTAAACATTGGCAAAACATGTGATGGAATTAGAAATGCAAACGCTTTTTGAGGCTGTTTCTTTTTTATGTTAAAACTCCTTTCGGTACTTTTTTTTTTTTTTTTTCGGTCTAACCTTTCGGTACTTAGGGAGTGGGAAAAGAACAAACAAGAAGAAGAAGAAGATATGTTACTCTTTGTCACATTTGGAAGCGCAGGAGTATGGCGTCGCATGATGAAATCACTCCTCAAGCTCACAAATTCACTGCTGCTGTCAAGGTTGCACGTGAAGGTTTCATATCTATCGGAAAGAAAGAGGTTCAATGGGGAGGTTAAACCATTGTGCAGGAAGTGGCCCATGAAGGTTGAGCAGTTTCTCTGGGAATGGTGGTTGTGCTGCCCGTGCTTCACTGATGTTCCGAAAGCAAGAATTTAAGCAGACGAGAGTGCTCGTTTGGCAAACGCTTCATTTAGAGTGCGTTTGGTAACATTTCTGTTTTGGAAAATAATTTTTTTTCAGAAATACTTTTTTTCTATTTCTGTTCCCGAGAACATTTTCGAAACATTTAAACGTATTTGATAATTACACAAAATTTTTATTCTTAGAAGAGAAATGCATTTGGCACAACTTTATATATTTTTGACTTAAAATTTCTTTTAATTTATTAATAATTTTATTATAATTTTCTTTTTCTTCTCCCTCTTCTAGCTAGTTGCCGGCCGGTGATAGGCCAGACAAGGGCCGGCAAGGTCGGCCTCGGGGGAGGCTTGTTGGCCACCGGCGAGGTCACCTAAACCTTGCCTGGCCATCATGAGGTCAGCCTCGCCTAGCCTTGGCGAGGCTTCACGGTGGCCGAGCAAGGTCGAGCCTTGCCTAGCCACGGCGAGGCTTGGGGGAGCCTTACAGATGGCCGGCGAGCTCGGGAGACATCGTCAGGGGCTGATGAGGCTCCGACAAGGTTGCCGAGCCTCATCTAGCCAGTCACCGATTGGCGCTAAGGCCGGTGACCGGCTAGGGGGAGAAGGGAGGAAAAGAAAGAAAAAAGAAGAAGAAGCTTCATTCTTGATTATTGTTTTTTGAGTTGTCCCGAGAACTATAAGCAACTTTTTTTTGTTTCTTGTTTCTGTTTCAAATCTATTTCAGGAAACAAAAAAATTATGAAACGCGTTTCTGTTCTATTTCTACTTCCGAGAACAAAAGAACAGAAACATTTGTTCTCAAGAGCATTACCAAACGCAGCCTTAATCTTAGGTTTTGGATAATGTGGCGATAGGCCTGTTTTGTGGGACACTGGGTAGGTTTGAGTTTTCGCCTATTGGCACTCGGGTTATATATGGCGGGTGCCCTATTGATCGATGACATCTTCTTGACATCCGAAAGAACAGAAATTGGTCCAAGGGACTAGGATATATGGTTTTTTAAGGAAAGCAAAAGTCTACTAACTTTGCTTGTCTGGGAAGGCTTTCAAAGTTGAAAATGTACACATTATATGAACACTACCTATATTGCAATCAAAATAGGAAAATTACATTTCCAAAACAGAACTTTTGAGTGATAACTAGCATCTCTGGAATTTTATAATGCTTAGTATCCGTTTGATTGAAAGAAAATTGTTTTGGGAAATTGTTATCTGACTTTCCAATGTTTAAATGATGAAAAACTAATTGATTTAACCTTTACCGAAAAAAAAAAAAAAAAAAAAAAAAAAGTTTGATTTACGGCAATTTTTTTCATAGACCAAAAACAATAAGCTTAGATTTGGGAAGAATGACTTTCCCTTCTAGTAAGAAAGAAATCACTTTATCTAAACAAACCAAATAAAAGAAAACTAGGTATTTTCCTCAAAAATGATTTACATGAAAGATATATTCTTTATTATGAAGTTCTCCAAACTCACCTTAATTGATATACCTAAATTATAGTTATATGCTAGGTCGCCGTTTAAAAAGCTTCAGAGAACTCAATTCACCGTGGAGGACTTTATAGATTGGACGAAGTAGGGAGGACCCCAACAATAGTCGTGGTCGTGGCTTGTTAAGTAAGGAGATGGACTCCGCCTGGCAAGTAAAAGTTACTATTGATCCATTTACAGCTTGTAAATAGCTAGTGAGTCATGCAAATATCGGCCAGCTCGGCAATCGGATTAAATACTCAGGTGCATTGCAAATATGACTCATAACATGGTCGGACTCCACTAGTATGATACTCTTCTTTGGACAGTCTGACTCAAACATCGAAGAGTCCATCCAAGGATACCACTAGGAATGAGTTTGGAAAAAATATAAAAAAAAAGGTTTTAAATTTATACATTTATATTGATTCGGTTATAAACCTCTCAATTGTATCAACTTAATTTTAAACATTTTTTTCATTGGTACCAATTAAGTCTATCCGGCCAACTTAAGCTAAAAAATACTGACTTTTCTCAGGTTAATTCGAGGGAAGAACATGTGTGAAGATTGTAGTTAGATTCCTTAGGTTGATCGTTATTTAACAATCAAATTAAGGAAGGAATTACAACTTTTAAATGATGCGTGAAATTAATAATGATTTTCTTCTATTTTGCCTTTAGTAAATATGCTGAACAACTGCATCGCAATCAAACATGCACGCAATGCGTCCTTAACAAGAATCATTTCATTATAATAATTAAGGAGAGGAGAGGGCATCGCAATTCGCAAAGATTCACGTGGGGAGGCCGCTGGCCATCACATGTCCAGAGGTGGGACTCCATCCCTCGTCCCTTTCGATATCCACCGAATTCGTCCCCCTAAATTTAATGCCTTTTCTCCTCCACTTGTCTATCCTCCGCTCCATCCTCCGCCCTGAAGAGCGAGACGTCTCTCGTCCCTTTTGAGTTCCGGTGATTCCGAGTCATTTTTTAATCCGAATGCATGAAACGTCGTTATTGGTCACGACGACACGACGACTATGGCCACGTCTTTATTTATGATGACACGACTCATACATCCGATGCTCGAATGTTCATTTCATCTCCTTGTTTCCGAACGTGACTTTGAGACTTTGCTCGTACGAGGCCTGCTCTGTGAGCTTTCTTTCTCGATAATGCTTCAATGGGGTCTGCAATGAGTACCTTTCTTCCCATAAAAACTTAATCAAGTTTTAGAATGGGATCTTAATCCCAGCTCTTGTTCGGTTCAATCGGGAATTGGATCCCAGTTTCAATCGTTACGCATTTCTTGTTTGGGTAGGCATCGGGACGATGAATTTGAATTGCACACGGAATACCCTTCTTCAAGAAATGCAGAACCGGATTACGCAGGACTCCTGGACATTTTCAAACAGCCGACCTCGTGGCGCCCAGTTGATGTATGTTTGAACACGGATGTAATTTGGTTGTGTTTTCCAAAGCTGAAGGAGTGAAGCGCAACGTTTCTTACAATTCATCATCACTCTCCTTTGCAACATTGACTCATCCAATCCACCCGTTGCTGCATTTTTTCAGGCCAATACCATGCATAAGAATGGCTGACTCAGCAATCCATGCAACTTTAGGTAAATTATGTCCAGAAGATCCAGAAGGCATTGGGCCTTGTATGCCCAGTGAAAGTGCAAGAAGCGATGCCTCTGATGTTTTGGGTCCTTAGGCCCATCAAATTTCTCGATTGATTCAAGGCCGTGCTCCGCAGGCCGTGCCACCCTACCTCAAAGTACTGTATACACATTCCCCGATGCCAAATTTTTGTCCCGTCCTCGGAAAATTCAACGAAGGGTCTCCAGATTGAAATCGGGAAGGAGTCGTTGATGCGTGCATGTGATGCGTGCGTGGAGAGCAGAGCGTCGGTGCATCGTTAGCTGTGGGAATCAAATGGCCTTTTGTCCTGTAGTGTCCTGGGGAGGAAAAACGGGACCATCGCTTTATGAGATGGGATGGGAGCACGGGCACGGGGGCGGGCCAGAGCATGCATGCATGGGACACTGCACTCGGCACGTGGATGTATCAGACTCCTCTGACACTTGTCGATGATTAGTTGTTTATTTGGATGAAATTCAAAACCGCTGCGGCCCACTAAACCTCGGAGCCACGTGTCGCTTCCTGATTGGGTGGGGCCCAAAGTTGACTTGGAGGGATCGGCCGACCTTAGATTATCTCATCTCCCCCCTGCCCCTGGCCTAGCTCCCCCACTCCTTCCGTACATAAATACATCGCCACCTCGAAGCCCTCCATTGCAAGTTTTGCAGTGAAGTAGAAAGCGATGGAGAAGAGCAAGATGAGATGCATGGGGTTTTTCCTGATGGTGCTCCTCGTCCTCGCTGCCCGTAAGCCCCCATCGCGCTATTCATTTCTTCCTCATTTGACATTTTTATGACCCTACGTGTGTTTGTGTGTGCAGAGGAGGCGGAGGGGAGAGTGTGCGAGTCCCAGAGCCACGGCTTCAAGGGGGCTTGCGCCCACGACCACAACTGCGCCCTGGTCTGCCGCAACGAGGGCTTCTCGGGCGGCCGTTGCCGTGGATTCCGGCACCGCTGCTTCTGCACCAAGCTTTGTTGAGGGCCAATGCGCGTGCATGCAACAGAATAACGAAGTGTTGGATGACTAGCTGAGGCTGGTGTGTGCCGTGTCGTAGTGAGTGAGCGAGTGAGCCAAATAAATATGTTCGAAGGTTCTGAGTTCCTTAGTTTCTAAGCTTTCTAGGACTTGATGTGCTTTGACCATTCGCTGTTCTCTCTCTTCTATCGCTTTGCGTAATTTCCTGATTCGGGGTGAAATGTGTTTCATGCTTCTGTTTTCCACTCTCTCTCTCTCTCCCTTCCATTTTTACTTATTTCTCGTTCAGAATGGACTTTTCTACAACTTCGAAACAACTACAAACATGTCAGTTTTTTTGGTTAAGAATCTCTTTGAAAATATGATTTCAAATCAATAGAGCAATTAAGTCGAACTTTAGAACATGATATCACTTTTTTCAAAAATCTATTTACCCCACAATATTGTTAATAGTCATCGGTAAATATCTTTCAAAATACAACAAAGTCTCGAATAATAATATTATATAACAATTCTAGTATTTCTTTAGAGCCTCTCTAGAAAACAATTAAAAAGATGGCTATGGTTTTGGAAAGAAAATTTGAAATTACTTGATTCTCATTCATGCCAAAAATTGACATATCTATAAAAATTAGTCTTAAAAAATATAGACAACTATTCACGAAAGGTTGCAAAATGAATAAAGGTATCCATTGGGAAAAAAGTTGCAAAATGAATAAATGCAACCATTTGTGAAAGGTTACAAATTAAACAAGTATAATTTCAAAGGTTATCTTGAAAAGACACATATAAAAATTCATAATGATAAAAATAATAAAAAATAATTTAATTTTTTCGAAATAAATTCTAAATTTTCATAATTTAAAAAAAAATACTTAATAAATAAAAAAACAAATTTTCAACTAATAAATGTTAATAATATAACCGTATGAAATAAAAAAAAGGATTAATGCTAATTAAATCGCCAACGCGAGTGTGCAAAGTGTTAAATGCGCTTAATAATCACGCTAAAATTGCGTAATTATTTGCACACCTATACGCCAGTATTGTAGGATCTTGAACACACTAGAAAAGGCTCACGCTTATAAATAGCCCATCTCCAATCAACTTTTGTATGTGGGACAAGAAAAAGTACATTTTGTTTGTTTTATAACAAACAACCAACAAAATTGAAACTAGGGTCTGGTCTGTAATCATTGGTAGAAGTTAATTTGAACAATATATCCATTTGTTGGGTAGACTTGGGTCTCTTGTCCTAAAAGTTCGCTCGAAAAGTGAGGCTTTTTTCTCATGCTCATAAACTAATTACCAGCCTTTTTCACAATCAATCCCTCCTCATACATGGGGCTCTAAATCGGAACAGTAATAGCTCCGTATTTCTTGTGTCACTATTGTGTTTAGACTAGTTGGTAATTTAGACTCTCTGATGTCAGTGTTAGGTGTTTTTGGATCCTTTTCATTCCAAAACTAGCTCAAATGGTAAGATTTTCCTTCAGCACTATTCCTTTGATAACCCCAAACTCACCACAAAAACGGTCTTGTTGACCTGTACTTTGATATCAAAGTTGGGTGGTCTTGGACCTGTATTTCTCGTGCGTTTGTTAGTCCAAAGCTAGCTCAAGAGTGAGGTTTTTCCAACGCATTTATAAACTATCAGCTCCTTCCACAAGTAATGTAGGATAGTTCCAACAAACTTCCTCCTTACACATCGGCCCCTTTCACAACCGATATAAGATAACCCCAACAATTTCTCTTTCACACAACAAGCCATGGGTCAAAGCAGCAATAACTTGTTGTTGAACAACAAGAATTTATGCTTTGATACCAATGTTAGGTGATCTTGAACTTTCTCATTGCAAAAACTAACTCAAAGTATGAGGTTTTTTCTTCAACTTATAAAGTGATCATTTGCTCAATCAACTTCTTTCACAACAAAAACTAACTCAAAGTGTGAGATTTTTTCCTCAACTTATAAATTGATCATCTGCTTAATCCACAACCTATGTGAGATAACACCAGTAGTCTCCCTATCACACATTAGCTTATAAATTGACTATCAACCCATTCCACAAACAATATGGAATAGCTCCAACAACCTCCCCCTTACACATTAGGCCTTTGTAGGAGAGGCAACAACTTGTAGTTCCTATAAATTTGTTGGTAACCTAAGCTTAGGTGGTCTTGGGCCTCTCTTGCTAGGAACGCAAATATATGAAGAGAAAAAATAGAGAAGAAAAACAAGTGAGAATTTTTACATGGAAAACCCTTCCCAAAATTAGGAAGGGAAAAACCACGATGCTACATTAGACAATCTTTCCATTAGTAGCATCAATGTTACAAATTTCAATGTTACAACTATAAAAGATATTACCTCTATATACGAGGGCATAAATAATTTTGCTGGAAATTACATATATGTCATTCGCGGCAATAAAAGCCCTATTATCTATTTTAACATGACAAAATGGGTGACCTACTAGGAAGTGTTTGCCCACAATGAACCGTTTCTGCGCTTAAACATTATTTTTCTCTATCAGACTACACAACTCCATCTTTCACTGCAAATACTAACTCAAAGGATGAGACTTTTTCCTTGTACTTATAAATCGACTATCGACACTTTCTACAATCAATATGAGATAACTCTAATAATCTTCCCCCCCCCCCCGGTCACACACCGAGTTATTAATCAAATCACTAATCTAATAGCAATCTCCCTCACACAAAGAGTCCTAGGTCGAAGTAATAACAACCCTATCTCTTGTGTAACCACTAGGTTTAGACTCGTTAGTAAGTTTGAATTTGATATCAATTTTGGTGATCTTGAGTCTCTCTTACCCCAAAAGTTAGTTTAAATGGTGAGACTTTTCTTTCATACTTTTAGATTAATCACAAATCTTTTTCATAATTGATGTGGGACAACTCTAACAATCCACCTATGAAAAAGAGCAAGTAAACAAGACTCCCATGGACAGAGCTTTCCACGTTGCAAGGCATAACAAGATGAAATTGCAAATTTTTCTCAGGGCTATCCCTATCTTCCAGAACAGCATGTCCCCAAGATGTGAGAAAATTCAGCTTTACTCCCGAGCCATGGGCATCGGTGACCCGGATGACATTCTCAAAAGAGATGTTACCATGCTGAATGTCGGCCATAGTTGCACTTCTCAGAGCGGCAAGGCAATGTCGGCAACGCCGAACTACCTCTTTGGCAGCAAAGGGACCATTCCGAGCAACTATGGATGAAAATGGCCTTGTACTGTTGTACCTTGGCTAGTGAGGGAGAAATAATGTACCATCGCTTTATAAAACGGGTGCACAAGGGCAGAGGGTGCTTGCGCCTCTGCTCTTGGCCCGTGAATGTGTCGGACACCTCCACTCTTGTCCGCTTGCTTTTGTTCAGATGTTATTTTTTTTCTTTTTTTGGGATGAAACTCTTACCACTTAGGTCACTACACCTGGCCTCGCTCCCCACCTTGTGATATAAATGCATCACCTCCTCAAAGCCCTCCATAGCTAGTTCTGCAGAAAAGTAGAAAGAGATGGAGAAGAGCAAGATGAGATGCATGGGGCTTTTCCTGATGCTGCTCCTCGTCCTCGCTGCCCGTAAAACCCCATCCCGCCATTCATTTCTTCCTCATTTGACATTTTTATGACCCTACGTGTGTTCGTATGTGCAGAGGAGGCGGAGGGGAGGATGTGCGAGTCCCAGAGCCACGGCTTCCACGGGTCTTGCATCAGCAGCCACAACTGCGCCCTGGTCTGCCGCAACGAGGGCTTCTCTGGCGGCCGTTGCCATGGCTTCCGGCGCCGCTGCTTCTGCACCAAGCTCTGTTGACGGCCAGTGCACTTGCATATCGACATAATAAAGAAGTGATGGATGGCCAGCTTAGGCTGGTGTGTGCTGCGTTGTAATAAGTGAGCAAGTGAGCCAAATATATATATCTCAAGATTCTGGGCTCCTTAGTTTCTCAGCTTTCTAGGACTTGATGTGCTTGGACCACTCACTGTGCTCTCTCTTCCATTACTTTGTGTAATTTCCTGATTTGGGGTTTAATGTGTTTCATGCTTCTCTCTCTCTCTGTGCCTTCATTTCGACTAATATCTGGTTCAGACTGGACTTTCTACAGCTTCGGAATAACTACAGATCATGTCAGTTTCTTGTGTAACAATCGAAACTAGGGTCTATAATCTTGTACAAAGGTTTAATGTGAACAATATGTCCAATGTTGTCTGGGACGTGCAACAGCTACCGCTTCACCAGGGATATCTCCTGAAAGATAATAGCTTTGACTCTCTCTCACCTTGAGCAAAGTCTGTTATCCATCGAGCAACTTTTGCGTTCAAACAGGTTTTGGAAAAATAGTACCGTAATCATCAACCCCTGTTATCATCCATCCACATTTATATTCCGAGCTTACCATGTGGGTCAATGTTGGTAACATTTTTATATTTTTTTAGTATGAAATTACCGCCGCTTTCATCAATCTCATGCTTTAGAGCATAAGTAACCAATTATTTTATCCAATTACTAGCTCTTGTCAGAGTAAGTCACCAACATTTTCCAAATTATCCACTGTTTCCATATATTTTTCT
Organism: Eucalyptus microcorys; assembly: GCA_014182515.1. Taxonomy (NCBI): domain Eukaryota; kingdom Viridiplantae; phylum Streptophyta; class Magnoliopsida; order Myrtales; family Myrtaceae; genus Eucalyptus; species Eucalyptus microcorys. The sequence goes on along the minus strand of CM024569.1, from coordinate 52,989,605 downwards.
CCATAGATTTTTTTAAAAATATTTTTGTTTCGATCATTATTTACACTAATAAGTCCTTTAAATATAATTAATCAATTTTGGTCATTTGCTTCTTCTTTTTTTCTGCCGCTGTCTTCTCCCTTTTTATTTAATTTGTGTCTGTTTATTTTTTTCTGAACATATCTTATTTAGTTCTTAATAGTGGCTATTTTTGTCAAATTTTTAACAGTTTTTTATCCTTTAATATTATCATCAATTCTTATTTTCCTTGTTAATAGTACTAGACACCAAATGATGTTAAAGCATCATGAGGATACATTAAAATATAAAATGGCCAGCACATGAATTTCAAATGAGATTCGAGTTTTAGACGTTGGCTAACCGCACATCTACATCTTCGGCCTTCATCTTTTTTTTTCCCCGTACAAACGCGATTAAATCAAACACTCCACTCTGCAACACCAACTATAAGATCATGTGCAGGGCTCGAGTATGAATTACAAATATACGATAAGCATTTCATTAGTCGGTTGATGTTCACAGGGTCGTTCTTTTTTTCTTTTGTCAAGTCTTATTATTATGCTCATTTCCATTGGGGAAAAAGTGGTTCTATTCGGACTGTAAGTTTAAAAAATAAAAAATGAATAAATACAAAAAAAAAAATGTTGACTTTTTGCATTATCTACTCGAAAAGAACTAGCATGCACGAGTCACTTTGCATTATCTACTCGTTGCATGCACTCACTCATGATGCGAGCAAGTTTTTTGCTCTATGGACTTGTAGGTCTAGTCTTCCCACATTTGTCTTGTGAAATTAAAGCTTGACTTACCCATTTAAAAAGAAAAGGAGAGCTGAATTAATCAGTATGGTTCAGCTTCAAAGCTGAGCGACTAAAGTTGTCTTCCTCATTAATAACACTAACGAAATCCTGAGGTAAGAGTGGAAAATGAACTTGTCAGAAATGGACGACAACAAAGAAAGGGTGTTTCCCATCCAAAATTCAATATTTCCTTCTATCAAAATGCAATCTGCCCTCCCCATTAACAAAACAAAGTCATATGGATTTGTTGTGTTTCGTTGCTTACATAGATCATGACTAAAGAGTTTCGGTGTTTATATATTGTTGGGAAAAGTGTGGCTTCGAATTGGGTAGAACAATAAGTTAGATCTTTAGAGTAATGAAGTCGGATTTTAAAACGTAATATTAATTTTTTTAAGGATTTATTTGCCCCACAACATTGTTAATGATCACCGGCAAATTTCCTCCAAGATATAACAAAGTCTCAAAAAATAAGAATACTAGATAGCAATTTAAGTATTTATCCAAGATCTTTCTAAGAAATAATTGAAATGATGGTTGTAGTTTTTCAGAAAGAAGGCTCAAAAAGATAAAAATGATCACGCACATGTTCTTCTGAAAACTGACATGTATATATAAAACAGTTTTAAAATATAGGCAACTCTTCGTGAAAAATTGCAAAAATAAACAAACGTGTTCTTTCGAAAAATTGCCCATATAAACAAAGATATCCATTTGGAAAAAGTTGAAAAAACGAACAAATGCAACCCTTTAGGAAAAGTTGCAAATTGAACAAATATCTTTTCCAAGGTTGTCTTGAAAAGACACAAACAAAAATTCGGAATAAAAAAATTATTATAATTATAATAATAATTATTAATATTATTTTGCTTTTTTTTTTTTGTTTTTTTTTAAAGAAAATCCGAATATTCTCAATAAACAAAAAACAACATTTGAATTGATTAAAGTTAATAAGATAATTGTACGAAAGAAAAAATAAAATAACAAAAGGGTTAGTGCTAATTAAACCGTGGGCGTGCAAGCGAGCCTAGTGCTATTCACGCACCCACATACGGGTATAGTGGAATCCAACCCACACCCAATCATTTCTTTAGATACACTAAAGAAACCCCACACTTATTAATTGGCTCACTTTCTCCCACTTTTCTTATATAGGACAAATAAACATACACTTTATTTGTTTTATAAACAAACTTCCAACATATATCTCGCGTTCAAATAATGTGTATGATTGCGAACGAATGGCTGTCAATGCGGTCAAGCATTCCTCAGCCCGGCCATCAGAGTCGGAAGGTTTTGACAAAAGCATGTGCGGTTCTCCATAGACTGTAAACTAGTTACTTCCTGTGCTTAATTGGGAGTCGGGACTGACCTTAAAGGGTCAGATATATAAGACACTACTGAAAGCTTAGCAAGATCCCCTCCTTTCCATCAAGCACTGAATCTACTAATTGAACTCAATTACAGTCGAGATGCATTTACATCTTGTCCAGTACAAAAAGGAATCACGCAGCAGAGACACACGATACCCTTCTCCAAAATACCGAAAGCAAATTTCACCCCACTGCTGTTACGGAAACCCAAAACTCCCCATCTACAGATATAGAATGCACGTCAAGAGTTATGAAAAAACTCGGTCGTAGTTACAAGTCCTCATGTTATTGCCTCTTCAATTTTTTTACCTCTATCTGTCGAGCCATCAACAGCTGCGCTCAACCTTTTGAGCCATATATCATAGTCAACAGGGTATGGTGTTCCGCAAAGGCCATCAACATAATCTGCAAATGCCTTGAGAAGAGCTGAAACCTCACCGAGATGTGTCTGGATTGTACGTCTTGCCCAGCTTCTTTCCCTCCACTGTAGAGCCGATTCAATAGAATCCTGTGGGTCCATGGTTCCCCCGCATATGAAATAGAGCAGGTAAACAAGGCTCTCAGCATCGGATGATGGACAGAGCTTTCCATGCTGCAGAGCATGAGATGATGAAAATTGTAAATTTATCCCAGGGCTATCCCTATCTTCCAGAACGGCACGTCCCCATGATGTGAGAATATTCAACTTCACGCCTGAGCCATGGGTATCGGTCACCCGGATGACATTCTCTGAAGAGATGTCACCATGCTGAATATTGGCCATAGCTGCACTTCTCAGAGCGGCGAGGCAATCTCGGCAACACCGAACTGCCTCTTTGGCAGCAAAGGGACCGTTCCGAGCAACTATGGAGGAAAGTGGCTCCCCAACTGGACGGGTCACAAGTACAGGCGTTCCACACCAAGGGTGGTCACATCGGTCCCCTGGACTCTGCTTTGTGCATGGACCCGAATGCAGAATACGACCAGATGCAATTATTTCAGGCAAGTATTTGCTCGACACTCCCTGCTGCTTTAAAGTGTTTAACACCTTTGTCTGCCTCTGTACTAGATACCACAAACTCATATCCTCCCAAGACGGCTCTAGTCTGGATGGATGAGCGCCTACATATAAGCTCAGTAACTCTGTCGGATGATCAACAGAAACAGCATTATACAGAAAATGATTGCCACCGACAAGTGATTCCTGTATTTGGAAACTTTTAGGTCCCTGTTGCTGATCATCTAGGAGCAACATCTCACCTCGCTTTATTTCGAGATGCAGTGCATGCCTTCTTAAAGACGGAACCTCTTGCTCCTCAACTTCGGCGATCTCTCCTTGATTGCTAGCTGGTTGGTAAGGTACCAAAGCTCTGTCATTCTCAAGGGCTCCACACTCCATCCTTCGTTTCTGAACACGAAGGTGATGACCAGAGGCCAAGTGATCTATTGATTTTCTCGGCGGTCCATTTGACTGGACAAAGGAGTAGAAAATGGCCATGATTATTTGCAGAGTTCCCAAGTCTCCCCAATTTGGATTCCCTAGCTTATTCCATATCTTGTCAACAGGGGACACACAAATTTCAGAATGATTCTTGATCCACTCGGCTGCGGCTTGATATGGATTAGATGGAGTTGACTCGAGTTTGCCAAGGTCACCTCCAAGTGTCACCACTCCTCCATAATTCGAATCAAGAACCAAGACGAAAACAGAATCGCCATTCACAGTATTAGAGTTGCCCAAACTCCTAGAGACAAGAATGTGAAATCCATAAAAGAGGGCTTCACAGATAGCTCTTGAAGATAATCTCAACTCATCACCTGCTAATATATCCAGCTTATACAAGACAAATACCATCACTTGATCCCAGTGCACCTGTGAATCTCTCTCACTTCTTGATATCAAAGCTAAACCACAGAGTTCTTCGAGCTTTCCTCTCGATAATGCCTTTTCTATCGTGTAGAACTTAGATCCAGGACGAAAGGGACAAGATACAAAGCATGGCAACGGAAGGCTTTTATGCCAAAATGTGCGCCATAAACCTTTCATAATAGCATGCAGGAAGTCCTCTAGTGCAAGATACTCATCCTCCTTTGTATAGTTTGGAGCATAAGGTGAACGTGGCAAGCGCCATAGCTGCTGTAACAGTACCCCCTCCAAAGCCAAATCCAGCTTTTGCAGTTCATCAATCTCAAAGGGAGCCGGGAAAGACTGCTCCATATTCATTGGGTCTAACTCATCTGAGAATGAATTCTCCGAAACCCAATCCTCTAAACACTGGACAAATAATTCCAGGTCCACAAGTTCTTTTCTATAATCCTTTAGTCCCTTGAATAATTTTCTGGACATAGGCACGGATTTACTTGAAGCTGAAACCCCAGACACGCTGTAAGCAGAGAAATCTGCATCATGCACAAAGGGTTATCCAGAAGAGCAGATTTTCTACTTCTTTTCTATAAATCACGAAAAAGCCTTTTGGATGAGATTTTCATTATTAGAATTTAGATACATGGGACGGACTGTGCTATGTAGATGATCCAGCACACGGATGTGCTGACTGGATATTAATTGTAGAATATCTAGGACCTTCTATCAGAGCTTAGTGAACATGGATGTTACTGGTGCGCCACTATTTTCTCCCGCATGCTATAGTAAGAACTAACCTCATGCACTTGAGATAAAGATACACCACGATGTTTAGTTAAGTTAACCTTTTCATCCATCATCATTCCGCTATGTCCTCTCCTATTGCATTGACTCTATCAATGCCCTTTTCTCAGCTTTCTCTTACCAAGCATGTAACATATTTGTTTGAATATAGTACAGGATCTCTGGCATATAACGGAAGTATCTTGATAGGCATATTTTTCAGTAACGAATTGCTTCCAACTTGCAAAAATGAACATGGCAGCTTTAATGACGTCATTAAGAGGACACTGAAGCAGTTTTATGTGGGAGATTAAAATTGTCCTACTTTATGTTCTTCTGCAATAAGAAGAAAGCCAAGCCATGCTGAAAGAGTTTAAGCTGCCAGGGTAGTTTAATTGAGTAAATTAATCGATAGAGAATTTCCCCAGAACTGAGGTGAATAAGTAAATTGCCTCTCTTGGTTGAAATCCGCACGTTGAGAAATTTATGGTGCATATTTAGATAAACAATGGCAATACATTCGTCTTTTGAACCTTGAGCCTAACTAGAATTGCCAAATAGCAGATTCTCCCCAATTTTGATTGTGCTACCAGGTAAGATGACATCTAGTAAAGCACGATTTTAGGTTGAAGCATGGAATCTGTGCCTAGAGGACTGCTCCAGGAGCATAATTGTTGACATAAAGATGATTCTATGGACGCTCATGGAAGAAAAAGTATCTGCAGAGTTTAGATCTATACAAGAAAGTAAAAGAAACTTCCTTGTCTTCTTTCTTTCCTTACTCCCATGTTCCTTATTCTCTTGGGATATGGCGTCTAAGGTAGTCTTGCCTTTCATTCATGTTATGTGATTTCAAGCACCATAAAATCTTCTGAAATTTAAATGAGCACAACAGTGTTGTAGCTATCGGGCATTGTTTATCAAGTATGTGATAGCAAGTTCTAGAGCTAAGACAACAATGGCATGGAGTAGCATGCTAGCACCAGCTTAATGTCATATTCAAACAGAAAAGACATAATTAAAGAAGGGGGGAAAATGTGTAGTAATTTACCGGAGTTTGACTTCCTGAAACTTCCATCCAAGCTTCTTGCAGGGGATGAACCAAAATGATTTTGGAGGAAACCTGGATTCATCGAATTGTAAATTTTGAGAACTTCTGGGAATGGCATTTTTAAACAAAAATAGAGAATCCCATGTCAAATTCCATTCTAAGAAACTTCAAAATTGGTTCCCACTTCCTCTTCCCCCGAAAATTGGCAATTGGAGAGGGAGAGATCTGAAGGGTGGGATGGAAGAAAAGATTAAAGGAACTAGAGATATTTCAAACCTTGCGCTCAGGCTAACTTATATTTTTCTGATAATTTGAGGCAAGATCTTTAGTGGCGATGTCTATAAGTCCTAGACAGTATTGCGACACTCTATTTTACTTTTCTTCATTTCATGAGAACTGATAGATTGAGGTAAATTTATACGGTCAACAAGGACTCAGGATCTTCCCAGATGAGAAATGACTGTTTTTTTCCAGCCGTCGATAAAATGGTAGTGAGAAAGAAATCCTAGTTTCAGTAACTGCAAGCTAGATCTGAACTTAGACAGACTTAAAGAAAGCCACATAATTCAACCTTCGTTATTTTCCTTTTGCCAAAATTGCATTCGCGTCACAAACAACTTGTTCTCGGAAAAATTACCATAGACAAAGTGTTGCAGAGTCACTCGGAAGGAAAAAAAAGAAAAAAAAATCCTACTTTATTGCAAAAGAAAGGATCAAGAAAAACAGAGAGGTCCATGATCCAGCGAAGCAAATGAACGGGCGAAGAATGTGTGATGCAGTATCTGTCAACATTCGAGATACAGACCCTGCATTTTCTTCTCCTTTCCGGCTACCCACTACACGTTATTTTAATGGGAAGGTAAGTATGCAATCCGCATTGTCGTCACCGACAAGGAGAAACATTAAAAAAAATGGTACATTATTCCGAACCAAGGGAAAAACAACAAAGCAAACTGCGAGGCCGTGTCAGCACACACGATGGTTTGGTGATGAAACGGTGAGGCGCAACTAACTAACCTCACAGTCGTTGGAAGTGGATGTGAGATAATGGAGGACAGAGAAGGAGAGGAATGAGCATTGGCTCACCTAATTTCATGTTGGATGCTGAAGGCATGGCGATCCTAAACAAGGCAAAGCGCTCCCTGGACTCCGGCAATCTCGATTTCGGAGATCATTTTGGGAAGAATCGTCGTCCTCCTCTCTCGTTCCACTGAACCCAGATAAAAAAATGAAAAATTTTAAGCAGTGGGGTTGGCAGGGAGGTAAACTACGAGATGAAAAGTGAAGGGCACGCCCCAAGACAGAATCTTGGAGAACGCAGACAACGTACAACCAACAATGCGCATCGAGAAAAGGGATCGTCCTTGCTCCCCCTTTTGTCTATCTTCCTTTCTGGGTTGTGTGTGGTGGAAACTTCCGCCTCTGGGAAGGAAAGAGGGAGGGAGGGAGGGAGGGAGAGTGAAGGAGGAGGGAGGCGTTTCAAAAGGCGAAAGGAGGGAATGCGTCACGGGAATGCAACAGGAATTTGTAAGGAAAAGCGACAAAGGAAGAAGCGAGGAAAGGGAGGAAGAGAACAGGACGGCAAAAGAGGGTGATGCACGAAGGCTGAGCTCTGAGCTGAGCTGAACTGAACTGAGCAGGTGAAGAAGAAGGAGAAGGAGGAGGAGGGAGAGTTTCTCGGGTTTTGCTTTATGTGTGCGGGGGGTGCCTGCTCGACTCGAGTAGCCCCTCTCCCCACTCTACTACTACTCTTTTCTTACGACAATCTGGCAGTTGGTCGCCCCCCAATGGATTGACCACCGCTGCTTTTCTGTCGCGCGTGTTCCCTACTTGCTTTGCTCCATTTTCCCTTTTCGCCCCCCCTCTTCTCTTTCCTTTCTCTTTTTCTATCCTCACCTTTATTGGAGTCGGGGAGTAAGGTTAGTCAAATCGTGCAATTTCGCTCCTTTGCCCTTTCCATAATTAATCAAATTTGGTCTTTAGTTCCCCCCGACCAGGCCTTTTTGTTTCCTTATCTAATCTCGTGATTAGCGCATTATAATTATGGACTACGTCCTTGTATTGTCATGGTTCAAATGCACATCAGATCTGTACTCATTGTCTACAAATCAAAAACTTGACTGGAATGAATTCCTTCCGTAATTAAAAATGGCAAGAACATAAAATTAATTGAGTATCGAAAAGGTACCTACTTTTATTATTGAGTCATTTCTGACCCAAAATTTGTAAAAATTAGTAGAAGAACAAGTATATTTATGCACATATGTCGATTTTAGCACACACTTTCTTTCTTCCTTTTTGGGTCGAATATGAAGCACTGTATTCATTACTCACATAGTACAATAGAGACAACATAAAGGCAGCAATACAAACCCATATATAAGGGCACGCACTTTCGTACATGTAAAGAAATGTGCATATTTTTTTTCACTACATTGTCACTCGATTAATAGATAAAGTATTCATAACGAATGAAACAATATCATTTTAGTTATGCTCAACAATTGTAGCAAGTGGAATAAACAAGTAGAGGAATCAATCATTTCACAAACGTCGTTTTGTTTCGCTCTAAACACTATTAGATGATTTGGCTCATGGTGCTGTTGCTTCTATCAATAGGCATCTAAGCACCATGTGCTGCGTCTATAATACCTCGTGATTTAACTAGCCATTGTGGGAAAGAAAGGTAATGGGGCTCAAAATTACTCCATCAATATAAGTACGTGTCTCCTTTGGGGACAATTGAAATATATGCCAAATGGATCTAAACGAACAACCTCGTCGATGATCGAGTTGGAAATCCCAAATGTTAAAATTATCGTGTTAGAGATAATTAGGGGTTTTTCTAGGATAATTTTTTTATGTCAGAGATAATTATAATATTTATGTTGATTATATGTATCTCTAAATATTACACTTATATTGCATGTATATCCCTATTTGATTGTGCATATTATGATCAAGATATTATCTTAGAATAGCTATATAATAAAGCCTATAAATAATATTATTCATTAATATACATATTGAAATATACAGAAATTTATCGATTCTCTCTTATACTTCTTTTATTCTTCGTTAATAATACACATCGAAAGAAGCAGGGCGAGCGTACATTGATAATTTTTGGATCAGCAGATTTCCTCTCGTGAGGCACGTGTCGAGCTTTTCTAAGAGCGAAGAGGGAACAAAAATGGCGGTGGAGGAGCCACGGGGGATCTGCCGCCACACCGTCAGGCCTTGGACCGACAAAATCCCGAATGGCAACGAGCACGACAAGGCTGCTGTCTTCTAGGTCTTGCACCACCGGTGGAGGTGGACTTTCAGTGCTTTTCATGGTGCGCACCGTGTCGCTTCGTTGCACCCTTCTTGGCAGAGATGGTTAAGAAATTCCCCACCGTCCGTTTCCTCAAGGTTGATGTGGACGAACTGAAGCAAGTTGCTCGAAAGACAATCTTCAAGCTGCTGCTTCGGCTTAATCACACGGGTTCGCAATTTGTCATTGAAGGAGGCCTTAGAACAAGCTGAAATCTGCTGTAACACACCATAAGCGCTAGATTTTATGTTAATACTCTGTTGTCCACGACATTGAGTGGTTTTCATGGGACTTTACAATCATGATGAACGGATTTTGAGGAGCTGATGGTAATTTTCGAAAAATAAAATCAAAACATCTATTTGAATGAAATTCCTAATTATCGTTTTACATATTCGAAGGCGGATCATTATAATCATGAGAGACAAAGTGTTTTTCTTCTAGTGGGATATAATAAAAACCCCCATCCCGTCTTTGGAATGATGGTTGCGTAACTCATACTGAAAATCTTGCATCGATTGGGACTTTGATAATGGCCAAAACAACACCACATGCCAAGTGTATCCTAAAGAGCGAAAGCAGTCGGCTTTTAGGCGTGCGAGGTCTCTCAATTCCTTTTCTTTTTTTCTCCCTTTCTCTCTCTCTCTCTCTCTGCTGCTTCATCATGATATGATCCTGTCAGTACGCATGAAATTGAAAAGAAGAGATGCTTAATCGACCCGACTCGCTTCACGCTGAAGCTTGTGTTCCTCCTCGCATAATCCCGCCCCACGTACCCGCTCTCGCATCGTGCACTCGAATGCTGGTTCACTCAAGTGCTCTTAACTCGAGAACACCTGGATTTTCCAATTCGATCATCGTATTCTTTTCACTTGAACCCATTAGGCCTTCTAGTAAATCTCATCGTCTTGGCATTTCGTATGGCAATCCAGTTTGACCACGTGAGAGGGTCGAGGATTGGTTGTGCTCGCCGATACCGGACGAGGGTGATTGGCGAAGAAGGGGCGAACGGTTCCAATTAACGATGTAACCGAGTCGAGCTTGACTAAACTCGCACAATTGATGCTCAAAACTCGACCCAAATTCGGTTAAGTTTTTGCTCAAGCGTGATTCGCTATAGAAAATCTAGATATTCAAGTTCAACTTGACTCCCTTACAATATATTCATTATTTACAAAGGAACTTGAGCTCGGGCTTGATTTTTAAATATTTTGCAAATATGGTTATATTATGTAACTTATGGGATTCTATGAGATTTTTCTGAAAAAAATAAAAAGAAAAAGAAAAAGAGAGATAGGAACATGATTAGGTTTACAAGCTTATTGAGTCGAGAATTAGTTTAACATGAGTTAACTAGGATAAATATTAAAGGGATAAGTGTACTAGAATCTTAAAAATTATCAAGATAGTGCAATTAATTTATGAAACTTATTAAATTGATGCAATTAAATCATTTCATTAATTCCATCCAACTTGACTAATGAAAAAGACTAATGTTGTTATTTTTTTTTTCTCTCTCCTATATAGCGTTGATGTAGCTAAAACATGAAACATGAGACTAAAACGATATCATTTTGTTTAATTTTAACCAAAATTTAATTCAACTTAGATTGAAAAATAAGCTAAATAAATAAAACACAAAAAAAAGCAAGCCCCGAGGGCCTAGCCCCATGCCTAGATTTGATCAGCCCCAACTAAGATCTGGTGACCCTCGCCTACAATCGACAAAGGTCGTTAGCTATTGGCCAAGGCTCGGCACCATAGAGATGAGGGCATGTAGGCCCTTGTCGATTTTTTTTTTTTTTTTTTGGTGTTCTTTTTATTTTTATTTTAAATTTTAGCTTACTTTTGATTAAATATAAATAAATTGTACATTAAAAAAAAGATCAAATCAAAATGGCGTTGTTTTAGCATTATCTTTCATGCTTCAATGGCATCCGTGCCACATAAAAGAGAGAGAAAAAAAATAGCCACGTTAGTTTTTTTTTTTTTTTGTCAACCATATTGGACGAAATTAACGTAAATATTTGATTGTACTAATTTGATAAGTTGTAGATCTTGATTGCACATTTTTAAAGTTATATAACTTAATTGCATTTTCCTGATAAATTTTAAGATTTTTAGTGTACTTATTCCAATATTAAAATAGCTTCAGCTCAAGCTAGAGCGCAGCTTGAAATTAAATGAGTTGATCTCCAAAGTCAGGTTGGTCTTGCCCTAACTTGAAATTAAATGAGTCGATCTCTAAGGTCAGGTTGGTCTTGCCCTAAAATGGATTGCCATGACAAACGACACTCGGACCAAATTCCTCGCTTTAGTTATTTTATACTTCATGGGGTTGTGCGTTTGTGTCTATATACAAATATATATTTATGTATATATATTTGTACATCTTCCTTTTCTCTCAAAATCTATGCTTATGGTTCCTTTTCCGAATAACTAATGTGTAGACAAAAGTCCTTGCCAATGTAGTAACCAAGAGAGAACAATTGAGGTGAAACTAGAATTTTGAAATATAATTTCTTCCTTTTACTAAATTAGTTTTCTTAAGGGATATATGCACTGGAAATCCTAAAATTAATTACAAAAGTGTAATTGAGTTCTAAAACTTATAAAAAGTGCAATTAAGTTCTAAAACTTATCAAATTGATTTAATTGAGTTCTTTTGCTAATTCTGTTCACTTAGACCAACATAAAATGTTGATGTATCTTTTTAAATATTTTTCTCTCCTACATGGCGATGACATGACTTAAATTCTAATTTATTTAACCAAGATATTAATTAAATAAAATAAAAAATTATTTCAAAAAAACTAAAAAAGGAAAAAAAAAAAAATTAAGGTATGGGCAAGGGCGATAGCACCTTGCTATCGTTGCCCACATTGCAAGTAAGGGTTGGTGACCCTAGCCGATTGTAGGTGAGGGCTCGATAGCCCTTATCCAGCTATGGTGGCCTTGGGTGAGGGTCACTAGATCGTGCCAAGGGCTGGCAATCCTCACCGAGGGTTGACGACCCTCATTAAGGGCCATCATAGTTGGGCGAGGGTTGATGACTCTCGCCCATATCTAGGTGGAGGATCGTTGGGCCGACGCTTGCAGTCGGCAAAGGTTGTTGGCCCTAGCCAAGGCCTTGCCAGCCTTTTCTAGTGATGGGAGTGGCGGCAGCAAGGGCATCCGCCCTTGACTTTGCACTTTTTTTTTGTGTTTTTTTAATATTTTATTTTATTTAATTAAGCTTATGGTTAAAAATTAAAATGAATTTTATCCAAAATCACCACTTAAGAAAGAGATGTCATTTTCCATTAATCTAAATGAACAGAGTCCTAGCATTTGTTTATATTCTTTATTTCTAATTATGAACACATTATCACCACGTAAGAAAGAGAAAATATTTATTATTTTATTTTCTTTATTTTCTTTTTCTTTTTCTTTGGCTGGTCCCCGGCCTTGGCCATGTTAATCTAAATTAGCCTCGCCGTGGCCGGGCGAGTTAATGGAATGACATGGTTGAGGCCGTCGACCGGCCAAAAGGAAGAAAAAAGAAAAAAAGAAAAAAGGAAAAATAAAATAAAAATATTAAAAAATTAAAAGAAATAAAAAAAATTATACAAGTTTACTAAACGTGTTCCTATTCTTTTTTCTATTCTAGAAACAAATTTACCAAACACCTTCTTTTGTTCAAAAATTGTCCCTGAAACAATTTTTTAACAGAAATATTACCAAACGCACCCTTAATGAATCTTGGGACTTGATTGTATTTTTTATAAGTTTTAGAATTCAATTGGACTTTTATGACAAGTTTTAGAATTTCTACTTAACATATCCTATTTTCTTAATAATAAAGTGTTGATGTAGATGTTAAGAGAGTTTCCTTTCCTTCTCTTCTTGTGATTTTGGGGTCAAAATATTATTGGGAATATTTCATGAGTAAAAATTCCGAATGTAATATGCTGATGTGAAAAGCATTTACCCTTGAAATCGCTTAGAAGATAAATTAGTCAAGGTGCGCAAATTGGGAGGATGGGGATGCTATCGTCATAAGTGCGGGTTCTATTTTTGTGCTCTGCGAAAAGGTAGAACAAAGTCGAAATTGAGAGAGTAGTTAGATTTATGACAAACAAAAAAAATAAATAAAAAGTGCATGGAAATATGGAAAAGTAAAAAAAGGAAAGAAACCATCTTTAAGAAAAAGAAGGGATATGTATATTGAAAGTCTCAAAATTTGTCAGGAATATATAATGGGTCTTAAAACCTTTAAAAACTTTCAAAAATGGTAATCAAGTAACTCATAAAATTAATTTAATTAAGTCATTTCATTAATTTCGTCCAACTAAGCTAACTTAAAAATGTTCATATGTCTTATTTTGATCTTTTTTAAAATACGTGATGTTAATGTGGCCCCCATCAGAAAAATATTTAAGAAATGGAAACTAAATTAGAATGGAAAAATAAAAAAAAATGTGAGGATATTTTCAAAAAGATAAATCTAGGCCAATAAGCCCCAACACCCTTGCTAGGGGACGCTGGGGCCTCGCTTAAGGCTAGCGAGGTTCGTTAACCTTAGTGAAGGCTCAAGTCGACCTCCGTTAGCCTCTCGGTGACCGTGGTCGCTGACATCAATAGGGGCTTATTTACAGCCTTTGGTCTAACTTTGTGTGTGTTGTTTTTTTTTGCTTTTTTATTTTTTTTAAATTAATTTAGTTTGTATTTTTCGAAAATACTTTTTCCTGCGAAGTGTCTAGTAAGTGCCACGTCATCGCCACTTACGAAATTATTATTAAGATAAGGCCGTCAGCATTTTCAATTAAATTAAGTGGACAAAATTACGAAAGCATTTAATTGAACTAATTCGATAACGTAGGATTTCATTGCACAGTGTGGGAATAAATGGTAGCACTTTTGTGGAAAAAGTGAAAGGGGGAAGCTAAAGCATAAGAGGCCGCTTTTTGTATCCGTAACTCGAGGGGGAGGAAGCTGTCGTCGCACAGGAGGGAAGAAATTGCGACTTTCGGGGGGGGTCTTTTTAATATATATGCTAACGAAAACCGAAAAGCAAAGCGAGAGAGGATTGAGGAGGAGGAAGATCGAATCATTCTTCTTCTTCTTGTGTCGCGAACAGAGAGAGAACACACACGCACACTCCTCCTGAGTCCTGATCTGATCTAGGGTTTCTGGATCTCTCCTCGATTCCAACCTGCCCCCATCCTCTCGGCCTTGCGAATCGCGTACGCCCCTCTCCCTTCCCCCCAGTCCCACTTCGACTTTCACTGCTCTCCTCCGCTCTTTCGATCCCACCCGGTTTCGTTTCTTCCGAATTTGCTTTTTGTCGCCGTGCTCAGTTCCGTACATGCGATCGGCCCTCCCGCTTTCGCTGCCGATTCTCTAGTTCTTAGGGCTGCGTGTGACCCAGATTTGATGCCCGCTTGATTCTCTCTTGGGCTGTTTGGTACTGTAATTCTTCGTTCGTATGTGGAGTTTAGTTTGCTTCCGATTGAATGCTGTTTTGGTGGAGGACGACGGCGGGATATTATTATTATTATTATTATTTTTTTCCTGTTCTGTGATGTCCCTTTTCGGTCTGTGGTGATGGGTTTATCTCTGTTCGCTCAGCGGCGGGATCGGAGATGTCGAGATTCCATGTGGGCGGCAAGGTCGTGGAACATGTCGACTTGTTGAGGAAAAAGCACTGGACTTGGCGTCTGGATGTTTGGCCTTTCGCCATTCTGTACGCCCTCTGGGTCACTGCGGTCGTCCCTAGCTTGGACTTTTCGGATGCTGTGATTGTACTAGGTGGCCTTGCTGGTCTTCACATCCTGGTCGGGCTTTTCACGGCTTGGTCGGTTGATTTCAAATGCTTCGTCCAGTGTAGCAGGGTAAGTGGTTAGTTTTGTGATCTCATGGGGACAGTGAATATGAAAAACGTTTAGTTACTCAGTATTACCGACAGCTCAGGATAACATTCGATTGCTTCTTTTGTGATGAGTAATGTAATTCGACTGTGCAAACCCTTATTTAGTCACTTGGCACTGACGGTATCTTTCTGTGGATGGACACTCGTATGTATATTTGCCTTTACACTGGATGTCTTTTTCTTCCTTTCTTCTTCTTCTTTGTTTGTTTTTTATTTTCTCTTGAGAGAGCATTTGATTTTTTTAAAGGAGAGAAAATTACTTTGGAGCTGAAAATAAACACACATGAGGACATGTTATTTGTCTTCATGCACTTTTGCGGTCGCACATACCATTGTAGGGCAATTATGTGCATACACATGCGTTGAAGGTAAATTGAGGGGGCTGGAATGCTGTCTAGCTTATAAGGAGCTTTTCAACTTCTTGGAACTTAAGTTGGGTTTCACATGATCAGTGCTCTTTTCTGGTTGAAATTTGGGTTTCAGTTGCCTTTGGTATGTGTTTTGGACTGATTGATTTTGTTATTGGTGATTCTTTCGATGTCCGCAGGTAAATGATATACATCATGCTGATGCGTGCAAAATAACTCCGGCGAAGTTTTCCGGTTCTAAGGAAGTTGTTCCGCTCCATTTTCGGAAACTAGTAAGTTAGAATCTTTTTCATGGAACCATTGGATTTGGGGATGTGATAGTTAGTTTATAGCTGCGATTATTTTCTTATGAAATTAGATTTTTGCTTACTAGAAGTGGATGTTGAGCAAAGGATGGAAAATAGGTGCATTGTGCATCGTGTTTTGAATAGGATCTCGACAATGCAGCAGGGGATGTGAAAATCCCATGAAGTGATAATACATGTCACAAGTTGGAAAAGTATGCAGGAATATATCAATGTCGACATACTTCTAGCTCTACTGACATCGGTCGATATCATCTACATCTGAGAAAATATAAAACCAAATTAAAATGCCATAGCTGGGCATACTTTTATGAAAATTTTACTGTAGAAATAATGTTACGGTGGATTCTGGTATGCTGGTAGAAGATTGAAAAAATCACAATGATCCTCAAAGAGCATCGATGATAGTTTATGCTTTCTCAATGCTTCTTCTCTTAACTGTATTGGTTTGCTTCTTCGGTGGGTTGATGAATTGAGGAAGATGCATCTCAGGTGCCTCAACCATGATCTTTACTCAGTCACAGTAGGCTGCTTTGGGAATGGCTATCCCAATAGATGCCTATTCATCACTAGTTAAGCAATTTTAGGCTCTTTAATATTTTTTGGGTTGGCAAAAACAGTTGCTTTCACACACAACAAAACAAGTTGTTTTTTGTGCATTAAATATGCCTCAACAGCTGGGGCCTAAGGTGCTTTTGAACATTTTTCTTTAGAAAACAAGTTTTCTTTCATCTACCAGTTGGATTTTATTATTCTATGTATAAAGGAGACCACAGGAGTCGTATACTCAGTTAAAATGCAAACGTATCTAGGAATTCCTGCACGCTTTACCATGTTGACGTTTACATCAAGCCATCTTCAGGTTGCTATCATTTCTCGCTTAAACAGCAAAAGATATAGAGAAGGTTGCAGATTCCTTTGTTGTTCCTGGCAAACGGCTTTCTCAAAAATGAGTAAGAGAAATGTTAACAAGCTACCCATCGGAGTACTGTGTGTTTCATTGGCTTCCAACAACTGCTATTTTCTGCCTCAGTTTCACTTTTTCATTGGAAAGTCATCTTCAAAACCTTTCAAATTGAGGCTGCCAGACCTCCCATATTCAACTGTTACAAGAAAGTTCCTCACTTGTCGGTTAGATTTTGGTGACTCATGTTATTCCATGAGAAAATTCGTATATGGTTCTTTTAGTTTCTGTGGAAATAAGGAATGCAGTGGGAGAGGAGAAATCTAATAGCAATCTCTCAAACCATAGCCTTGGATGGAACTCTGTTCAAGTTCTCTTACCATTTTCCATCTGAAATTTTATAGGAAGAATTCAGGAACCGCTTGAGAGCCAAGAACCCCATTTGCAAGGAGCCATATTATGCTAAACTCTTTGCTAACTTATGTCTTAAATGTTCACAAGTTTCTTTATAGAAGGCTGGCGCCTGCTGTAAAGAACAGTTCATAATATGTGTTGTCGCTCTCGTCCTTTTCATTCCTGGATGCAGTCCAAAGAGGAGGAAGTATATCCCGACTGGAGGTCTTTGAAACTTCTAAAATATGTGGATTCTCAATCTGGTAGATCTGAGGGAGTTTCTTCAGAAATGCAGAAACTCCTCCCCTTAAGCTTCACAGACCGGAGATAGAAGAGAGTACCAACATACACGATGAGGGGCCTTTTTTATATCCAGTTTGTACATTGGATGTGGATTGCTTTTAAAACGATCGGCCATTCCCTGATTATCATATAGCAATTGACAAGGCATTTTGAAGTTCCATGTTGAAACTATTTCAAAGAAACTCTGAGGTTAGCTTATAGAATCTGCTTTAACCTATTGGTGGGATATTTGGTGATATCAGCAGTATATAACTTTGCCAGTTAACTTGTTGCTGATTTTTGTTTTATTTAGAAGGTCCTTATGATATTTAGCAGCATACTTATCGATGGAATTATCCGGTAGTATCTTTTTTTGCTCTTAGGAAAGATATCAAGAGAGAAGTTCATGTTCATGTACTTCTTTAGACAATGAAGTTTGAATACCAACGGAGACTATGCAATAATTGAAATGATTATTGTTTGTCTGTACGGAATTGAACTTGAAGATGGTGGGCATTCGAGACGTAGGAAGTCTTATTGTGGATGGTTAATATTGAATTTCAATGGCAGGACCAGAAAGATATGTTTTGACTTTTGTGGAAGCTGTACCCATCAGTTAGAGTGAAAGATTCTGACTGTTTGATGTTCAAACTGGAAATTAAGTCCTACCAAATTCGATAACCCAAAAAAGCATTTTTAACTTTGAAAAAGATCTGGCTTTAATTGTTATTATCATGGATTAGTGTTTTATGTCCACTTACAAGGAATCTGTAAAACACATTTCTATGTCTTTAAGGTTGCTTTGGATGTTTGTATTGGTTTTCAAGAAAGAGGGAGGTTAATGGGTATGCTGAAAGATGCAAAGGACATGATTGTATGCAGGAATTGTCATGAAGGAGACATACTCATATCTCATCCTTGATCTGATGGGTGGAACATATGGTTGTGGGGACTATGAGGGTTTGTTTCATGTGTTGTTGTATTTTAAAGCCAGTTGAAGGCATGGAGTTACCACATCAATTGAACATTTTGCTCTAAGCCATGCTATTAATCGGAATGCTTCCATGCTTTCTAGTTTGAAAGTTCTAGAGTGTGCTTTCATTTGTCTCTTTGTGCTTTCCATTTCTTTGGCCAACATGTCTCCAGGATGCTGTATTTGCTATGAGCAACTTTTCAATGCTCTTTTGTTCTTTTTTACATGGTTTTTATGTTAATGCCTTACTTGCATGACAGGCAGGTTCTTCATCTTCGGACGTGGAAGAAATTTATTTTGATTTTAGGAAGCAGAGATTTATATTCTCAAAAGAAAATAATACTTTTTGCAAGCTTCCTTACCCGACAAAGGAAACATTTGGCTACTATCTGAAAAACACTGGCCATGGTACTGATGCCAAAGTTGCTGTAGCCACAGAAAATTGGGGACGTAATGTGTGAGTTGCCTTTCTGAATCTTTATTGAGTTACCCTTTTGAATCTTGCTGTGTGTGTGTGTGTAGTTTTGTTTCTTTTATAAATTTCTTTTATGGGAAGGGTGCCATGGGGGGTCGGTTATGCTTGTATATAGAAGCATCATTGCTGCTCTTATGTGAATAAGGTATCGAGGGCTATTCAGGAGCTCTGGTGTAGTTAAACTATGCATGGTTTTGACCTGACAGTGTGTTTTTGATCTTATGGCTATAGTGTTCAATCAGTAATAGAGGTCTTGGAATATAAAGCGGCTTAGTCAAGTAACAGAGGACTTGAACACAACACGGTTTACTTGTTCATTCGATAATTTCTAGCTTGTGACTTTTAGCTGCTGGTCTGTGCTCGGACTGTTTTTGCTGGAATGACACCGCTCAAGCCTTGGGTTCTGCCTGTATAGATCACTTTAGACATGAGAAACTTAGGTCCTATTGGATAACTCATGACGTGCTGAAAGTAAAATGTTCAATTTCTAATGAAATTAAGCATGTCTGGTGACACCAATTACTTTGACTTAAGAATTAGATTCAATAATAAATTCACTAAACACTTTCAGAAGACAAGGGGCTACTAAATTTTTCCAATGAAAGGCCTTTAATGGCATTTAGAATTTTATGCTAATTATTTTTGATTTTTATTATAGAAGCCATTGGTTGTAAATGAGATAAGGTAGGATTGTTTTTGGTCGAATACATTGTAGAATGTTCACCAATGTTGCACCAAAGCGGGCCTTAGTACAAATATTCACTGTGGAATTATTGGCCCATTGGATGGAGTTATTAGTTGTTGAGGTGCATGGCTCTGCAAAAGTGGTTTTCACATCAGGGATTAGTGGACTTTGAGATGGAGTTATTTGTCTTCTTGACTGCAGGTGCTCAGCCCTTGCAGGAGGCAAAATTGGAAAGTTTGTGTTAAGCACTCATCAATCTTTTTGTGCAAATGATTTTTTTTCTTTTAATAGCACTTTGTGGATCAGCTCGTCTTGCTATATTTGCAGTCATATAGCAATTGTTAAGACTCTTAGGTCTTTCCCTCATTTGTCATAATTTTTCTGGATGTCTGTCTGGTGTATTGCTTGTTCAATTGGTTATGGTTAATTTTCTTTTTTGGTTGAATGGAAATGTTTCTCTTGCCATGAAGTAGATGACGATAAATATTCAATTCAATATTTTGGGTGCTGTATGGGGTTGGTCATGCATATTTATGAATATAGAGTTTTGGCAAAGGGAGATCAAGTCTGAGCCAAAGAATATCTAATCCTAGCATAGCATGTACCGTTAACACATTTTATGTGTATCCTGTTGGCTTGCAGAAGAAGGTATTTGGAAATCTATGTATGTGCCCACCCATGTATGCAGATTGAGTTTGAGCTTTGTTTTGTCTGTCATATCAATTTGATGTAAACTTTTGGCCAAGATTTATCTATCAGGGCATTATCTCTAGAATTTTTAATGGATTTATACTCCACTATTTTTCTCTATGCAGATTTGATTATCCGCAACCTACATTTCAAAATTTAATGAAAGAGAACTGCATGGAACCATTTTTTGTGTTTCAGGTTTGTCCTCTCTCTCTTCCCCCACCGAACCCCCCCCCCCCCCTTTCTCTTCTTTCTCCCAAGACACACAGAGAATTTAAAAAAAAGAAAAAAAAAGAGAGAAGACAAACAAACATGTACGATGCCGCTGCAGTTCTATTGTGTAGTAGTTGTCCTGTTGTGGTTAATGCAATTACTTTTTGCTGTAGGTTTTCTGCGTGGGGCTCTGGTGTTTGGATGAGTACTGGTACTACAGTTTGTTCACCCTGTTCATGCTGTTCATGTTTGAGTCTACAATGGCAAAAAGTCGGTTAAAAACTTTAACTGAGCTAAGGCGTGTTAGAGTTGATAGCCAGACCTTGATGGTGCATCGGTGTGGCAAGTATGTTACTTTGGCATTAATTGGACTTTCATTCTTGCTGGTTTTTATTATTAGTAATAATAATATGCCAGATGCTTCTGCTTATAGGTGGGTGAAACTCCCAGGGACTGACCTTTTACCAGGTGATATTGTCTCAATTGGACGCTCTTCTGGCCAGAATGGAGAAGATAAGTCTGTTCCAGCAGACATGCTTATATTGGCTGGTACTGCCATTGTGAATGAGGCGATTCTTACAGGCGAGTCTACTCCTCAATGGAAGGTTGTTCTCTTCTCTAGTTGTCTTTATGATTGAATGTAATTGTTATATCATCATTTGCATTATATGTCATTATGTTTGGGTTTTCGCTTGCATTTGCCTTCTGCCCTTTTGTATTTATGGTTTACTGGAGGATACAGGTCGAGAATTTCTTCAATGATGAGCAAGTACTCCTCCAATCCTATTTCTTGGTTTTATAAAGTGCCTTAGGCAGTTTCTGCTGAATTTCTTCAGGACTGCTATGACGTGTGAAATTGGTTCTTTCTAATTGAATTTCAAGTGTAATATTTGAAGATTGGTTGATCTTAATAACTAAAGCAAGACTATAGGCTGCAAAGGTTTAATTAAATATAGGTAGCTATTTATCTGGGTTGCAGACTTGCAGCTGCTTGTGGGTTTGGAATTCTGTGTTTTGCTAGTCTTCCTTAATTCCGTTTTAAGTGGAATGCTTGTTTGACCGTAAAAAAATGCTGACTCCTTTCAGTCAATTGCTGACAATGTATTATCATTTTTTCTTTTTATCTTTTGTTAATGGAATCAGAAAGATGTACTTTCATTAGATAACATATTTTATGCATGGATGATAACTATAGAACTTGAATTTTGTTGGGATAAATTTTAGGATTATGTCTTTAAAATGTCAGAACTGGTAATTGTGTATGGTAGTTTGAGGATGTAATCATCTGTGAATTAGCTGCATTCTGATGGATGATGGAGATTGGAGCACTTCTGTGTTTGTACTGGAGTTGAACGCGCATAAAGTTTGTTAGCTATGATTGGGCAGGTCTCTGTAGTGGGCAGGGGTTTTGAGGAGAAGTTGTCTGTGAAGCGTGATAAAAGCCATGTCTTGTTCGGTGGGACTAAGATACTGCAACATACTCCGGATAAGGTAGTTTCTTCTGGGTCATTTGAGTTTGGTTATGGTGAAGTCTTAGCTTACCCTTCTCGTCTTTTATTCTGTCAGACTTTTCCACTGAGAACTCCTGATGGCGGTTGCCTGGCTGTTGTTCTGAGGACAGGCTTTGAAACAAGTCAGGGAAAGCTGATGCGAACAATTTTATTTTCCACAGAGAGGGTGGGTTTCCGAATTTCAATCCATCTCATAGGATTGAATACTTTGTGGAGTATTGTTCTTGAAACATTTGTTGAGATGAATTATTTATGCATATTGCAGGTAACTGCTAACAGCTGGGAGAGTGGGTTGTTCATATGTTTCTTAGTAATATTTGCAGTAGTAGCAGCTGGTTATGTACTTAAGAAGGTAAGGAAATGCTTGTCAACTTTATGCATTTCTGGTGCATGTGGATCTTATTTATGTGGATGATATTGTTATACTATTGGTGTAGGGATTGGAGGATCCCACCAGGAGCAAATATAAGCTTCTCCTTAGTTGTTCACTCATTATTACTTCTGTTATCCCTCCTGAATTGCCAATGGAGCTGTCGATAGCTGTTAATACATCACTGATTGCACTGGCACGCCGTGGGATATATTGTACCGAACCATTTCGGATTCCATTTGCTGGGAAGGTATGCAATTCCCATTTCTCCTTTGCAAATTTTGTTTTTAAATGGGCTAGAAGACAATCGACAATATGGATCATCTGACTGCTTGCGTATGCATCAAGGGGCACAAGCAGATCGTCATGCAAAATTTGATCCTACTATGACAAGTCATAGGTGTAGGAACTTAGATCAGGATTTTGCATGGTTCTTGTTTAGCCTGCAGCATTGCTTTTGGAGGTGGTGCTTTGATTAGCACAGGAAATCTTTTGACAGCTAATATAAGATTTCCTTTTGTAATTTCTTAAACCTTCTACCTTGCAGGTTGATATATGCTGTTTTGATAAGACTGGAACACTTACATCAGATGACATGGTATATTGAAGTACTTAATGAAGACTTCGTCATTGTTTGAAAAGCTATATGTTACATCTTCGTTGTTTATTCTTATATCAGGAGTTTTGTGGAGTGGGTGGATTGTCTGGGCAAACAGATTTGGAATCTGATATGTCAAAAGTGCCAGTTCATGCCCAGGAAATTCTGGCTTCGTGTCATGCATTGGTCTTTGTGGACAACAAGCTGGTATGCTAGTAGAGATCGATGATGTACCTTTTTGCTTATTTTACTTAATGCTTAAAGATTGCCTGCTCATTCTGAGGTTTAAATGTATGGCATGCAAACCAAATACATTATGTCATGATTTTTGACCAGAAGTAGTCCTTGGATTTGTTATGTCAGATAAATTATCTCTTCATTTTACTGGTTGGAGGAATTTTGTTTGGAGGATAGGTTAGTTGACTTCTAGCGATACCATCCTTGCTCTTCTCTTGTTCTTTTTTCACCTGAGTAGACATTTGATGTCCATGGAGAACGGGAAGAATACTTGAAGCTTGTAAATTGTTTCAGTAGATCTTTTGTCGCCATTGTGTGGTATTTGGATAAATTTTCTTTCACCTGAAGTAAACCCATATGAGTATCTTAGTTTTCAGAAAGAAAAGGTCTATAGGAACATCTTTGGTTGAAGGAACACTGCAATTCTGTGGATATGGATAGAGGTGGCAAGAATAGGCCCCCTGAAGCATAAGTGACTAAAATAAAAATGAGTACATATATATATATGCAGGTGGGCTAAACCAGTGCCCTTTTGCTCATGTTAACACAGTCCAGTTAATGCTACGTCCAATTGTCCCCCCCCCCTTACTTTTCTTTTTTTCTTCTCCTCTCTCTTCTCCTTCCAAGGGAGAAGGTCAAAAGAAAATGATGTAATCCAATCTGTATTTCGTTTTTGTGGTTCATTGCTTCTACAGGTAGGAGAT
Organism: Eucalyptus microcorys; assembly: GCA_014182515.1. Classification (NCBI taxonomy): domain Eukaryota; kingdom Viridiplantae; phylum Streptophyta; class Magnoliopsida; order Myrtales; family Myrtaceae; genus Eucalyptus; species Eucalyptus microcorys. The sequence goes on along the minus strand of CM024569.1, from coordinate 52,965,820 downwards.
CCTCTTGAGAAGGCTGCTCTTAAAGGAATAGACTGGAGTTACAAATCTGATGAGAAGGCCATGCCGAAGAAGTGAGTTGAGTTGTGTATTGGTTTGAAATTTCTCGTGAAACTTTTTTTGGAGGAATTGATTTCTTGAACATAACATGATTTCAAGCTATTGACAACAAAGAGAAGTCTGGTGGACTTGCATATATTAAGCTCATGGTTTTTGAAATTAACACGGATCCTATGATGTATCTGATTTAGTTGGCGATAATGGTCCAGTCATATCAATAGACTTTCACTGAAATAGATTTATTTGACAGAAAAGGTGAATCTGTCATCTGGTTGAGCATGTCATTTCTTGTATTTTATCTGTTCTTCCTTTGATTCTCATGCAGATATTCAGCCTTTATATGGTCTCTTTTCTTATGCAGGGGAGGTGGTCAAGCTGTGCAGATTGTTCAGAGACACCACTTTGCCTCCCACTTAAAGCGTATGGCAGTTGTTGTTCGTATTCAAGAGGAATTTTTTGCTTTTGTTAAGGTATTATTGCTCATGGATTCAATATCAAGGACTGTGTGAATGTTTACTCATAGAACAAATTTGCAAATTAGATTAGCTGCACTGACACCATTGTACAGGAACCTCTTTGTCCACTTAATTTTTTTTTCTGCCAGGAAGATAAATAGTATATTGGAAAGAAAATTGTGCTTTCCTGCAGAAATTTTTGCATTTTTGGCTACTTGAAGATCAATGTTCTTCCATTCTCAGCCTATAAAAATGATATAGCATGCTGAGAAACTTGAAGTTGATGAATCATATGCCTCCTATTTGTTTAGGGTGCACCAGAAACAATTCAAGATAGACTGGTTGACTTGCCACCACATTATGTGGAGACTTACAAGAGATACACACGTCAAGGTTCTCGTGTACTTGCCCTTGCTTACAAGGCACTTCCAGACATGACAGTAAGCGTTCTTTTAGCTCAGTTGCATGGTTCTTATTTATTTCTTTGTATCATATATACGATATACTTTCTAACTGCTGGGGAGTGAAGCTTCCTATGAGCTGCATTTGAGTTGTATAAGTCGAGGGTTAACCAATTGGAACCTGAAAATTGTTTTGTTGTACGTACTTTCTATAAATGGTTCAGCTTCATTTGAACCAACCTGAGATGTGTACTGGCTAAATTAATGTATGGAAAGTTTCAGTTACTTCCTGTAGCTTAAGACTGATTTTTTCCACTTTAATATTGTTTGTAATATTTTATGGGTACAAATATGAAAGAGGAGGAAATTAAGGAGGAATTGGTGAATGGGAAAAGAAGAATCCTCATTTAGTTTCACAGTTATATCCCTAATCACTTTGATCTCTACTGAACAAATTATTATGAAAGTTCTGGAAGCTGATCTCGATGAGAATTCTCCATTTAATTCTGATTTCAGATCATAAGATTTTGCCCTTCATCCCGATTTTTCTTTTGAATAAGGAAAGGATTCTAAGCTTTAGAATGAGCTAAACATTAAAACAGTCAAAATACATGATGAAGATTTCGGCCTGTTGAAGGTTAAACCATATCATCAAGCACATATACCCTAAATCTTACCTTCCCACCGAGTTAAGTTTCAAAAGCGTATCTGCAATATGCATCTTTGCGTTTGTCGAACCATGCATGAGACTGATTTGAGGACCATTAGTGGGGTCTTGGCTCATCATATAATTTGTTTTGTGGCTTTTTGAAGCATGTCAATCTCATTTTTGAAGAGGAAGAACAATAAAAACTCCTTGCTCTTTAATACCTTGAAAGAAGAACTTCTGTTGCTTGTTGTAAACGCTTTTAACTTGCTTCTATTGAGCCAGAGTAGCGGGGAACGTGTTTATGCAGTCTCTGTTTCATGCTGATTGTCCTGTTAATTGTGTGAAGGTTAGCGAAGCGAGAAACTTGGAGAGAGATATGGTGGAAAGTGGTTTGACATTTGCTGGTTTTGCAGTAAGCAACATACTTCTTCCTCTTCTTCTTCCTTTTATCACTTACGCTGGTTTATGGTGACTCCTTGCTTGGTTTTGTCTATCTTTTGCATCGCAGGTATTCAACTGTCCTATCAGAGCAGATTCAGCCACGGTTTTGTCTGAGCTCAAAGAATCATCACATGACTTGGTTAGAAATGCGTCTTGTTAGATATTGAATTATGACATTTATCAAATGCTTGTAAGTTCAACTTAACCATAGCAGTTGAGCTATAATTGGCCTTCTGTGAAGGTAAGGAAAGGGTAATTTGAAAATGGTTGAGACCCAAACGATCTATTTAACCCATATTCGGCCCCTTCCACGCTTATACAGTGAATGTCATTGCATACCCAAACTGACTAGTAAACACATACTCATCACACCTAGTATTCTTAATTACATTGAATTATCACTCCAATCCTTTAGAAGATAACTAGTACGCTGCATCTAGTCAGATTCTTTGATCGAAACGGATTTAGCATAGAGTCTGCATAAAATCTAGATCTGCGTCCTTGGATTGGTATATTGTCATTAATGTTGTTCTTCTTGTTAGGCAATGATTACTGGTGACCAAGCTTTGACTGCTTGTCATGTTGCTGGCCAAGTTCATATCATCTCAAAACCTGTGTTGATCCTCACTCCTGCTAGGAGCACCATGGGCTATGAGTGGATTTCACCTGATGAGATGGAGACGCATCACTACAGGTAATCTACCTGACCAGTTTCTTTCATTGTTTCACCTTGTATTTGCTGCTGTGTATTTGAATACTATGTTTCACTTGATCATTGTTGTTGTTGTTGCTGCTGGTCCTTGTCTGTCCTCCTGATGTTGTTCTGATCATACTTGAAGTTGATTCGGTAGAGTCAATAAGCATTTCTAACTCATGTAAATGGATGAAAATTTATCCACTAACTTACTAGTTGAGCACAAATTATCCCCATGCATTGCTCACTTGTGTCAAATTATAATTCCGCCAAAAATAGGCAGTGGTAGAGCAAGCGAACAGAACTTGACAAAATGGAGAAGAAACATTCCATCATTGCTGATTGATGCTGACTCTTTAAATTCTTCTTCTGTCTTCTTCCTTCCTTTTGTCTGTGTGGGTGACACAAACTTGATGCCTTCCATCTTTTTTCTGTTCGTGGTAATATGCTCTTTCCTTTTGCCATGTATTCAATTTCTATTAAGATTGATGTTTGTTTTCCTCTGCGTGCATAGACATGTTAAATGCACATGCGCATGCATAGACATGTTAAATGCACATGCACATGCTGACACATATGCATGTACGTGTATAGATTTGCGTGCAGTGATGGTGTGTGGAATTCTGTGTTTAAATGATATTTTTTCCTATAAGAATCTAATGAAAATGGATCTCTGTTCTTTTCATTCAAATGTGAAGTTGAATTTTGTTTCTCTTTGAACTGAGAAATGTGGTTGTCTTCAGTGAGAATGAAGTCGAAGCTTTGTCAGAGACCCATGATCTTTGTATTGGAGGTGACTGTATCGAAATGTTACAACGCACAAATGCTATTCATGTCATCCCCTATGTCAAGGTACCACTTTTTCTGTAAATCCGTGGTACAACTTGTGCATCTTGTACCTATCTAATTGCATCTTGTTATTTGTCTCAGGTTTTTGCAAGAGTTGCTCCTCAGCAAAAAGAACTCATCTTGACCACATTCAAATCAGTGGGAAGGATGACATTGATGTGCGGAGATGGCACAAATGATGTTGGGGCTTTGAAGCAGGTAGTGTACTGTTCACTGATCTGATTACTTTCTAGTTATTGTTTAATGTGCATTTTCACTGGTGGTATTTAGAGGGGTTGACCCTGATGGAGCAGCACGATATACTGCGACACATCAGTCTCGTCTTGATTTTCAAACTTGAGGCTAGATACTCTACCAAAACTCAATAGAGCTTGATGTTTCATGTTTGAGCCCAAATCAAGTAACTGATATCCAATTCACAAGCTTGGCTTGTCTCGTTTCCCATGGTCAATCTAACTTTTTGAGCTAAAGCCTCTGAAGCTTGAGATTCTAAATAAGCTATATAAAATATACTTGGAGCTCTAACTAAGCTGATTGGAAAATTCAATGAGTACCAAGTCATAGCCAAGACCTCACACATCCCCAAGATGCTGCTTAAATTGTTAGAATTCATTTCTTACTGCAGTCCATTTCAGTATTGGTACTTGAAATAGAAGTCTATATTCCGCTTGTATCTTCAAGAAAAAGAGAAACATTTGACTGGATAAGCTTGGTATTGCCTTCACCCTATCTGTTGTTCTATGATCTGCTTTTGAGGTTCTGCTTCAGTGGGGAAAGAGTTCAATGAAAAGAAAACTCTCTCTCTCTCTCTCTCACACACACACACATGGGCACAGTTACACATTCCTTGTGCACAGAATCCCCACCCACTTGCACATCTCGAGCCTTGTCCTTCCTATATTTTAAAATTGAATCATTCTGGTTCTCTCTTCATTTTGTAAATGTGTTGCAGCTACTTTTGTTTTACTGTTTTGGCCTTATTTACTATTATTTTATTAGTTTGTTTTATGTCTCTCTAGGCTCATGTGGGAGTTGCTCTATTAAACGCGGTTCCTCCGCAGCAAAGTGGAAGTACTTCCAAAGAGTCCTCAAAAGATGAAACTTCAAAGTCTTTGAAACCAAAGAAATCCAAGGTTTCATCTGAATCATCAGGAAAAACTGTAAATGTGAATGGAGAAGGTTCAAAGAGTAAAGCTGTCGCAAGGTCAGAAACAGCAGGTCAGCCAATTGCTAATCGTCATCTGACGGCTGCTGAGGCCCAACGACAGAAGCTAAAGAAGATGATGGATGAGTTGAATGAGGATCCTGATGGTCGTACAGCTCCTGTTGTCAAGCTTGGTGATGCCTCAATGGCATCACCCTTTACAGCAAAGCATGCGTCTGTTGCCCCCACCACTGACATAATTCGTCAGGGACGCAGCACCCTCGTCACCACGCTGCAAATGTTTAAGATACTTGGTCTGAATTGCCTAGCAACAGCATATGTGCTGAGTGTGATGTATTTGGATGGCGTCAAGCTCGGTGATGTGCAGGCTACAATCAGTGGGGTATTCACTGCTGCATTTTTCTTGTTCATCTCACATGCAAGGCCCCTCCCAACTCTTTCAGCTGAAAGACCTCACCCTAATGTCTTCTGTGCCTATGTCCTCCTCTCCCTCCTGGGTCAGTTTGCAATCCATCTGTTTTTCTTGATCTCTTCTGTGAAGGAGGCTGAAAAGCACATGCCTGAGGAATGCATCGAGCCAGATTCCGAATTTCATCCCAATCTGGTGAATACAGTTTCTTACATGGTGAGCATGATGCTCCAGGTGGCTACCTTCGCCGTGAATTACATGGGACATCCATTCAACCAGAGTATTTCTGAGAATAAACCCTTTCGGTATGCCCTTTTGGCTGCTGTTGGCTTCTTCACTGTCATCACGTCTGATATATTCAGGGACTTGAATGACAGCTTAAAATTGGTGCCTTTGCCACCTGGGATGAGGGATAAGTTATTAGTTTGGGCTCTTCTTATGTTTTTGACCTGCTACTCGTGGGAGAGATTGTTGAGGTGGGCTTTCCCTGGGAAGATTCCGGCTTGGAGGAAACGGCAAAGGCAGGCCGCTGCTAATATAGACAAAAAGAAGCAGCTCTGAGGGAAAGACCTGCGAGCGTGGAAGGCATGACCTACACCAGTCACTTGGACATATAGAGTAGATGGCACAACTGAAAACACTGGAGAAGTTTGATTGGCATAGTTATGTGCCAGTTTTGTTGCCCACACAAACCCTATAGTTTATCTGTTATGTGGTACAGAACATTTTTGGATCTTTAATGATTTTTCCCCTCTAGGAATTCTCTGCAATTGTACCTCACTAATCGACAGCCACGGTGATTCATGGATGATCGCCCAAACATGAAGAGGATATGGGCTCTTTTTCTTCTAATCGTATTGTCCCCTTTTTTCTTAGGCAAGAACTGTACTTACCGGATATGTGGTCACTTCTTGAGTATAATTACATTTGATATGCACATTTCTCACATATCAAGTCAAAATATTCGTGATTTTCTTGGCGACCTTTTTAATATAAATGCTTTATTGCGAATATAAGGTGAAAATACGTGGGTGATGGTGTCGTGGGGCCGAAGAGGGGGTATGAACCTCTTATTGGTTTCTGGGAGGGCCTGGTCTCTGAGAGTACAAGTCAAACAGGCGTTGCACAGCACGAGCAACCAAGAGGACAATTATCTGATGCTGTTCTGTCCATCATCTTTGGTTTTCTTGACACCCTCTTTCATGCATCGACGATTGAATATCTGTTCATGCCAGTGTCTGTGGTCACGTGTGATTTATTATGATAATTGATCTCTCATTAGACGATTGTGCCAGATTAGCATCTAATGGATTGCAGTGTTGGAGATTCCCTACGTACAAGTTAGATCAATTTGTGTAAAGGGAACGTTCATGTTATCTAACACAATATTAGAGCGCACGTGGCTGTGGAGAAAGCAATTGTATTGATAAAGAAGTCCGAATCTTCACACTCCTATTTTTTGTCTATCAATATTTTTTGTATACGCATCAAGTTTAAATAAGATTAAATAACAAAGTTATTTTACATTAGGTGGCCAAAGAAAAAAATCCACACAAGTTCATAGGAATTCCGGCCACTAAAATAATTGAGAAAGATCTTATTTCGTTTGAATTGGATCATCCCTGGATTACAACAGCTTTGGCTCGGAAACATTTATCAGGAACAACAATTTGTCTCTCTGCAAAACCATTATGCTAAAAGGTTAAAGCATCTACACCAAGCGACATAGCAAGTCGCTTATCTTGTAGAATGACGATGCCAGCTACACTGTTGATGCCCCAAAAAGATCGCTGAAACTACAACATTGGCGTTGTTTACCGACCCCAACCAAAAGGAAAAAAAAACCACAACGTTGTTTACCAAAAGATTACACAAAGTCAAAAATTTCTAACATGGACTTTACTTTCATGCCAGACCTAAAAATTCCACATTTGTACTCTTCCACGCCTTATATTATCTGCAACTAGCAGATCTTAAAGCACGTCAACTGCGAGAAGATTTTCTTACAACCTTCTGGGTCGTTCCTTTTTCCCAGGCAACACATCTTATAGGAGAAGCCCACTCAGCGCTCAGCCAAAAACAGCAGCCACTATCACCAGTCTGGTATTTGACTATTTGTGCGTAGTTTGGTCAATTACCAGATCAAACCATACATCCTGGAACAACACAGATCATAAATCAATGGTCAGCCATATGGAGATATTTTACATATCAGCATTGAATTCATTCTCATAGTTGAGTTCAAATCGAGTTTCCTCTGATATTAGAAGGTAGACTGATGACTAGTATCTATGACTCCGCAAATTTCCGATAATTTACTTCAAGAAGACTATTTGCATGGGAACAGATGCCTGATGAGTGTAATACCGAGTAGTTTTGTCTACCATGACAAGAATACAGTGAATAGACACGCTAATTATAGTGATTGCAAACTCGTTAGAACTGCACAGAAGGACAGCATCACATGGACCAATGTTATCATAGAACCTTGGGAAAGGAGAGCACACCTTCGAGAAGCCGTCCAACCTTCAAGCAACAGAGTCAGATTCAAGTTTCTTCTTCACATCATCGAGGCAACATTGGATATCAGACAATTCTTTGGTGTCAACAAAGTTTCCAGCCTGAATTGAAATCAAAACCCTCATTAGCAATTGTCCACCAGACCATTCCAAAAACAAACAAACTTCTTGGTATAAATGACAGCAGTTCTAAATTCATAAAACCCAGTTTAATTTCTTACTACAAATTGCAAATAACTGAAACCTGAAGTCATTTTCAAACAGGCAATGTAGCATGCTTGCCTGTCTAATGATGCTTTTCAAGTGCATCTCAGCTGCAAGGAGTTCTCTTCGGCTTCCAGTAGATGATGAAATTTCCATATATACTCTGCAAAGGTCCAAGGACGCCAAGGAGAACTTCTTAAACCGATCACTATCCTTCCACAAATCCGATCCCTGAGAGATAGAGGAATAAGGATCACATTTTGGATGTCCAATATGTTCATTCAAAGAATATTGAACTAAGAGAAACTACCTTATAGAATTAACTGACTCCATGGATCCAAGATGTTTGAGTTCAAAATCATTCATACAGTAGTTTATTAGATGAACAAGATGATTTAGCAACACAGTTGTATTTTCACTGTGAAACAGGCTAAAGAAAGTGTGGTTTAGTTTGATCAGCAGGCAGACCAGAATGAACTTTCAGTTTGGTCGATTTTAGCACAAGACTAAAACTAAACAAGAAACACATTGGACTACCATAAGAAGCAGTCAACTAGATGCCTCTTGGCAACAGTATTTGAGACTGTACCTGATACGACCTAACTTGCTTCAATAGGGCCTCAGAGCACATTACAAGATCTCCTTTCATTTTGTGCCACCTTGCATATAACCCCCACGTATCTGCTCCTGCACCACTTCGAACTATCTGCATTGCAAGAGATTTACATAATTTGCATCTAAGACAAAAATCATCTGTTCTCATTCGAGTACTTGTTGCAAATGATAACAGAAGCATCATTTAATTTTCACCCTAAAAACTTTGCATTTGGATAATTGCAATCTCAAATGCTCCAGTCATCATTTAGCTGGTATGTCTAGTACAGTTTCACATCATCCATTGCACATTTGTCTAGCTCTTACCAAATGGAAATTGTTAAACAGGGGATTAGATCAGGAAGGGGCCAATAGTGGATTTCCATAAAAATGAACACTATGGCATGATGAGCACATGGAGTTAAACCTCATTTAACTCACTCATAAAATACCTTAACATGGAAAGCACGCCAAGTAGTTGGAAATTGATGTCATATAAGCAGTTGACGTTCAATGTTCATAATCAAGCTTGAAAATAATAAAAATGTGAGGATATTCATCTTATGAGAAAATGACTATCATTTGAGGATAGAGGGATTGCGCAAGTAGTGACAAGTCATAAAAGACTTTGGTTTCTTATGATTTATACACAATCCATGCAGTAGGTTCTGGATAGATAGCGACAAGTAACAGCAAAAAATATGCTTGCTTTGGGAGTTTATTTAGAGGAATAAATGAAGCTTTTCATTTCAGAGGTTGAAATGAACAAAGTGATGAGGAAAAAATAGCAAACCTGCTGTAAAATCTTTCCAAGAGAGTCTACCAAGTGCTCAGTTTGCCGTAGTCTCCCCGCCTGAGGATCACTACATCCTGAATCATTACCCAACTCTGTGTCGGAATCAGGAGATTGACTTTGATTGGTAGAATTTCCAGCTCTTTTTTCTATCTCTTCAGTGATTTTCCCTAATAACTCGGCATCTACTCTTTTACTGTTTGTCATATTCAGTACCATCTGTGTAGCTTCCAAAGCCTAAGAGGAAAAGCAAAAGAACGGAGTATCCATTTTAGTAGAAGATTTCTCCAACTTATTGCACTTCAACCAAGAGAGAAAATGGGTTTTTGAAGAAATTTTTTTGGTCAGCAGTACGAGGCACCATCCCCTCTTAGCTGTATTAACAACTGGAAAATCAAATTTGACAAGGGAAGACACTTTGTCATACAGTCAAGCAGAATTCACGGGAGGCACCAGAACATGACCCTTCCAACTAAGAAGGGCACATTGGTCACGTTAAAGGGACAGTAATAGGTATTCAAAATGAATAGAATTAAATATTGCTATTTAAGATCAAGGAACTTTTTTAATAATCTAAAATGAACTGTTCATTGAACTAATTTTGTACTATTTTCCAATTCTCACTAGTTGTTGCATTCATTTTTGTCTTGAATGGTGCCATGTTGCCTAAGTTATCATCATCCAGCACCTGCATATAATTTCATGACTCAACCCTCATATGGTTGATGGTTCCATATATAGCTCGCATGAGATCTTTAAATTCTTGTCCTTCCCAGATGAATCCTAAGAGATTGGTCAAGAGATTGCTAAATCTGTTGATCAGTTACAACAAAATGCAAACAATGGATGTAGATACTCAAGATTGACTTCAACTGCATTTTTTAGATGTGCCTAGTAGACTCGAGCTGAGAGTCCCATGACACAACTAAAGTGATGAGTTTAGCAAATATGCCTCACAAAGCCGTGAGCCGCCAAAACAAATAAAATCTATAACTGCTATAACAAGTTCGTATCAAATTACTACTAGTTCTGGAATATGAGTCACCAAGACATGAACCAAACTGCAAAATTTGATGTTCAGTGGTTAACACCGAAATTTGTCTGGCATGTGGTCAATATGCTAGTAATCACCATCCTCAAATTACCTCATAGTGGACACTAGTAATTCCCCATAAAATAATAGTGAACTAATTTACGCACTCATGCTATGGTACATGCAAAATTTTGAATGTTGATAATCTCTAGGGTTAAAGTAATTTGCTCAATGCCATTGTAATCACTATCCTGACATTGCTTATCTATTCTTATAAAGGTTCAGTAACTCAACTTATTGTTACCAATGGATGTGAAGTAGAGATGGAGGACAATAAAGGCTGCAAAATTTTCCCTTTTTCTGGCTCATGGCACTGAAGAAATGCCCCAATATATAATAATAGACAACCATAACCATAACCTAGGGTAACATATGTTTATTTTAACAGAGCACCAGTGAGGTGCCTTCCATTCACAACCTAGAGGCTAAAAAATATCTAAGAAATTCAAAGACACAGTATCAGAAGAACTCCACCACAATGCCTCAAAAAAAGGTGGAAAGCCGAGTATCCTTTCCAACATATAAAAATTTCCTTATTTTAAAAGCCCACCATTTTCTTTTATTCAAAAGAACTTGAAGAACGGAACGGGAGTTCAAAAACGATAAAGCTTTTAATTTTTTTGACAATAATTAAGTCCAGACCAAGCTGAGTTCCTCTCTACCAGACCTGCCACAAACCAACTAGAGTGCAAGAGTGAGAAAGCCTTCAAATATGCACAGAATCAAGCATCGTTCATATGCTGAACCGTTGAAGTTGCCCCATTTTTGATAGAAATTTTAACATCAATTGGTATGTTTCAAGCAAATAGAACCCACTTATAGGTAACTAATAGTATGTGGGGCAGTTGAATGCAAACAATTTCTACCTGATTGATATTACCGACATCCATGGCAACTTGACTAAAGTTCTCCCACAACTGCCAGCTGTTTCTTCTGCCAACAGAGCATTTTATTTTAGATTTACTTGATCTTTCACAGTTTGACACTGCAGTCGAAGAAATCCCAAACAATACTACAAAAGATAACAGACTTAACTTGAACTTCAAGGCTTCCTTAAATGCAATGAAAGCTTCTTTGCTTCTCTTTTTTATCATATGCCTGCAAAGTAACATACAAACTCATTTTAATTTCCATAGTTAGAGTAATACCATATGTATTACTATGCGAAGAACAAACAAATTATTATCTAACTATTAAAGACCACAAAAGCCATAGCTGAGGTACAATTCCTGCAGATTATAAGGGCATTGGCAAACATATGGGAAGCACAGACAAGGTACTTCCTCTATTTACATCATATTCTTTATGCAGTATATAAGAAATGAGGAGTTGTGCTGATCAATAGATGCTTTTTTTTTTTTTTTTTTTTTTTTGGGGGCGCAAAGAGAGGCGAAGACCATGAGACATCTCCTTCACTGTCCTTGGACAAGAATGATCTGGGCAGCCTCTCAAGCCTGCACCAGGCTATCTCCGGTTATAGTAGGATATAATTTTTATTGCCTCATGTTAAAAAAGAAAGGATTTCCTCAATCCCTCTTGTTGTTTTTTGGTTGATTTGGGAAGAGAGGAATAAGAGAGCCTTCATCAGAGAAATAATGCTTGTTTTTGCAGTACACTTTTGGTGCAATGGAAAATATGTGAGGATGTAATTGTTTTAATTGACATTGTAGATGATTTGTTTTGTAGCTGAGCTCTTTTGGTCACGAGCTCTTTTTGTACATGGGTTTGCATCCCCTTAGTGCCCTATAATAGTATTTCCTTTTACCTATTAATAAATTAAAAAGAAATTGTATCCATATACCTTATGCAAATTGCCCTAGTTAGAATGATAATGCTCGTTACTTCATAGGGGACAAACAAACTATCATCTAACTATTAAACACCACAATGGCCATAGATGAGGTACAATTCGTGCAAATAATAAGGGAGTTCCCAGATATATACTCCATATCCAAGAAAATGCAGATAGGCTACTTCCTCTATTGACATCACATCCTTCATGCAATAAAGAACAAATTATATCCAGATTCCATAGGCATATGCTATGCATACCGTACAAAATGCACTCATTTAAGTTCATCTTATCTATATGAGTGAGCTGAAACTCGGGCGGGCTTTACTGCACACACATGCTTTAATCTTAATCCTTCTTTATGCATCCTTCTCCTTCCTCCCTTGAAAGCTAGTTATCCTCCATAAAGCTTGTTAAAGTATCCCACAATGCTTGTCAAAGGGTTTCAATGGGCTTTATATACACACATTCTCCCTTTACCTATTTGCTTGTAATTTTTGGTTGAATATTCTTACATGGTATGACATATTTCGTGTGTGAGGTTCTCTACCAGTTGCACGTGCTGTGCTCAGTCCCATTCACAGATGAGAGGAGGCATTAATGTATCGCACATTATTTGTCTACAAGGTTTCTCTGGGCATTATGATCATATAGGCTCCCTCTACCAATCAACTTAAGTTTTTTGGTAAATTTTCTAACAAAGTCCAACGGTCATAACAGTGTCAATGTCTTAAAAAATTAATTGGATTTTACACCTACAACATTTTCAAGATATATAGAAAAACTCACTAAGCTCCCAAGTCAGCAATGGTACTTACTCGTAAAGAAGCAAGAACAAATAGGTTAGTGACCTTCCTTAGACAGAACACCATGCTTGGAACAAAAGATAATTTTCTTTTGGTACCTTTCCAAAAGAAGCAGGCGAAGGACATAACATGTGATACACCAACTAGTAAGACCATCCAATTTCCAAATTGGTAGCAAGATAATGTGAGAACTTATTCAAAGAGTGACGATATGAAATGGTACCACTGAGAGGCCAGCAGGGCAGTAAAAAGAGGAAAGAAGCTAATCAAACCTCATAGAGATCATACCACAGGAAAAATAGAAATGCACCACTGAGCATACACGTTCACATCAACCATTCACTGGTAGGATTGTGATATAGTAGAAAAATGAGATATAATACACAACAACCAATAGACAAGAAGGGTCTAAAAAATGACGAGACTCACAAGCAAGCAATATTGTTCCAAGCTTCCCCATTATCTGGATCAAGTTGAACTGCACGAGTGAACCCATCTAGAGCCTTTTCAATGTCCCTTGCCTATATCAAAATTAGAAAACCAGATTGTATACTAGAAAAATATGTGCGATTAAGAACAGAACAAAACCAACAGGATATAAAACACTATGCAAATCAAACTGGGCTTGAACCATGCTAACACAAAATACCTTTAAAGCTGCAGCACCCAATGCAAACCAGCCATCTGGATACAAAGAATTCAAGGCCATTGCAGACTCCCTAAGATGGAACAATGGCAACAGTGCATGTCCATGTCAACCATGGGATAGAGGCCAAAAATTATACATAAATTGAAACAAAAAGGTAAAGCATGCATATAGACTTACCATAAAACCATAGATTTCCCATAGTCCCCTCTGTTGTATGCACTTCGAGCAAGGGACCTCTGTTAAAAAAATGAATTAACAAAAAACCAGCATTTTAGAGGAAAATGGCTTCAAGATTTATGGATCAGCAAGACCAATTCGCAACACATATGGAGTTAATAATCTTGGGTGGCTGTCTAATACGTGCAGACCCTGGCCACGGAGAAGGATTTTGGAAATGCGTTAGGAATGATTTTTCGAGCTTCATTGAGTACAAGGTCGGACATGGGTCCTCTATTTATTTTTGGAACGACCACTTCTTTGAAAGAACTTTTTTCCTATCCTCTTCAGGCTAGGCACAATGCTGGGGGTGCTATTAGTGCTTTCCACTCCACTAATGCAAGTGGTACCCAATTGAATGTCCCCTTTGTCCACATGTCTGGATCAACAAGACGACAAATTCTAATGGACCTGACCTCAGGTGGAACACTTTAAACCATGACATTTTGTTTCATGCTCTTATAGTGCAAACTGCTGTCGAGGAATCCTGACTTTAGATGTATATAGATTTTAAGAGTCAGCCTCTCTAAGCTGCCTTCTTTATTGGGATGTATTACAGGAGAGTATTCTGACAACTCTCAGAAGGGATCTTCAGCTAGTGAATAGAAGCTTCTCTAAGTTGACCACATCCTAACTCATTCCCAGAATGAGACTACTGTGAACACTGCATTGGGACTTTTAGGCAGTCATTAGTTGAGGCTTCCACACTTAAAGAACTACCCCAGGCCAGGAAAGGAACTTATTTTGCAAATAACAAAGAGAAAGAGATCGATTGTAGCTAATATTCCTCTGGCATCTTTTTAAATTGTTTAAAGGAAAGAAACTTGAGGCCGCCTGCCGCCTAAGAGTATAGTTTCCTTGATGCAAAGATAAGACGCTAAGATATTTTGAGACTTTGGGTTACTTGAAACCGCTTTTCTTATGTTGTTAGAATTAGTGGACTCTCTGTGTAATTGTATAGGGGTACTACTGCAACCTTCCGAGCACCTTTCTTAATGAATTTATTAATTTAGCTTAGTAAGAGCTCTGCAGCATACAGGAGGCCACTAATGTTTAAGAAAGTCCAACTGGTCGCCACTCCCTGAATTCAAGTAAACTGTTTATTTTTTGAGGCAAGGCACACAAGACATCAACAATTCTAGACTTTTCATACTCCTATAAAAGGGATTTTGTCCCGTGCACTATATATATAAGAATAACACGGACCATCCCATATCTAAAGTCCAGTGAAGCATGTAGGCCATGTTCTGTTTGCATAATCAGAGCAAAATATGACTTTCCAGCTGTCTTTAGGACAATATTGGTTATAACATGCTCAAGGCATAGTGGAACAGAAAGACAGTTACGTATAAAATTACATATTATTTTGATGAAAAATATTCCTGCATGCAAATTAGAGTTTAAACATTGGCATGTGGACGAGTTTATTCTCATATTGGAAGGTGAGTTTACCATAGCAAATCAGATGAGTAGCATTAAACAAAGCCTGCTTTCCAAATTTCAAACAGAGTATTGCCTGAGCTACACAAATGGCCACCGCCAAGCTCAATGTCTTACAAATAGTTCATTTTGTTCTTCTTGTGATACAAAGAGAGTTGCCAAGATCTATAAGTAAATCGGAGCGCCGGTGGTGACATAAACAGGTACACCATTAGTCCTTCTCTTCAACTCCAAATCTGGACATATGGTTGTTATTGCAAAATATGACATCAAGATACGTTCTTCATTTTCCTTAAAATTTCCTTGATCTAACTTTCAATAAACCTAAAACAGCACGTATTACCCCTGCTTATGCCATCACTTTGAAACCTAAGACATATTTGGCTTCCTTGACCTAACAACAGAATAGCTCTGGCATGAACATCATGGGATTAACAAAATGTAATGTGCATGTTACCTTAGCTCGAGCAGATCTACCATTTGAAACTTCCAGCGCCTTTTCATAGCAGGCATCATTATTTGTCATATCACCCAATGAACACCTAGCAAGCAAAATAGAAACAAATCCAAGCTCTCAATTTGCAACAAATTTTAATTGAGCAAAACTTTAAGCAGAAAATTACTACAAATTTCTCTCTTTCAAGTTGGTGATTTTGCCAGGGACATTTAACATAGCTTATCCCAAGAAAATCACAACAAATTTCTCCTCCCACAAAGCTAAGACAGGTATCTCTGTTCATAGGCAGGCATAAAAAATCTCAAACCAAAGAAAACGCACAACACTAATCAAGAAATAATGACAAAATCTATAAGCCACATACCACAGTCTGGGGTCATTGGACATGACAGAGAGCCTGGTTTTAATCAGTTCTATTGCTGCAGCTTTCTTCTCCAACAAACTGAAAGACAAATCAATAAAGTGTCAAACAGGAGGTTAAACACATATTAAAATACTCACTTCTCCACAACAGCTATCATATCATACCGATAGCAGTATATAAGATTGTCCCACAACTCAAGATCTTCAAATATCTTGACTGCCTCTCCCATCAAACCACAACTAATTAAAAATTCACCATATTCCCTGCGAAAAATTAGGGAAAAAGGTACCATAAGTTCTCACACAAAGTGCAGCAGAAAAAATGCTATTGTCAATATCATGAAATTCCTTGTTAACAAAATAAAGGAGATACAAATTCATGCATATGTAAAAAGTTCATAAACATATACACACATATATACATGACAGCTGCACAGAAATGCATACACTGATCTGAATAGACAAATATGTATAATTAAAACCCATGTATACACAGATGTACACATGTCCGCATCTTCCTCCTAAAAATGGATACATCAGTAAATGTGCCTATTTTCATTGCCAGCTAATATGTATATTCAAAACCTTCTATTTGCATGACTGAAACATACTTTCGCAGTGCAGGTATAGTAGGCATATATACTCCAAAGCTACAGAACATCCTCTCGGCAACTTGAGGAGAAGGCTCATACACTCCCTTAACCTGAAATATAGAAACCATGGTTGTGGTAAATCAACAAAAGGACAAAAGAGAGCCGTTTTTAATAATCCAAGTAAGACATCATTATAGAAACGATAAGTGATAAATCAATCCATGGATCTTAACTGGTGCTTCAAAAAATGAGGTCAAAGTAGAACGAATCTAATTAAAGTCATTCTTAAAGGAAAAATGAGCTGAGTCAAATAGATGCCTCTATACCAAAGTATCCATCATCAGCAAAGCACGCTCCTTTGTCCGACTACGAGTGGACTCCCAACGTATACGTAATATGTCACAGAAGCAACGTATCTGAAATAACAGAGGGGGAAGGATTTAAATTAAGGAATTGGATACATAACAGTATGTGACCAGAAAACTAGACCAGATGGCCAAAGATTGATCTTCTACAGAAATATAACAACAAAATATGCATTGATCATCAACTGACTATTTCTAGTAACAATAGATAGCTTTCATAAAAAACAAGATCATAACATCTTAAATATATTATTAATAAGTGGTCATGGTCAAACTAGAATAAAGATGATAACAATGGAATAAATAGCTCTCTTTTTGTATAAGCAAGATCCCACATTCTTGGCACCAGGGCATTATAATATGCAGCAAAATTACAACGCAATAAAATTTGACTTACGATGAAATACAGAGATTGCTGGGAATCGACAGCCTCTATATATGGAGCCATATCCCATCCTGAAATCGAATAAGGAAGTAAGTACCAAAATAGTAGCTCCTACATATTTTAGATGAACATACAACTACACTACCTATTAGGATAGTGGTGGACTTATAGTATAATATGGTCATGAGTCTCCAAGTTAGTAGATAATGGACTAAAAATGTTTGTATGTGTGCAAACATGCAAACTAAACTGATATTTATCATTTTCAACATATAACCTTGTTCATAATTGGTTTTTCCAATAAAGTGCCACTGTTTTAA
The DNA here is from genome assembly GCA_014182515.1 of Eucalyptus microcorys. Taxonomy (NCBI): domain Eukaryota; kingdom Viridiplantae; phylum Streptophyta; class Magnoliopsida; order Myrtales; family Myrtaceae; genus Eucalyptus; species Eucalyptus microcorys. Next base: position 52,948,111 of record CM024569.1, on the reverse strand, counting down.
TTTTCAGGCTAGAAAAAGGCATCCAGATGTTAGTACTCAAGGGTCAAGCATTAGGATGTCACTTAGTTTTATTGTTTTATGCTACTTATGACGTATGCTAGCCTCATGAACCACCCAACTAGGACTGTCCACCTAGTGCAACAAAAAACCTGTGGATTGGCTTCTCAGTCCCATAATTTTTTCAAACTCGAAGAGGGTTGCTTCTCTCTCTAACTGAGAAAACACACGGCTTCAATTCTTCATATGCAAAACTTACAATGTGACGAGAAGGTCTACAAAGTCAGGTTCATCACATGACCATTCTTTTTCTTCAGCGCCATAAATATTTCCGGAACCAAACTCTTTCACTTTTTACTAACACGTGTGTAAGATCCATTCCCACCAGTATTCATAGTTTAAATGTATGATCCATTCCCACCACTATTCATAGTTTAAATGTCTAGCATATTAACATTTTCTATTTTCGATTCTCTTTTAAACTTTCCAGCGCACTGCCTCTTTCTGTGCATCAACGCTCGATGATTTAAATTGTCTTTGTGGATAACCCCACAATACATGTATACTGAAAACATTCTCAAAGGGTAGACATTTCTTGTGATGATTAACTAAGAATACATGCTTATGTAGTTAAATAAAGGCCAATTTTTCAACATCGAGACCAAACAAAAGAGAAGCGTTTGCAAACCACAGATAAAATAAGGAATACATGGTCAAAACATTACTTTGCATCTCATCCTGTCGAGAGCTCCTTTCTATCATAAGGCATTTTGCCAGGATGACTGCCTGTTGGATTGCATGCAATGGGAGAGCCGCAATACTATCACTCTGAACGCTTTGAACAGCACTCTTAACATCACCGTGGTTATTCTCTAACAATTTAGGAGTCATCAAAACATCAGAGGTCTCACATGTGGTATGTTGCGGTGGTCTCGAATTATTTTCACCAAGCCTCATCAAGGGCTCTACGTTTCCATCGTCCAATGAGCTTACATTTGTAACAAGTACCCTTTGTGCTTTTGCTTCTACCTAGGATCGAATGTTAAAGAAAAAGGAAAGAGAGTTGTAAAGAGATGCAAACCCACTTCAGTCCAGGCAAAAGATTATAAAACGTTCCAACTGCTCCTCTTCAGAAAAATTTCAAGAGACACAAAACGCAGTTATAAATCAAGTAGAAAAGGGATGAAAATAGTATGTTCAGATAGCAACACCAATTATGTCAATTCTGTAATCCTAGAGGAAATAGAGAAGCACAAATGATGCATTGCAGCCATTTATTTGCATGGGTCCCAAAACAGTTCCCATGAAATGAGTTCTGCCACAATAAAACAACAATGAACACGAGCAGCACTTCTATTCACCTGATGTGCAGTTCGGAATCCAAGAACCCCAGTCACTGAGAGCTGAAGCCCAGCAGCCATTTCCGCTGAATCAAAACGATGCCTATTGGTGACGAAAATCATCAGCATACATATTGCATCCACATCATACCTTCAGAAAGTGCAATGAGTGGACCAGATTTTTGATGCCATGCAATGTGGCAAGCCATCACAATAGGCTACACTTGAATCATTTAATTGCTGTAAGAAAACGATATTGCTTTTTACCAATTAAAATGGAATATCATTGAAGTGGCAGCAGGAGGTTCCCATCTCTATATGAAAGTCATTTAGAAGACCTATCAATCTACTGTGGTCATTAAAGAATAACTTAGTTGTAAAGAACTGCAAATACTTCACATTTACACAATCTCTACATCCTCAACTACTCTCTTATATCTATCCCTCCATGCTAACCCAGAAGGTGTATAGGGTATAAATTGCGGACACTTCTGCTTGGCTCTCTTTATCTAATATCTTCCATGCCCCTATTAACTCCTCCATATATTTTGCTGTTACCAACCTGACACCCATGAAAGCTAAATATTCCAGATATCTCAGGTCGCAGGACAGTGCAGTAACAAATGGTCCACTTATTCTGCTGCTGCTTTGCAGATACTGCGTGTATTTACCAAGATTGTCCCTCAAGATTGTTGATAGTTAACCACTTGACCAAGATGACTCCCTTGCAAAAGAGGAAAACATAGTGGGCACAGTTCATTTACAAATTATTGTCCAAAAAATATTTGGATATCCATCTCCCTGGTTGCCAAACCACAAGAATATTCATTGAATAAACTCAACGAGATTCTTCATTCATTTTTTTCCACCAGGAACGTTTTACAAAAACCAGTTGGAGACTTTGGTCATGTTGCCTCAGCCTAAAATCTCTAATTGCACAAGAAAATGTGCTAGTAGGTCATAAATTGCTGACTATTTTAGGATGATCTTGTACGAGTCGCATGTCACCAACGAATTCGATGTCTATTGCCAGATCATCATTTTAAAAGAATTTAATCAAATGCATGGAGCAGCCAAATGTCATATCATTACACAAGCACTGTCAAAGAAATGATATATTTGGAAGAAGTAAGAACAACATACTTTATTCAATGAGAATGATAACATGAGCTGAACATGTAATACTCACTGCAAACTTGGTTAATGACAATTGAAAGTGTAAAATGGGAAAAAAAAAATTAAAACTCACCTGCAAGAATCAATCCTTCCATAGCTATGTTCCACCATACCTGCTTCTAGATGGACCATTGATACAATTGCCTTTTTTTCATCATCGCCTAACTTGGGACCCCAGTAATCAGATACCTTCTCTAAAGTGCCAAAATGCTGCAAACTCTCAGCACTATAGACATGCAGGAGATCAAACAAAGAAGAAGACCTCTCATCCAATAGTCTTTGATGAATAAACAGTACACGAGCCAGCCACCATGACATGCTTTGTAGTCCACCCACTGAAGCTATAGTGCCATGAACTGAAAAGTCCTTTGTCCTCACAAGCAACATCTTGGCAAGGACTATGTACTATCAACCAGAAGAGATACAGAGTCAAAAACATTTGTTGAGAAATAGATACTTGAAAAATCCAACAAATTACATGTTCTTCCCAACAACATGAGAATTGCTTCATTGAATCACATATTTGAAATAGCAGATTATAATTATTTCAAAAAGAAAAGGTGTAATTTTGTTGTAAGATTTGTAGTTACGCAAAGAGATGTAATCGTCAGTGCAATGCCTGATTGAGGAGATTACTGGCATTCATACTTCATGCACGTATGGATTTTCCTTCATTTTCATTTATGAGTTTCAACAAGAAAAAGTATCAACTTTGTGCTGCTAAGATCACTTTCATCATCCTATGAGAATTCATTCAAGTAAAGCATTAAGATGTAAAATACAATTGCTGGTGCAATCAAATTTAAGAAACACCACCATATCCAGCTGCTACGTCAACAAACACAGGCAGAGGCACAAGTGCACACACACCTAGACGAAAGAGCATCTTTGATTTCCCATCACAGTTGCTTTTAAGGTGTTACACTCCTACATCAGTTGATCAAATGGCTAGATACAGGGCATAGTACGTTTAGTACATGGCATAAAAAAGGCCAAGGAATAGTGATCACTCTCATCTTTTACCACCAGAAAAACCAAGTCCCAGCCTCAAGGCATGCAGGAGGGGAGAGAGATCGCCCGCGGGTGCGCGCGCGATATAAATGAGTTATGCACACATAGCGTCACATATAACATACATCAGAACATAAAAGCAGACAAATACAAACCCACCTGAAGATGAGTGAATTTTCCGAGCAAATCAGAACCTGCAGACATGAGCTGATGACAGGCCCAATTGTCCCACTCCACGTATTCCTCCACATCCAATGGCAAAGGACACTTGGGAAACCCCTTCAACGGTCTGAAATTTTACATTAAAAAATCAAACCTTTATCAATTCTGGAACTGAAAAATCAAGGTCTTCAAATGAAATTCGCCCATAATTAAGGAACCCTTTAGCACAATGTACCCACTGATAAGTACGCATTCCTCCAATCAACAGAATAACTCACGAGCGAGCTCCACATAAAATTAGCAAGGAGAAAGCGACGGGACTCACCCGGTGATGTTACATTGAGCGAAGACCAAAAGCGCCGCCACGGCCACACACAAGACGAGAACGGCTCTCAAGCCGCTCTCCGCCTCATCGCCCGACGCGTCCGCGAGAAACGACTCGGCTCGGTCGATCAGCTCGGAGTAGACGGCCTCAGCCGATTCGGCGGAGTCGGAGAGGTCGGGGAGGGCACCCGCGGGGAGGCCGAAGACGAGGCGGAGGGCGTCGGAGTCGAGCAGGGCCGCGCGGTACTCGCCGGCCTCGATGGAGAGGAGGAGGCCGCGGACGAGGGCGTGGAGGCGGTGCTCCGGAACGGAAGAAGGCGGCGGAGACGGAGTCGGAGGAGGAGGGAGGGTGCAGCGGAGGAGGCGGAGCTCGTAGTCGCGGAGGATGCCGACGTCGGAATCGCACATTCTCGTTGGGTCGACGACGAAGAAGAAGAAGAAGAAGAAGAAGAAAGCTTCGCCTTCGAGCGGGGGAAGGGTTTAAGAGAGGTTTATACGAGGATCGGACATGGCCGGGGGATGAAAAGCTTCCGCAGGTATGTGTTTGTGTTTATTTTTTGTTTTCGCTCCACGAGATTGCACGCGGATTCTCAAAGTACCCCCCGCAACGACGTTTCGTTCCAGATTGCCCCCCTAAATTGCACAATATTTGTCTCACTTTTTGCCCCCAAATCTCCGGCGAGCACGAATGCTTCCTTCCCGTGCCAAAATGATGGGCCTCTCCTCATGCCCACCAGCCTTTTATTGCTTTCAATATGGGAGCATAGATCCCCCCCTTGATGCACTTTAGAGCACAAAATCAATTGACTAGGATTTGACACACGAGATTAAGAGGGAATCGATAAGATTTTTCTACCTTCCGTGGAAAAAGAGCCATCACAAGACGAATCCGGCAAACATGTTTTCCTAGCACACCAAAATATACATGAGGCAATCCGCCAATTATGTTTTTATAATATTTAAAATCTGACTTCCATTTCTTGCTCTAACATTCTAAAATCACATACCTATGTTTCATAATCTTTTCAAATAGATGTAAATCATTGCACTTTATAAAAGCACGTCCGGTAAAATTAAAACTAGAGATAACTTGGTTATAGTTTGCATCTAAAATTATAGTTGTTCTTGAGAATTTTGTAATTGCAGTACACGGCACGAGTCTTCTTGCACCCACTAAACTTAAAGCAAGTCAGCATCTATCTCTCTTTCATTTCCTAAGTAACGATTCTTGATGGTTTTGCAGAACGAGGTGATTCTGGTCATACATTGCCTTTAGATCTGACTTCGAAAAGATTCAGAGGATATCGCAAATTGTTGAAAAGCATTACTTTCAGTACAAAAGCAAATGACTTCACAAGTCAACTCCTCCTTTTATTTCTTTTCTTCTGACACTTCCCGAAAACTTGAACCGGGAAACAGCGCACGAGTCTAGAATGACTGCGAGCCTCGCCCAAAAGGTCCAAGGCCTCTCTACTCTCATGTCAGACAAGCAATCAACGTTGGGAGTAGAACTCCATCAGTTGAATGAGGCGGGTCTTGAAGTCCTTCTCCAGCTCCACGTCCTCATCCCTTCGCCTCTTCTGCACCGCCACCTGCTTGTCCTCGTGCTCTTTTACCAGCATCTCCCTTCTTGCCATAAACTCCTCCATTTCCTTTTCCTGCAGAGCAATTTCCTCCATCCTGAACCAAAACCGAAGTCAGTACACAGCAGCTATCGAGGGTTGTAATAAAATAGAACAGCACAGTAAAGCTTTTTAGTACCCCCTTTCCTTATCTTCTGCACTTGCAGGATTAGCATTTGACTGCTTCATTCGCTCCCTCTTCTCCTGTTGTTCCCTCTCAAAGTCCTCTTCCTTCGCATTTAACTCATTGTGGATGACCCTCATTTGCTCTTTGAAGAACTGCTCCTGATAATCCATCTGTTGGAAGCACATCACGAGAGTTAGTGGACATGAAAATACAACATGGTGGGGAAGCAGGAATTCTTCAATCATACGGGATTAACATTCTATGAGACATTCAACTATTCCCCCTCCATATTTATCTTCAATATGATAAACATAGAGGGGCAAAAGGCATGCAAGTGGGCAAAAGTATACTGCTTGTTGTAATTTCGAAAACTAAATTTGAAATGAAAAGGTCTCTCTCTCCTGGTCAATTGACTTCTTCCGCAAATGAAATGACAAAAGAAACACAAGCACACGGAAGCAATGTTCAGCGCTAGAAAAAGATTACTCAAAACTTTTTTACTGAGATACAAGTCCATACTTCCTCCTTGTTCTGTTCATGTTGCGTCTTTGTTCTGTGTCTGACAATACAGTTCTCCTCCACGCTCTTCCGCAGCCTTTCACTCACAAGGTCAAATGATTTCTTGAGTTCCTTTGAGTGCAGACGCTCCTTAGCAACCCTGTTCTTAAGCCAGATGAGTTGCTGTTTGTCCTCTGTCATCTGATTAACTTGATTAACCACCGTCTCCTTGTATGATCTCATCTCAAATTTCAGCTTAGATTTAGCTGAACACCAATATTTCAAAACCGAGGGGTCAATGCGATGCAAAAAAGCAAAACAAAACAACAGATCAGGAAAAAAAAAAAAACACAGGCACATGTAGATGTATATTTCAATACATGAACTTGTAACCACACAACCATGCAGAGAGTGAGAAAGGGAGAGACCTTGTGAATGCCTGTTAAAAATGTCTAAATCTTGTTTTTCTGCCATATATCCATAAAGCTGCCGTTTTCCCCCAGGAAGAAATAAGGCACCTCCACGATCCCAAGCATTTCTGTCTGTTCCTTGGTCTATGAAGTGATTGTGGAGACCTACAGCCTCAAAAAAGCCCCTCGGAGAGCTCTCGAAGATGAGAATGCCCATGCCACGGTGACCCTGAGGACCGTAAGCATGGCGAGCTTTTACAGCTTGGTATGAGCTGAAGTAGTCCAGAAGTTCTTGATTTCCCATACCAATCCACTGAAATAGAAGACAAAGTCAAGTTCAATTGTACTCTACCGAAAAATAAACGATGCATTTTCTACCAGCTTGCAATGCAGCAACCTGTGCTTCACTGACTAAATTTTTTAGATTAAAAGTGACATGCCAATAAAGAAATGAACAGAAAACACCTGTCTTTCCACAATTGTTGATAAGAGTGTAATCGTGAGATGAGACAACTATACCTTGTCATTTTCACCCTTTATCAGGATTGTGTTCATGACAACAACCATTGGAGGCCAAACAATGTCTTTATCTTTCTCCTCAACCTTCAACCCTTCCCACTTACCGAACACTTCGCCAACAGGGACCACTGAAGTGCCTCTCCTCATCAACTCCTCATCCAAGAGTTTTGCAAACTCCCGGTGAAGCTTAACCCTTTTCGCTCCAATTGTTCTTGCATGTGCCATAAGAGGCTGCAGACCCCAATACCAATCAATAGCACCAGGACCCCCATGACATGCAGGACAGTGCCACCGCCTTCTGGGGTCATTTATCTCATCAACAGTCAAGGAATTTATCAACTCAAGAAATTTCTTAAGCCACCTGTTATTCTTCCACGTTCCATGGCTCTTTTGACTTGCGTCAGAATCAAATTTATCACTCATCAAATCATCATCAGAATCATCAAACATCTGATCAGAGTCATCGTCATCCACGTCATCATCGTCAGCATCATGATCCTTGTCTGCCTCACAGTCCTCACCAGCAGCATAATTTGAGGACGAGTTATTATTAATTTGGTCATCCTCTTGAAACTTAGACTGTGCCGAAACAACTCTGCTTTGCCAATTCCATCCATGCTCAAGAGGTTCACTAATCACAGTTTGTGGCACCACATATTGTGGAGACCTCATGCTTCCCCTACCAGCTGGTTTCCTGAAATCAACAATTTGTGGGAACCAGGAATTGCTGCAAGCTGCCCTCCCCGATCCACTATTAGTCTGAATAACCGGCTTCTGAGCCACATCTTGCTGCCCCAATGCTTTAGAATAAGAATTCTGAGGAGGCCAGGGCCTCCCGGAGCTGCTTCCAGCTTTGGTTTTTGACTTCCCAGCAACTACTTCCCACTCACCAACATCATCTGGTGCAGAATCCAATCGAACTTCTCCCACTCCCCAACTCAATTGCTCAACATCTGACTTCTTTTTACCCTTGGTAGATGGATAAACATTGTTACCAGAACTAGAGGAACTCCAGCTCCCTCTGCTGGAAATCATCTTTGCACACAAACCCAAGCTGGAATACATATTTAGTTAGAGTTTGAGGAATTGATATAAAGTGGAGTTAAAAACCAGCAAAGTAAGTATAAAAAAAATGCAACAAAAATGAAAATTGACTTTGCCAAATTCATTCATGTTATCACAGCAATATGCTGGGTTAATTTTAGTGATGTATAGGGAACCAATGAAGATCGTGCACTTCAAATGATTGAAGTACACATTACTTTGACATGATCTTCTATAAAAAAAAGAAAGGCGCAATATAAAAACAAGTTCAAAAAAGCATGTCATGCCTTACAATAAAAAAAATTATAGGAAAAATACTTTAAAAGCAAAACAAACGAAACGGAGAAGAAGCACACTGTTTAATTTTTTGCCAGCAAAAGAAGCGAACGGTGGCTTATATGAAATTGCTTATATATTTGAACGAAGTTTATCAGAGATGCATGCTTATAGGATTGACAATATGGCGAGTCAAAAGAAGGACACGAAAGAAATGAAAATAAATAAGCAAGAGTCTGTTTTACTCGCTAAAAGAGAAAAGACATAATGAAGGCGGTACACGTAAGAGAGGGAAAAAGGATATTTACACCGTCTCTCCTAGGATCCAGATTTGACTGATTTCAAGAGATCAGAAAAAACAAAGAAATTTGGGGACTATAATCCCTTCCATAAACCTTCTCTCTAAAACCCTTGATCTCAATCCCTCCTACCAAGTAAGAAATACCTTTTTCTCAGTCTCTCTAAACCCTCCCAATCAAACTCCATCCAAACTAGAAAAGAGAAAAGTTACTTTCAAAAGTTTCCCCCGAAGGCCCAACGTTTTTCTCCTTCTCTTTTCTCTCAGAGTTTTACTGCAAAACCATACTCAAAACAGCCCGTATTTTTGCCTCAGCAGCTCCGAAACCCACGCGCAGAATAACCAAATACGTCCACGCAAGAGAGAGAGAGAGAGTGAGTGATATAACAAACCAAAAAGCATATCGGAGTCGACAAGGAAACCCTATACATTTCGATCGATGCGTAGACATGAGGAGAAACCCCGCACAAGAGCGACCAATGTTCCTCCGATAACGACGCAACCAAGCTTAGAAGGGAGCAGTCCCGAGCGCCAGAAGGGTCGAGAGGCGCAAAGCACAAAGGCGACTTCGTGAGGCGACGTTGACGCCAAGCAGCCGAGGAGATAAGACCAGGGAAGAGAAAGAAAGCACGGCGACACGAACCCACAAGGACGTACAGAGAGAGAGAGAGAGAGAGGTGGGGCCGACGAATGAAGGAACCTTCAATGCATGCATGCAACAAGTGCCGGCGGCAACGCACGTGAACAAGCACAGGCCGAGAGAGAGAGAGAGAGAGTTACCTGAAGGCCGATAAAGCCGGAGGAGATGACGGAGGGAGAAGCGGGCGCGCCGGCGAGTGGAGCGGAAGACTGAGAGACTGGAAGAGACTCGGAAAGAGTGCCAAGGCATAACGTGGAATGCAGGGAGGGAGGGAGGGAGGGGACAACCTTTGGTCTCTGCTGTGCATGCTGCGGACCTCAAAATACAAACATAATAATAATAATAATAATTGTACATCTAAAATATATATTGACAAATACCAATTAAAGTTCAGCATTATAATACATCTTATTTTCTTCTAATCAAATACGTAAAGATGAATGTTTCTCCATGGTTATCTGTCAATCCATTAGAAAATCCTATAATAATCGAAAGTTCAAAGTATACTAGATATTCGCATTTTATTCTTTTTCTTTTTCAATTCTTAAATTTCTTTTATTTAACAACAATATCCACCGGATCTTTTTCTTTTTTTTGCCGAATAGTAATATCCATTATTTAAAAAATTGCGATTAGATTCTTCATATATTACTTATGGTTTGAATACCATCACTTTGATTTATTTTTTAAAATAAAATAAATAAATCTCATCTTGTTCCTCCTAAAATAGTGGAAATCCCACTGACAGTTAACAAAAAAATTGTGAAACTGTCCCCTCTCTCAACTTCACAATACATTCCATCATCTATTTTGTCAAATGACGGTATAATCATGTACTCATTTTCCTTATATTTTTATATAGTTATACCGAGAGATTGCCTTTGTTTGGAAGTTCTTTGCCTATGCTCAATTGGATACTTGCAAAAGCGTGGAGGTTGGATCATCCTGTACATATTATCCTACATGAAATTAATCATAATTCCAGAAAATATTTTTTGTCATTGAAATCCAAGATATCCTCATTTTAGTTGCTCACGACATAATCCAAAAATCCAAACATAATTCTGAATCACATGATTTGCTTATTTTAGAGTACTCTTAATTCAATTCCAATGCGGAAATTCGCTGCTTAATGTGATCAGATGATGAATGCATTCCGACTCGACTCAATCGAATCGATTATCAAGAGCAGGATGGACTCAAAAGCAAAGACTGAGAATCTCGTTTTCATCGGTTGTGACGGAGAAGTTTCGAGGATTTTAAAGATGCACCCAATCAAATGAGAAACAAAAGAGAAAGAGACATGAGCAAATGCTAAAAACCTCCCGAATCCACACGAATCCAACAACACGTTTCCTAGCAATGCAGAAAATATATTACCGAGGCATTTGTCAATTAAACTTCAAATATTTGGAATTCGACTTTCATCCCTTACTCTTAAAATCTAAAGTCATGCGTAATCATGCAAATGTCTTATGATCTTTTGATACAGATGTAATTTAGTACACTCCATCCAGGCAAGCCCGACAAAAAAATCAAGGCAGAGACGGACTGATTACCATTTTGCTGAAATTTAAACTATCTATCCCAGCATATAAAACTATATATGTTCCTGAGAATTTGTATTTGCAGAACAAGGCATTGAATCCTCCTGCATTCACAAAACTTAAAGCACGTCTTTCCTAATTGACGATTCATTAATGGTTGCGGACGAGGTGATTCTGGTCTCTATTGGCCTTGAACATCCAATACATTGCCTTCTGATCGACTTCGAAAGCAGTTGGTAAATTGTTGAAAACATCACTTCTAGGATAAAAGCAGAAGATTTTATAAAACTCCTTTTTTTTATTTTGGCGACACGCAACGTAAAAAGTCATCGGTCCCAAAAACATGAACCTAAACGCCGCACAAGTCTTGGATAAACTGCAAGTCTGGCCCAACTAACACATTAGGAAGGTCGAAGGCCTCGTCTACTCTCCCGTAAGAGAGTATGGTTCCATCAGTTGAGTGAGTTGGGTCTTGAACTCCTTCTCCAACTCCACTTCCTCATCCCAATGCCTCTTCTTCATCGCCACCAGTTTCTGTTCATGCTCTTTCTCCAGCATCTCCCTTCTCGCCACGAATTCCTCCATTTCCTTTTCTTGGAGCTGTATGAACTCAGCAATTTGCTCCATCCTGAACCACAACTGAAGTCAGTACATAGTTATCGAGGGACGAAACAAAATAGAAACAGTACAGCAGAGCTTTTAGTACCCCCTCTTCTTATCTTCGGCACTTGAAGGATTAGCATTTGATTGCTTCACTCGCTCCCTCTTCTCCTGCTGTTCCCTCTCAAATTCCTCTTCCTTCACATTTATTTCATCACGGACGATCTTCATTTGCTCTTTGAAGAACTGCTCCTGATAATCCATCTGTTGGAAGCACATTGCAAGAGTTAAGTGGACATGAAAATACAACATTTAAGGGGAAGCAGGGATTCTTTAATCATACGGGATTAACATTCTATGAAGACATTAAAATATTCCACCAAACACAATGAGCAAATAGTATGGACCAAATTCAGCCTTTCGAAAACAAGAGCCTGAGAGTGATAATCCTGAGGATTGGCTTAAACTTCCAATATGACAAACATAGAGGGGTAAAAGGCATGCAAGTGGGGCAAAAGTATACTGCTTCTCGCAATTTCGAAAAATAAATTTGAAATGAAAAAGTTTCTTTCTCCAGGTCAATTGACTTCTTCTGCAAATGAGATGACAAACGAAACACAAGCACATGGAAGTGATGTTTAGCTCTAGGAAAAGATAGCTCGAACTTTAATTTTACTGAGATACGAATCCATACTTCCTCCTTGTTCTGTTCATGTTGCATCATTGTTCTGTGTCTGACAATACGGTTCTCCTCCAAGGTCTTCCGCAGCTTTGCACTCACAAGGTCAAATGATTTCTCTAGTTCCTTTGAGTGCATACGCTCCCTAGCAACCTTGTTCTTAAACCAGATGAGCTGCTGGTTGTCCTCTGTCATCTGATTAACTTGCTGGACTACCGTCTCTATGTATGATCTCATCTCAAATTTCAGCTTAGATTTAGCTGACCACAAAAATATTTTGAAATTGAAGGGTCAAAACAGATAAAAAGATAACAACATACACAAGCACATACAGATTCAATATATAAAAAAACACACAAGTAACCACACAACCCCACACACATGCACACAGAGGGAGAGAGAGAGAGAGAGAGAGAGAGAGAGAGAGAGAGAGACCTTGTGAATGCCTGTTGAAAATGTCCAAATCCTCTTTTTTTGCCATATATCCATAAAGCTGACGTTTTCCCCCGGGATGAAATAAGGGACCTCGGCGATCCCAAGCATTTCTGTCCGTTCCCTGGTCTCTAAAGAGCTTGTGCAGACGTTCAGCCTCGAAAAAGCCCCTTGGAGAGCTCTCAAAGATGAGAATGCTCATGCCACGATGACCCTGAGGACCGTAAGCATGGCGAGCTTTTATAGCTTGGTATGAATTGAAGTAGTCCAGGAGTTCCTGGTTTCCCATACCGATCCACTGAAACAGAAGACAAAGTCAAGTTCAATTGTACTCTACCCAAACGTAAATGACGCATTTTCTACCAGATCGCGATGCAGTTGCCTATGCTTTGATGACTAAATTTTTGAGATAGAAAGTGACATGTCATCACGAGAGAAGACAACTTTACCTTGTCATTTTCATCCTTTTCCAGGATTGTGTTCATTATGACAACCATTGGAGGCCACACTATGTCATGATCTTTTTCCTCAACCTTCAACCCCTTCCACTTACCAAATACTTCGCCAGCAGGGACCACTGACGTGCCTTTCCTCATCAACTCCTCATCCAAGAGTTCCGCAAGCTCCCGGTGAAGCTTAACCCTTTTCGCTCCAATCGTCTTTGCATGTGCCATCAGAGGCTGCAGACCTCGATACCAGTCTATAGCACCAGGACCCCCACGACATGCCGGACAATGCCACTGCCTTCCAGGTTCATTTATCTCCTCAACAGTCAATGCATCCAATATCTCAAAAAACCTCTTGAACCACCTATTGTTCTTCCTCGTTCCAAGGCTCTTTTGACTTGCATCAGAATCAAATTCATCACTCATCAAATCATCATCAGAATCATCCAACATCAGATCCGAGTCGTCGTCGTCCACGTCGTCATCATCAGTATCATGATCCTTGTCTGCCTCACCGTCCTCACCAGCAGCATAAGTTGAGGACGAGTAATCATTAATTTGGTCATCCTCTTGAAACCTAGCCTGCGCCGAACCAGCTCTGCCTTGCCAATTCCATCCATGCTCAAGAGGTGCACTAATCATAGGCTGTGGCGCCACATGTTGTGGAGACCTCATGCTTCCTCTGCCAGCTGGTCTCCTGGAATCAGCAGTTTGTGGGAACGAGGAATTGTTGCCAGCTGCCCTTCGCGATCCACTATTAGTCCACATATCCGGCTTCTGAACTACATCTTGCTGCCCCCATGCTATAGAGTTAGAATTCTGAGGAGGCTGAGGTTTCCTGGAGCTGCTTCCAGCTTTGTTTTTCGACTTCCTAGCATATACTTCCCATTCACCACTATCATCTGGTGCAGAATCCAATCGAACTTCTCCGACTCCCCGACTCAACTGCTCAACCTCTGATGTCTCTTTACCCTTGGAAGATGGACGACTATAGTTACCAGAACTAGAAGAACTCCAGCTCCCTCTCCTGGAATTCATCTTTGTACGCAAACCCTAGCTGGATTACATATTTAGTTAGAATTTAAAAGAGAAGAATCGAAATAAAGTAGACAATAAATCTAAAAACCACGCAACAAAAAAAGGAAGAGATGAGCCCCTTTCCGGTTTTTCCCCCTTCTAACTCATCGTGTCATGACAACAGTGAAAATAAATGAACTAAACTTTGGCCATAAGTGAGGACACCCCCCCCCACAAAAGAAAGAAAAGAAAAGAAAAAGCAAAAATTCAAGGCGGTCTACCCATCCGTGTTAGTTTGCTCTTTCCTGTCGCCAAGGTGGATGAAGCTGCAGAGGTGGTGAACAACGTCTTAACTAAAGCTACACTCTTAAAGCAAAATGGGGAATAAACTGACAGAAGTAGAGCTGATTAAATCCATCCAAGCCTCCTTCTTATCCACCTATTTGATAATTACCATCTCCCGCTCTTTTGAGGGACTCCATACAGGGGAAAAAAAGGAAAAGAAAGGAAATAGAAGAAGAAGTTTCCATCGGATAGCGCCGAAAACACATTAACACTCAGTTTGGAAGAAGTAATTAGAAGAGAACGGAAAGGATTCGGATAATGATCTCAGGAAAGAGAAGAAAGTAAAGGACATGATTGGATTTTATTTTCGTTAAGAAGCAATGGTCGACAATTTCATGTTTAGTCGAAGAGGAGAAAAGAAGGGAAGAGAATCTAATCGTACCCTTATGAAAATTTTGTCCTTATACTTCCTTCTTTGGAGATAAAAATGAATGAAAATTGATTTTACCAAATTAGCTCACGTTATTGTGGCATGTGTGGGGTTAATACTAGTAATGTTAAAGTAGCGAACCAATGAAGATCCGTGCACATTGAATGATTTAAGTACCCATTACTTTAACACGATATTCTATAAAATAGAAAAAAAGAAAGGCACAAAATGAACACAGGTTTAACTAAGCATGCTGCATTTACAATGAAAAAGTTAAAGATAATTGCTAAAAAGGTCAAACAAACGAAATGGAGAAGAAGTATGCTGTTTAATTTTTTGCCGGCAAAAGAAGTAAACTGTGGCTTACATGAAAACGCTTAGAATATATGAACGGACAAGTCAGAGATGCACACCTGTAGGGTTAACACTATGGGAAGTTAAAAGAAGTAGATGAAAAAAAGAAAATGAAAATAAACAAGAACGAGTCTCTGTTATTCGCTGAAGGAGAATTAATGTTGACATGACATCAATGTTGTATAGACAGTTATGAGCGGCATACATGTAAGAGAGGGAGAAATATATTTACACAGTCTCCCACAACATCCAGATTTGGACTGATATGAGGATATTAGGAAAAAAAGAAAGGAAATATGGGGACTCTAATCCCTCCATAAACCTTCTCGGTAATACCCTCCTTAATCTAAATCTCTCCTACCAATCAAGAAATACCTTTTCTTCATCTTTTCACAATCTCTCTAAACCCTCGTAACCATCCCCATCCAAACTGGAAAAAGAAAGGTTACTTTGAGAATGATTGCATTAAAGACCCAACGATGTTCTTTTCCTTTCCTCTTTTTTTTTTTTTTTTTTTTTTTGAAGTTTTGCTGCAAAACCATACTGAAAACAGCCCTCAGAGAGACAGAGACAGAGACAGAGAGAGAGCGAATAAAATAACCAAAAAGCATCTGGAAATCGACAAGGAAACCCTGTACATTTCGAGCATCTGGAAATCGAGGAAGGAACCCTCTACATTTCGATCGATACCCAGATGGCGAGACGATCGGAGAAAAAGCAATAGGGGAGAAACCCCGGCAGAAACGATGAATGCACCTCCGATCGCAAGACAACCAACCCTAGGCGCGACCATTCCCAAAACCGAGAAAGGGTCGACGGAATGCACAAGCACGAAGGCGATCGCGAGCCGATGTCGATACCAGAGCAGCGAGGAAACCCAAGAACCAACCGACCGACCGACAAAAGGACGTACGTATAGAGAGAGAGAGAAGGGGGGGGGCGACGAATGCAGGGATCCCGTAATGCATGCACACAACAAGAGCAAGAGCCATCAGAAACGCACATGAACAAAGCACGATCCGCGACACACAGAGAGAAAGAGAGTACCTGAGGATGGAGCAAGGCGGAGGAGACGACCGGCGGCGAGAGAAGCGGCGGCGGAGGCGGAGGCGGAGGCGAGACAATCGGAAAGACTGCACAGTGTCAAGAAGAAGACTTGACTGAGAGAGAAGAGGAGAGAAGAGACTGACACTGAGAGAGTGGGGGGTGCGGACCTCAAATGGGCTTATTTAATTTCAGCCTAAATGATCACTCCTCCCTTGTCCTTTTCTCTCTCTCTCTTTTGCTTTCCAGTATTGTGTATTGAGAATTGAGTATTGTCCTGATACGACGACGATGACCGACTCCTGCAAGCCCCCCCCCCAAAAAAAAAAAGGCATAAAGGATTGGTTCTAATGTTTTTGATGGTTGGAAGTTGGGAGAGAATCCTTGCTCATGAAGTAGGACTCCTTCCCAATGCCCCCTCCCTCACATGAATTTACTTAACACTCAAGGAATATCTACTCTTCCCCCTCGCCAGCTATCATATACTAATACATCTTCGCTGGGAAGTTCCTTGCCTATGCACAGTTGGCTCTTTTTGTATGCGTGAAGATCGGTTCATCTTGTACTAATCTTCCCATGTCCAATCAACGATAATTCTCAAAAACAAATATTTCTTAAGTAATTGAAATTCAAGAAATCCTCAATTCCTTCCCAACATGATTCGAATACTCGAGAAATCGAGAAATCATTAGCGTGGAAATTTACTACTTCATGCGAATCGGATGGTGAATTCATTTCGACCCGACTCCACTGAATCGATTATCAAGAGTAGGGCAGACTTTTAGTGAAGACTCCGGATCTCATCCCTGTTGAGTCCGTGTTGGAGAAATTTCCGAGGGTTGTAGAAACGACGACCCAATCAAATGGGAAAACACGATGGAAAAAGAGGGAGCGGTAGGTACAAAGGCAGAAAGTGCGCACCTTCGAATCAACGTTGCCCCCGCGGGCAAGTTGGGACCGTAAGACTTCAACAGTGAGCTTGAGAGAGAGAGAGAGAGAGAGGGCAAGGCACCTGTTGTATGACTAGAGGTGTGAGGCGCCGCGGCAATGAGTTGTGAGGGTGGTGATTGTCGATGACACGAGTCGGAAAGAAGATATGAGGATGGAGGCGATAATAAACGAGGAGTCTCTAGGGTTTTTTATTTTACATGTATCGTTGGATATGGATATACTTACTACATATTCTTCTTCCTTTTAAAGTAATACGTACGCAAAGCAAATTAATTGGAAGGAGTGAGGCTGGTTTAACTGTTCTTGCATTGTTTTCTAAGTCAATAGGACGGAGGGAATCCGCACCTTGTACTTGCATCCTTAGCCGAGACGTAAATTTCTTAACTTCTTTTGATTGCAAAGATAGATATTTTAGATTCCCAAATGCTTCTTTATTTATTCCATATCAAGGGATTTCGCTCCTTGAGTGACATGGATCGCGCACATCCATAAGAAAAAGCAAAAGATCATCCATAATCACATTCAAACATTGGCCATTCATTGGCAACAGTCATGACCGATGTTTAGGCATGATAAGCCATCTGCTTGACATTGATTGGGTAGCAGACGGAAGGAGGGCCGGCGTATGCTCTCTCGGCAATGATCTTGTTCGCGGCCTGCGTTGGATGGAACGCGTCCCAAAACACGTACTCGTCTCTCTTCATGCATGGCACTTGCAATGGCAGACATGATACCTCGCCTCGATTCCTTCCTAACCCGCAACACCCCCTGTCCACCACCTTGAATCCTACCGCCAAATCAAATTCAACCTTTCAGACTCTGTTCATCTGAATCAGTACTAATCCACAGTGGCCAGTTCCTGACAGATTTAGGGAGAAAGAACAAAGAACATCGGGAGTGGCTAACCGTAAGCATTGGCGTTGGCCAAGATGTCGGAAAAGACGTCGAAAGTGTTGCCGTACACAAAAATGGCGCCTTCACCTTGAGCATTGGCGTTGAGTTGGTCCACAAGAGACCTGAGCCGCACATTGAACAGCCCGACCATGTCATTGACCGACGATATGCATTTCCCCGGTGCATCAGCACCGGTGGCCAGTTGGTTAGGCATGCAGCCCAGCGGCCCAATCCCCACAATCAAGAATTTCCTCAGCCCTAGATTGTGCAACGCCTGCGAAAAGAAAAACCCGCAATTTCAATCGTTGCTCATCAAGAATATCGAAATGTGAAAGGGGTCGATCATTTCTTTTTTCATCCTAAATGAATCACCTCGATGTATGTAGTGTACTTGGTGATAAGAAGCTGAGCATAGTCATTTGGGTTGAAGAGGGAGCTGGTGACATAGAGGGAAGGCAAGAGGTAATTGTTGAGGTAGTCGTTGCTGCCAAGGTTCATCATTACAAGCGATTTGGCCAAGTACCGCCTCAACTCCTGCTCTCCCATCTGGTTCTGGAGCTGGCTCAATGTGCTCCGGAAATTCTCCACTTGTTGGCGCAGCGAGAATCGATCTCCCTATTACGTACACATAGCGAACATAGCGAACAGCCGTTTCACTTCGTCAGCTTTCGCTCAATTGACATAAAGGGGTAAAGAAACGAAACAGAGAGGTAGGGGAAAGAAGTGTACGAGCTGTCTTCCCGACTCGTCTAGAATGCCGGCAGCAGCAGAAGCATAGTTTACCCCTCTTAGAATGCTCTGGGCATCTTCAAGCGTGTTCACATATGCCGGTATATATGGAAGACCCAGTAGCTCCACTGCAGAACATGGTCGCCTTGAAACATCAATCAATCAATGCTGTGATCTTTCTTTTAACAAGGGGCGATCGCCATAAGAAGCTCACGTGTGCATCGTGACGGATTTAAATGAAAAGATTGGAAGATAGAAGAGATAAAAGGACAGATAATCTACTACCAAGGAAGTCGATGATAGTTTTCCCATTGCAGAATCTTCCCGTGGGACCTCCATCGAAATCGACACCATAGGGCAAGAAGTTTGCTTTAGCGTAGGAGTTCATGTAGTTATTGTTTCCATCATCGATTAAAGAGTCTCCAAACACAAAGAAGGCTGGAACTTGTGGAAACCCACAAGCACCAATTGAGAAAACAACCGCCACAGAAGCACCCATCAGCAGAAGCCTTGGAAACATTGAGAAGGGCTTTGCCATCTCTCAATATTACAGAGTCACTTCCAATGCAAGTAGTGAAAGCCAATTTTTTTGTTGTTATATAAATGCAGCCCTTGTGACAAGTCAGAGACGGTAGTTCTTGAAAGAGCAACGATCCATGTTTTCTTGCTTTAACCCTCCCAACCTCCTCCTTGTTTTCGGGTCAGTTACATCTTCATAATCTCTAGTCGTGGATTGGCAGTATACTCACGTTAAATTGAGTCTATGCCCACAAGGCAGCACGGAAAATGTATGTACTGTCGAGCATTTATCTGGGCCACGCAAAGCAGCTCCACCATGAACAAACGCAACACTTGAAAGGGCACCGTGCATTATATCATCTTAGCGATGGGATGTACATGATGCCCGCAGAATAAGCATGGTTGGCTGCTTAACGTGACCTCAACGAGAAGAAGTACAGAACATCTAGCGCAAACAACCGGATAAAACAAGCTGCAGACTTTCCCCAAAAGCATTTGATCACAATAAAGGACCTTCCTCAAAATGGACGTTGATGACCACTACCTATCCTCTACATCATTGGGATCAATCTGGAAAATGTCGCCCATGAAGCTGTCATGGTCACAAAGCCAAATTTCCCTTGTATCTCTACCTGACTCCTGTTAGCTGAACAAAAGCCAAAGATCTTTGGCCCAATCATTGAGAAGAACGATACTTCCTCTGCAACAAGGGCAACTGTCTCTCGCTCTTTAGAAACATGAAAGGTTCTCTGGCAATTATATTCTCGAATAGGTCCAAAGCATGAAAATGCTATAGTTGGTCAACCCCCTGCATTCGCCCTCATTCTCGAGGCAGCAGCTATTTCCAACATGGCTTCATCTGTGGCATTGCCAGTAGCCTTGCGACCCCTCTTTTTCCGATCTGAATATGATGTCGTCGCAGATGGATGCTTGTTTTGCCCATCTAGCATGTTGGGATCATCTCTTGAACCCAGTAGAGCGTCACCATTCATAAAATACATTGAAGCACTAAGATTGAAAGACATTCAGCTGAATGCCTCCAAAAATGTCATCCAAGAAGAATATTCAATTTCAAGCCCCTTGTGATATAATTTGTTAGGAACACATTCATCGGCAGTCAGTTAAAACAGATTTTGAGCTTTCACAGAAAAGCTTCAAAGGAAAAGGAAACTCAAAGACATGTTCAAACATGCACCGTGATCAACAAGCATCAATTTCGCAATGTCTACCCAAAGCTCAGAAATTCCCGAATTAAAGAGAAGATATTCTCTAAGCTTTTCCAACTCCGAGCTTCCATCTACAGATTGCATTGTGATTATAAAGTTCTTCACCCACTCAGTTTCTCAGACATCACATTCAAAAGTCAGGATTCAGTCCCAATGTGTTATAGCTTCATGCATGACTTGCAGATCTAACAGAGTCATTGACATTGGAAATGAAGATTCCATTCACTTAAATCTCCTTTTGACATCGTCATAACTGTCATCCTCAGGAGGAAAGGTAGAGCAAGAGCTCTTGAACTTTTTCATTCATCCATTTAGGCTCGACCAGCAACACGTGGATCCTTAATGCAATCCAAAGCCTAAACCAACGATCTTTTAAATTATGGAACTATGGAAGAATGTTCCCATGGATAGAGAGATACTACAATGTCCCAGGGAACTGACGCTTTACGTGAACAAATCACTTATTCTATAGCCAATTCTAAAAACACAATGGTTATTGCCATCATCATCGTGGTTATCAGCATTACAATTTTTGTTGCTGTTTTCTCCCTTTCTCCATGAGATACCATTTTGTTAAGCGATCCATAGAAATGTTTTCAATTTTCCTTCTTTAGTGTTATGGAAAATCCATGACTCAAATTCTGAATGTTCATTATGAAGTATGTTTCAAAATTGCTCACATAACATTCGCTGACAACAATTTTTTAGAAGAGTTTCAATTCTTTTTTTATTTTTATTTGTTTACTTGTTTATGGACGGATTTCAAAACGTATTTCAGGTGGATATGTATTTTTTAATTATATATTTTTTTAGCATAGTTACTGCTGTTTAGGTATCAATAATTGACATTTTGGAGATTTGGCTCGGAACTTAAACCAGATAATAGTTTTTAATTGCACTTTTAAATGAGCTCCAGTTGAACACACCCCCCCCCAAACCAAAAAAAAAAAAAAGAAAGAAAAAAAGACCAACGGCCCGAAGTGAACTAAGTCTACTCATCTATTTGGATAGTTGTGCAAAAACCGAACTGTCCTAAGATGTCCCCTGTTTTAGTGTAAGCAAGACAGAAAACTTGACACTTGGTTCCTCTCTCTTGTAATTTTGGTGCAGTGGCTATGCTTATGGGCACGTTTGATGGTACAAATATTGACCTGCAGTAGACGAACTGGTATGAAATATGCGACACTCCAAATCTCACATGAGATCGGAGAGGCTATGTGGAATGACTCGTAGATAAAGACCACCCCAAACGTTAACCCTATGTAACTCCACAAAAGCTTACTTCCCATTAGATATATACCTTACATAAGACCTCAATCAATGCTTTTATATCTTTCATTTCTGTACTCGTTAGATGAATTTAAATAAAAATTCCATCTGTCAAATCAGAACCATTGTCAATTAAATGAAAAAGTACGTCATATTATTTGCACAGCGCTTAACAACATGTGGCTCTCATGGCCAAACTGATTCGTTAGACGAAACTTCATAGTTCAAAGTCATCTAGATATTCCATCCTACGCTACCATTTTGTGAGATGAACTACTAGCATGCACAGAGAAACATAGAAAAAAGGTGGATGACCAGAGAGATCCTTCCACCAACTATTCATTTACATATAGTACAGAAAAAAACTATCATGAGCAGCTATGAGAAAGTTTACTCAATTCTGTCGGAACTTCAGCCGTACAGTTATTACCCCTGGCCTTATATCATCAAAGCGGTACCTGCACAAGTCAAGCCAGTCATAAACAAAATGATGTTCTGTAAACTACACTGAGTGAAAAAAGTTGGGAGAAGATATGCTCATGTTTATGCATATCATGTGTAGTATGCAGTGGTGAAGTTAGTTACCCATTTTCATCAAGGAAACTTCTCACTGCTGTTGGTAGTGAAGCTTGCATTCGGCTATGGTTGCCTACACCTGCAGCAGCTGTCAAGTTAGACCTGTCTCATAGGAATAACGTTACCTACAGGATAGTAGTCACAAAACCTGAGTTCCAAATTCTAAGAGCGAAGAAATGTTAGTTCTGAGCCAGTCTTCAGGTTTTCACATTTTTGGTTTTTTCTTCTTTTTTTTTTTTGGGGGGCGGGGGGGGGCGCACAGCGGCAATGTTATTGATAAAGAAGTGTTACATTATTGACTTTCAACGAGATCTCTAGTTCTTCTCTATGAAATTTCCAGGATGATCCCTTTTCAGCCACCCAGGTGGAAACTTAGGGGAATAAAGGGTTGTTATCGCACACATTTATGACACTCAACAACAGATTCATCTCAGTGGAGACTACGCTTCCATCACCATTCTGTCCATCGTCTGAATTCCTTAGACTCAATTCTTGTCATTGCAGCATCACAATTGCAGACAAAACAAGTTTATTACGGATTCTATAAGAGGAACTTCGGCATGATAAGCAGGAACAAATTACACAAGTTAGTAAAAGCATCAGAATCTATATAGAAACATGACCTGTATATTTCAAGTTTACGTTCATGACATCTACATCTTATAACTAGCACCTGATTCTTCATAAATTTGCTAGGACACACCAAGGACTGCAACTTAATCTTTCATTGATAATTGTATGCAAAAATCATTTCATTGTACATCTTATAATACAAACTCCTAACAGTTTCCCATGCACAACTGCGCAGAAAGAAGGAAAAGACTTGCCTCTCAAATCATAAATACAGCTAAAAAAGTACATAAGGATGGAATTCTTAATAGAAGCCAATGTACACGAGGATAGGTTACTTATAAAATCCTACATAAGGAGACTAGTGTTCTACCGGAAATAGGAGAAAAAAGGGCAAAATACCGGTTATGACTTGCAATGATAAAGGTCTTTGTCCTGATTGTGGCTTATCCACCTTCTCCTTGTCAATAGAAGCTAAACACTCAACGGATGAAGATTGAGCAACTCCATTCTTCTGATATATTCTATGAAGTCTCTTTGGAGAAACTGATCGATTTGATGGCACCTGTGATTCAAGTTTTTGCAGACGCTCTTTCAAGGCTTGGACAGCTTCGGTTTTATGAAGACCATGCAAGTCCAATGTCCATATATCATTGTTGCTATTCCTGATACTTAAGATGTCCTTGGCTGCACTGTCATTGAGTCTTTCAGCAACCAACCATTCCTCCTGAGCCTTTAGAGAGTGATGCTGTGCAGAAGAATGATCACCTCTTAAAAAGGCATTTTGTGCAGCCCTTGAATGCTGAGATGCTGATCTACGTTAAGTAAAGATTTCACCAAATCAGGACTACACCAGCAAACAACACAGGACTCTACAACGTTCTGTTAGAGAGGCAACACCATGACTCCTGAATACTAGCATTCTTGAGGAGTTAAAGCAGAAGGATCATAGAACTGTCAGAGAGGTCAATTGTCACAACAGTTGAGCAGTTTACCGCAGTTCGGTGCCCAATATAGCTTAGTGAACACCTTGCACAGGACTACCAATGTGCAGAACCTATTTTCCATAAACAATTCATGTAAAACAACATAAAAGCTATACATGCCACTAAAATCATCAAAAGAAAATGAACCACAACAAGATTACATGTACAAAGTTTTGCGACAGAACCTTCTCTTTAGGAGAGATCACAGAAGTCCTCCTAAATTAGGCATTCCATGGCAGGCAAGACAAAGAGATCTGTACAACCCCATTTTGCTTTCAGTAACTGCTATTGTAAATCTTCTCAGGCTCTAATATTCTTTCCAGGATGGAACATCCTTTTCAGAATGGATGATTGAACCATCTTTCCTGGAGTCCTAACTACACAAGCAGATATATGATGTGAAAATATGTTAACCACCAATAGACTTCCATGCCAATTAGTGTGACAAATATTGGATGCCAAGATACCAAGTTTAAGACTGACAAAATACTTGTAAGTTGAAGACAACGTTCATTAATTGAGCATAAGAGTAGATGCACAAATTAAAGAAAGTAAGTAGAGTGAAATGTACAAAGAATAAGGATTCAAGTAGGGTGGTACTGGTACCTCAAAACGCGTATTGCATCCTTCCTGAACCTCAAGTAAACATCCTCCTCCTCTTCCTCCTCCCACTCCGGCTCAAGAGGCAAAGACTTCAAATGGTCCAAAATAGACCTTGTTCCGATGGAATCATCATAAGTTTTTCCCCTTAAAGATTTTTCATCAATCATATATTTGTTGACACTATTAGAGTCATTGTTAAGAGTGTCGGTGCCATCGGAAAAGTCCACATTCTTCCCTGAAGAAAAATCTTTGATCCTCGTTAACTCATCATGGGAAGAATCCCGAGATGAAGTATTCTGTTTTTCCCTTTTGCATTCTTTATCTCCTTCAAAAAGCCCAGCAGATAGCATACCTTCCAGCAAAGTCGAGGCCTTTACAAAATCATTGTCAAGAGCCTCAACAATATCCACAATTAACTCGTTTGCAGCCCAAGAATGAAGTTCCATGAGCTTCTTAAGTTCTGCTGTGTCACTCTCTCGTACCAAATCCTTACTGGTACCTTGTACATTACTGGGATCATCAGAAAGCAGTTGTTTCTCTTCATTTTTATTGTGAGCCAAATGTGGAAAATCTACGGAAGACTGGAGAACTGCCGAGAAAGGCTTCTTATATGAGCTGTTGTTCCCGGCAAGATTTTGACGGGGATTTGGCGAGACGATTGCTCTTGATATTGGTGGAAAAGGATCATGCTCAGTTTCAGATTCAAGAGCATGTCCTTGTCGATGCTTTTGATCAAAGGCAGCCCAACCAGTAGTTTTGCCCCTGCTATGGGAAGTCTTCTTCTGCTGAGAGCTGGTAGATAAATTCATCCTGAGTAGCGCACTACCATATAGAGGTAAGTACAAGGTGGCCAGCTGGATACTGTATGCTTCTGCTTTGATATGCCTTTATGCCGTTAATCCACAAGATCACATCACGCAAGTGTCCTAAAACTAATGAAAATAACAAAGTGGGCACAGTAACAAACTTATAAGTCAAGATGAACCAGATTTCACCATTTAAGGAACACCGAAACGACCAAACAGTGCAAGAATAAAGTTTGAGAATCAGCAAGAAGCAGCAAGGCATTCAGTTTCTTTATCTATGAAAACTAACGTTCTCAACAGCTGCCAACTGCAGACGAAAGAAACTGCTGCTCAACACTACTTTTTAATGAAGATCACCATAATCCTCTCTTAATTGACCACTTCCCTTAACCGTACATATACTTTTCCGAAAAAAGAGTTCCTAAATTCTCTCATAAGTTGAGAGGAAGTCCATTTGCAGCAGAGTTATGTCAGAAGTAGTTTTCTCCCTCATTGGGAGAAAGAAAGAAAGAACGGAAGAATCCCGCCATCCAGCTAAAAACAGTAAAACGACTACGCAGTAAACACCAACAATATATCATCGAAAGATTGAACTGACGAGCAAATCGAAGCAGCTTAACACAAATCAGTATGTACAAGCAAGTCTTCCGGCTTTTCCACGGTGACAAAAGGTGCCCAGTACTTCCTTACTTCTCCAGGACTTGAAAGGTCCTTCATTTCCGTAAGAGCAAGTAGCCCGTCACGAACAGAGGCGTCGTAGACCAAGAGAACACAAGGCAAAAGAAAAACCAGGAATTCAGAGGAGAGCGA
This sequence comes from Eucalyptus microcorys, assembly GCA_014182515.1. Taxonomy (NCBI): domain Eukaryota; kingdom Viridiplantae; phylum Streptophyta; class Magnoliopsida; order Myrtales; family Myrtaceae; genus Eucalyptus; species Eucalyptus microcorys. Next base: position 52,921,894 of record CM024569.1, on the reverse strand, counting down.
TAGGAGCAAAGAACAAATCTTTACCTATTCAAATCGAGGGGGGCGGGGGAGGCGAACCGCAAGAGGAGTAACCGAGGTATGAATACGTGTAGAAAAGTAGGCGACGGCTGAAGCTTGCTAGATCCAATCACGGCAACATGGGGATTGAACGCAGACGACGCACGCGTTGTCATAATCAGGAGACCGAGAAAGTCCGGTGCCTCTGCGATCTGCGTGCGAGAGAGAGAGAGAGAGAGAGCAGAAGAAGAAGACGGTCGCCGATGTTGTCTTCTTCTTCTTCAGGGAAGACTCGACGTGTCGGTTTTAGCCGTTGACGGCCCCAACTTGTTCACTGCTTGCAGAGGAAACCAACTAACAGACGACCGAGTGCCCTAAACTCTGCAATCCCACCCGCCAACATATCCATATAACACACCAAACATAGTAAGAAATCCAAATTCGAAAACCCAACCATGGGCTATGGATTATTACAACTGGGATAATTCCATATTTTTCTTATTTTTCGTTATTAATGGTTTTGGTTTTTGGAATATATACATGCAATTCTTGTCGTCAATTTTTTTTTTTAAACATTCACCAAATATCTCAATTAACATTATTTGAGCTAATTATGTATTTCTAATCTCTCGCATATATTGCGAGATGTAATGAAGTTAAAAATGTCAAAATTTAGTTAGTGTGAAATTGAAATTTTGCGTGAGTTCATGAGTTGAAGGCAATAATATCAACGTAACAACCTATCGATTATTCGATAATCTACATAAGCGCAAATTGCCGTCACATAGACAACATTCCTTTTATCTTAATTTAGCACCCGTATTGCTTACTATTGAATTCACATAATGATAAGATGAGCAGAACTATATATTTTTGTTGCAAACTTGAATGTAACTTGCAGTATTTTCTATCATTACTTTGTCTAGAGATTTGTGCTTTCGTAGGAATTATGTGATTTCATCAAAGCATGTTAGCGTTTTTTAACATGTAATCCGCATTTACATTACTTGCATATACTGTTAATCCTAAGGCAAATTTGGCGAATTTCACAATCAAATTATTATGCATGTGGACATATTGTGATATTATGACCAAAAAAACTTTTAAAATAGAAAAAAAGGTAAGAAATATAGTTAATATTGACCGTGGCCACAAGGGTCTGCCTCACCAGCCCTCAACGAGGTTGCTCAGCCCTCAGTGGCCACGAGCAAGGCCACCCCTGCCAGATTTAGCAAGGTTCGACCTTGCCTGGGGCCAATGAGGGCCAACCTCATGGATGGCCGCGAGGCCGTCCTTCACCTGTGTGGCTGGTGTGAGTGGCCCTCGCCGAGTTGGGTGAGGGTGACCCCCACCCAGCCCTCTATGGGCATCACCAACCACCAGCAAAGAGGAAGAAAGAACTAGAAAAAAAAGGAAAGAAAAAAGAAAGACAAAAAGGAAAATGACAAATGAAGAAAATACCCTTGATCAAGTCAAACTCTTATTTGAAACGAACATAACCACTTTAGGCATTTATTTAAAATGAATGTAACCACTTCAAGTTCTTATTTGAGACAAACGTAGCCATTTTGAGCTCTTATTTAAAACAAAATCAACTTCAAGCCCTTATTTGAGAAAGTTATGATACTCAAGTTTTTATTTGAAACAAGTTTTTATTTAAAACAAGATCAACTTGGGTTCCTTATTTGAGAAAATGAGCACACTTCGAATCCCTTTTTGAATTTTCCTATTTTTTTATCACAGAAAAGGAAAACGAGAACAACTGTCTATTTCACCGCCTGTTCTCCTTAAAATATAGTTTTACAAGTGAAAATGAGAATTCTCTTCCAAAACAAACATTATAAGAACAAGCTAATTCATCGAAATTTCTTTAGTCTGGATTTCCCCTCGATGAAAAATTTGCCACCGGGATACCATGGAATAAATTTCTGTTAATTAAAACATTAGAGAAACACATCATGGATTGTGGGACTCTGTAAAAATTCTCAGGCAGAATTTACAAGCTTTGGTCTTCCAGTCATCTGATCCAACTCCACTCGAAGACCAAGTTCTGCAATCTCCGGTGTATTAACAGTTTCCTGGAGCTCCAATTCAGCAACTGCTTGTTGGTTTTCGGTATTTCCCTCGAACAAGTTTCTGACTGTCCAAATACCCCATTCTCTCAAGAACGGGTTATCTTCATCCGCAACGCACTGCTGCATAAGCAAAATAATCCCATCCTTGCATCTGACCTCATCTTGCACGCTCCTCCTCCAGTACAAACAGTTGCCAATGACGGCAACGATGTCTCTTCGAAAACCTTTGTAAGGGCATCGTTTCAGTTGTTTGGAATCTGCATTCCCTCGGTACTGACCCTGATTAATGGCTTTACTGATAACCATGGGAGGCTCAAGTTGACGGAGCAAATTCAGAAGCAAATCCAAAAGACCTGAGGAAAGAAGTGTGCCTGTTGCATCTTGGGCATTTTCCATGGGTCCTCGCGCACCATGCTGTGCGCAAATATCTCTCAGCATGGTAAGTGCGTAACCAAGGACATCAATTGTGGAGGACCCTGTAGGGAGAGCTAACTTGCCCCTTTCGGAAAAATCAACAAGCCCGCTAGCATTTCTGAACAATCCAAGAATGTATAATGCAAACTCATTAGAGACGGTGACATCGTTTAGTCGCTCATTTAGGATCTCTGACAGGATGCTAAGGAGAAACGCCTGCTCTGGTGAAAACTCATCACAGCCCATTTGGACATCTTTGCAGTCGTCAGCAGGAGCTACAGCTAGTTTGGCAAATAAAGTAGGTAAATGTGCTTCTTCTAAGCAGATAACTGAAAGAAGCAACTTAAACCATTCTTCTCGAAATCCAACTGTCAAACAGAGAGAAAATGACATTATGTGATGAAAATAAGAAGGTGGTTAGGTTCAACCAAAATGGGAGGAAATGAACTTAAGAAAATGGCCTAAAGAGGAGCAAACGCAAAAATGGAACTTACCTATTGAAACAGTCCAAACAATTTCTGACACCAAAGACAAACCATTATCTCCACACAGCTCTGCCAAGCGTATGGGATTCCCATCTTGACAAGTATATAGTATCATACACAAAGGATCAACTGTGTCTTGACTCCGAATTCTTGCAAGCATGAGAAATTCTTTCGGAAAAAATTGAACCCAAATAGTTTGCTGGTGTCTCTCTCCAGCCAACAAGACATTTGCCAGAACCTGCAGGGCTATCCTGACAGCTCCACTGTCTAAGGCAGGAGTATCCATCACAGCCCTCAAGACAGTTAAAGTGATCCCAACCCCATTCTTCTCAATGAAGGTATCCTGATTTTTAACATCTCCAGCACATAGGTTCCTCAGAAGCTTCAGTGATGATTTCAGAAGTTCAGAATTCAAATATTCCGAGTGTCCTTGAATTAGATCAAGTATCATAACAAGGACACTCTTTGAAGCAAGATCCGCACGCCCATCTGCAGTTCTCGATATTTTCGCAAGAACTTCTAAGGCGTCTATGAGACTTGTGGATTTAGAATAAGCAAACAACCGGTCAAGGATATCTTTTGGCAAAGAGGACCCCGCATTCTCGTCCATTGAAGATTAATTATTCTTTTGACTGCACACAGAGAAAACAGCTAATCAACTACGCAACATTTTAATTGCATGAGGAAGTATCAAAGACTAAATTCCATCGGAAGTCATGGTCCTCAAGCTGAAAACTTGTCCACAAAGCATGCCCCCATAAAATTAAAAATTAAAAAATAAAACACTCAATCAGGCAATCCATCGATTCATCAACAGGATAAGGGATTCCACGCGATGAGCGCAAAATCCAACAGAACCCGATATCGGCAATCTGTCGAACACCTGGTGGGCACCAACTGGAAAGAGCATAAGAGCAAGCGGAGTACCTGTTTGGATGCTCAACTCCGCCACAGAAGCAGCGCCGATGTGCTTGCGATCATACCCTTTTTTCCTTTCCAGATGCTGATTGAACTCTCCAAGGTAATTGCTGCACCTGCAACACGAAAGAAGCTGGACCCCAAGTTTCCTCAGGAAAGCTAGGAATTTGCAAATCGAGGAAAGCCAATTTATGGAGATAGAATTGAGGGTTTGAAACTGAAAGCCGAGGTGGAAACTAACTCGAGCTTGCCTTCGCTGCTTCTCGGATTCCAGGAGAAGAGAGAGAGAGCTTCGAGAGGTTTCTGTGAGCTTCCTCAAACCATGAAGAAACGTGCACGCCGCCGCCCTTTCAAAAAGTTCACATTTTTAAGGAGACGGTTTTTTCAAAGTTGTTATTAATTCCTCAATCCGGTGACATATTTTTTCCGACTTTTAAGGAAAAAAATAATACACCAATATGATTTTTGCAATTTTTATTCCCATTGAAAAATGAGAGCAGGAATATTTTCTTCTGTAATCATTATTGATGAACGTGAAAATTAAAAATGTTTTTGTCATACTAGCCCATACAAACCGGCGTACAAATACAAGAGGGCGAAACTTGATATTTTATTTAAATTTAATTTTTCGTACCTCACAATGTTTTTCGATTTATATCAATATTTAGAAATCCCCATCATGGTTGTTAGAGATTGGTGTAAAATAATATTATTTGAGTGATTGCCGTGATCTTTTAAATTGTCTTTATATGTGTTAAAAGATATCAATTTTTAGAAGTTTTAGACTCTTCGATGCGATTATAAAAATACACGAAACAAAATAATATAAAAATAAACTTTAGAGGATAGGCTGGCATAGAAGACAAGCATGGGAAATACAATGTGTGTAATCTTGCAATGTCAAATGGAGGTTGAGCTCATTATGCTAAAGAAAGGATGTCCATGTGAAAAATACCCAATTATGCTCAATCTTTTCTACCAAGTCTTCTGTTATCAAGTTTTATTTATTTGTTAAAATAATACACTTTGCTTCCTTTTTGCCGCGGACTTGGGATGATCAAGTCTTCTCTTCTCCCCCTTTGACAAGGAATAAGGAATTAGATAATGGGGCATTACATAAAGGAAAATGGTAAACTAATATGGTAAAAAATATGTGCTTTATTTACCATGTCTTGGAAATGAAAAAGGAGAAAAAGGAAAATGAGTATCTTACCGAGAGCTTGCCGGAAACTTCCCTTTTTGTCCCTCTGCAAAAGTGCGAGCTTTAAAGACGCAGATTCCATCGACATGTTGATTGCCCAGTTCATGAATTGATGAAGAAAACCAAGAATCAACTTCCGATGCAAAAGGGTTGAGGTGAATTCTTTTGCTTGCCCCTGTTCGCTCTGAAAAGAATGATGAGAGTTTCTCCTAGTTTTCTTCTCCTTTCCAGTCGTTTATACTCGTAGCGTATTCACGAATCCGAAAGCTCGGAAGTTGCTTGCGTGCGTTGCTGCGCTTATACTTCGAGGGAAAAGGGCTGTTTGTGCTATTGTGAATCATCAAAGAATATGTTCCCTGTTGCCACCCGTCAGAGTTTCGTTACATGGTGGTCGTGAAATTGAGGAAAGAATCTTAAATGCTTAATGGGTTGTTGCTACAAGTTTTATATGTCGTCCCAAGTCATGTTCATGCTCTGACAGTGGAGATTTTGGGACGCTTAGATAATTTGGCGTTTCATCTCGTGTCCGATGTTTTTATGCTGGAAAATTTTGGTGTCTAAATAAGGTTGTTCATGCTTTTGATCCAGAGAGAACCGGTTGCTTACTTTTGCAGTGGGGAGGGGGTTCAGATAAATGTGAAATGCAGAGATCAGTTGAAGCATTTCTGCAAGGAAGTGCTGCACGTTATTATTCTGTTCAAAGGAAAGGTTTGAATAAGCCGTCGCTATCCCTCCTGGTCGCCTTTCGGTGGCTGATTTTCGCTTCATTCCCTTTCATCAATCTTGGCAATGCTCTTGGAGGTTAGCCTATGTTCATGTTATCACTGGTCATGCTCATGCGGACAAGATTCTCTTGTTAGTCGAGATCATCTAACTTTATATGGTTAACATGGCTTTATGTCAAATATTTGATGCTTTAAGATTGGCATTTGGTTAAAATTTTAATTGCTTGAGCAGGATTAGACACATCAGAGATTTCAGATGGTAAAGTTTGCTTGCCCGAATTTGGGCTGGGATCGCTGAAGACGTTTTCTTTGGTACCTGAAAGTCATTGTGCTGTTATTTGTCATGATTTCCATGGTAAGAGCGCTCATTGTGAAGGTGTTGGGTCAAATGTACCTGGCAGTCAGATAGTGTCTAAACAAGAACATAGAAATTTTGCTGCAAGTTCTGAAGAGCAGATTGAAGTTAAGAATCCTGGTGTCCAAGATGGTTTGGGCAAAGATGCACAAAAGGTTGATAAGGTGGTGCGTGATGAACCACCAAAATTCAACAAATTTAAACATAAGGTTATTAGTCCTAAAGAAAGGACTGTGGGTGGCCAAACTGGAAGCATTATGCATAGGGTTGAGGCAGGTGGGGCTGAGTATGATTATGCATCTGCCTCCAAGGGAGCTAAGGTCTTGGCCTTCAACAAGGAGGCAAAGGGTGCTTCTAACATTTTGGGCAAGGATATGGACAAGTATCTGATCAATCCATGTTCAGCTGAAGAAAAATTTGTGATAATAGAACTTTCTGAAGAGACTTTAGTTTATACTGTTGAAATAGCCAACTTTGAGCATCATTCATCCAATGTGAAGGACTTCCAGGCACAAGGTAGTCTGGTTTATCCAACGAAGACATGGGTCAATCTTGGCCAGTTCACTGCTAAAAATGTTAAACAATCTCAGAGATTTAGATTATCCGAGCCAAAGTGGGTGCGATATCTCAAATTAGATTTACTTAGCCACTATGGTTCAGAGTTTTACTGTACTCTAAGCAATGTGAGAGTTTATGGCGTCGATGCTGTTGAGCGCATGCTAGAGGATTTGATCTCTGTCCAAGATGATCTGTATACTTCAGACGAGTCAGGAGATGAGAAGTCAGTCTTTTCCCAACCAGTGCCCTCTCAAATTGATGGGCCTCATCACAATCAATTTACAGAATCTTCCTCGGGAGTTGCACATGAAGATTCTAAGCAGAAGCTTGATGTTTCAAAGAGTAAGTCAGATGATCAAATTGGTGATACACAACCACAGCCAGTAGAAAGATTGCCAGGGGACAGTGTTCTTAAGATATTGATGCAAAAGGTGCGGTCACTGGATGTAAACTTATCCATTCTGGAGCGGTACTTGGAAGAATTAAATTTTAAGTATAGTGGTCTATTCAAAGAAATGGACGAAGAAATTGCTGAGAACGCCAAGCTGCTGGAGAAGATAAGATTGGATATAGCAGATCTTCTTGACAACAGGGGTGCTATTGTACGTATCGTATCTGTTAGTGCTCTCTAGGAGTCATATAGGAGGTGTGTGATTTTTGACATGGTTTCTGGGTTTTTTCAGGGTAAAGACTTATCTGATTTGGTTCTGTGGAAGTCACTTGTTTCCACACAAATTGATATTCTGAATAGTGAAAATACAATTCTCAGGTAATTCTCGGTCTGAGACTAGCTCAATGATAATGGTCATGTTCTGCTGCATGTATCTTGCTTCTGTTTTGACATTGGCACATGGATTGACATCAGTTCACATGCATGTATGCACTGCCTAAACACGTGATCTTTCCTCCAATCTTCCATCTGCCGTCATTCCTGCATGGGGCTCTGAGTACATCTATTACTTGTTGTCAGTGCCCGCATTTTTAAGCTGATTTAGGACTTCTGATTATCCTAGAATTTTGTTGTTCAATCATTGTGTTAAATGTGATTCCTTTTCATTTATGTTCAGTCTAAAGTTACATTATGTGCATTATATATATAATGAAAGTTTGTAATGACTTTGCTAGGATTGTAATTTCACTGGCCATGCTGGTTAAGATGAATTGAGTAGATACTGTCTAGGAAAGACAGGTGGAAAATTGGTTGCAAGATGAATACTGATGCAAGCTATGGTTGGATGGGGAAGGCAGTGTTGGCATTCTCAGTCCACGTGCTGAAAATCCCAACCAACCAAAATTGGTTGCTTATCACAATACCGTGTTCAGTACCAAGCTAGTTTTTACAAAAATAATGCTTTTGTTTCGAATTTTAGCATTTTTCCCCTGGATATAGTTTATGAAAGATGCAATTGCAGTGAGCCAACCATTACAAAATAGATTCTCTATCTGATATACTTATTGAATTCACATATAGCAAATACTAGTGTATCGGATACTGCTCAACTTGTGAAATGAACATGAAGTTGATGAAGATGATTTGTGGCATATTACAAAATTTTGCATCATGTGGATGCATTTTGCCGTTTACTGATAATAGGATAAATGCTATTTGCAGATCAGAAATGGAAACAATCCTGGATACTCAGGAACAAATGGAAAACAAGGGTATTCTCATGCTTCTTCTAACCTTGATATGTGGTTTCTTATCAGCTCTTAAGCTTATTGTAGATTTGACTGTAAATATATTTAGTGGAAAGCAGAAATTTGTGATGTTTCCTCACTCTAGGTCATCTTGGATTTTCTTGCTTTTGTATTGTGCCATTGTAGGAGTCATTCTTTTGTTGTGAATATGTTGACATTCGTCTCACCTGAAGATTGATTCCTAGTAGATTGAAGATGGTGTCTATATTCTAGTTCTCGCCAAGATTCTCATACAATGGTTGAAGATTTCTACTTGTGATTACAAATTTATGGGATGGTCGTTCCTATCATGTCCACAGTTCCTTCACGTGACCAAACATATCATGCAAGTTGTTGATATCATGAGTTACAGCCATCACTTCACCTTAAAGTGCTTTCGCCTAAACTTTCCATGTCATAGAAACAAATTTGACTGTCCAACTGATGATTCTGTTCTAGGCTTGGATACAAAAACCAAATCCTTTATATTATTCTCTCCTGATTTGATGGATGGAAGAATGGTTCTTCCAGCACCTTTTATTCGGGGTGAGGAGTTGCGTGCTGTATAATGTTGAGAATTTGAAGACGGTTTTTCAATTTAAGTCAATTGGTTACTTGTGAGGGGTTCTCCCTGGAGGAGATTTGGCTGCATTGGTTTGAGACGTCATGTGTATATAGGGATAGAGAATTATATTTGATAAGAAAGTTTTCTATTTTGATTAAGACAATTCGTAGAGGATTTTGGACCATCTCCATACACCAGAGGAGTTATAGTGGCCAGGTGATAGCTTTTGCAGTTCTTTGCTCCTTGTCTTTCGATGAGCAGAGAAAGGCTCAGATTATCTAATCACCGCATCTCCTTTTGCTCTTTAGATTAGCAACGTGAGTGGAAATCACCAGCGTTATTCCAGAGTGGATTGGCAAGTAATCCATTTGCATGGAGATTAATTTCGGTCACCAAACATTGGAATGAATTGGCAATCCAACCATGCAAGCGTGAAAAGTCCCCATGCGATGCTTATAGCAAACAACTGAAACAAGCAAGTAAATGGTTAAAACAGACCGTGCACAGGGAAAGCAACGATCAGGCTAAATGCAGCAGTTGAGTACAATGAACACCCTAAATCTAAAATATATACACATAAATGAAAAACCGTCTGCAATATTAGCCAAATGTTGTTGCGCAAATATAAGGTGGCCACTGGCCAGGCATATACAAAATGCTAATCCATTCATGTATAAAAGGAGTTTGTATCGTCTATACAAAAGTAAAGAGAAATTAACTGGCAGAATACCATAGTTCCCAAAGTCGAAAGAGGTAAATGGAAGGGGAAAAAATATATATAGGCTGGATTGGTTTTTTTTTTCACTCGCTCGAACAAAATCAATTCTTAATGCCTGCAATAACAGCCTTGCGGATAAAATTTATCCACACCTGAAAATGTACATAAGACTGGACAAGGTGTCTGAAAGGTATGATCTGTATTCTGACTGCAAAACCAGCTTCCACTTCTGTTGCTAAGTCACTCTTGTAATCCTGTTGGAAAACTCCACTCATAGGAAACCGAGGTTCCTTCAACAAAAGTTCCTTTTATACTGATCTCAATCCACCACTACCAAAAAGAATGTTCATTCAAAATCTTTTGTGTGGCTTGATATGAGGATAAAGTCCAAGAATGTGCTCTGGCATGAAGTCATGACGCGTCAAAATTCCAACAATTGGAGGCCTCTGCAAAGATTTAGAGTGATTACCGTGAGTTTTTGTTCTGATAAGCAAATCACTAGCTGTTTGATGTTCTTTGCAAAACCGGCAATAGACAAAGAGCAGCAAAAACTGGTGAGACATGGTTTGTAGCACGAGTGAAGAAAAGATTGTTTCACCATGGAGAAATGGCCACTTAGAGATATGACGAGCACCTTGCCCAATTAGAGCTAAACTAAAGCAGTCACTTTCCAATTTCAGTACGCGAGACTAAGATAATTGACCAACAAGCATAAAAATCCTAAATGTCATTCTACAGCAGAAGATATGACAGGCCCAGCTTCATGAGTTAAGACCCGTTAAACAGTAAAGTAAATAGAAAAGAGAAGGTTGTATGGATCTTACCCCTTGACTCTTCGGTACCACACACATGTGCCTCAGACCAAGTTGACGAAAGAGTATCGCAGCTTTGGCAAGCGACATCGTCTCGACCACTGTATACGGGGATGCATTTGTAACAGGGTGGAGATCAATGTACAGGTCCATCTCTTCATCATCAATATCTAAATCCTCCAACTTGATCCCCTTTCCAGACCCTGGCTTGGCAAAATCAAAAGCAGCATACTTTTGTAAGATCTCTTCCCCACTAATCACCCTTTCCCTCGAAAAATTCTTCCCCTTGAGCAGCACAAGCAAATGAGACCTCAAAACAATTCCGCAAAGTTCTGCAGACTCTGAGAATGGTGGTTCATCTATCACAGGAAACCCATTATGGCCAGTAGTCCTCAAAGCATGCAGTATGGTCCCTACCTTCTCGATGCCCGAGAACATAATTAGTGGTCCAGTAACTACATCGCGTGCAACCAGTTGCCTCATATAAGGTTCTGCATGGGCCTCCATGTAAGGCAAGCCTTTAAGTTTCACTATCTGATCATAAACGCCTTTGTTGAAGCTATCTGCCACTGTTTTGGAGACGAGAAGAACCAGCATAACAAGGGGAAGAAGCAAGAGGTCGTTTGTGAGCTCAAGTAATATAACACAAAGTGAGACAGTCATTCTCATTGTGCCACCGAGGAATGATGCAGCACCAAGGAGGGCATAGAGACCAGTGTCAAGTTGTGAGACAGATTCAAAAAGTCTTCCAACAAGACGACCGTAACAGGCACCAGCAAGTATAACAGGAATAAAAAGACCAGAAGGAATGGCGATGCCATAAGTTATGATGCCAAGAAAGTAGATGGCAACAAAGAAAATTAACAGACTGGATATATTAAATTCTTTTTTGGTGCTAGTGCTGAACAGGTTGCGGATAGCGTCGTCATTGGTATTCAAAAAGAGAGAAGCAAGATCATTGTAGTAGCCTGATGAGCACTGGAAACTCTCATAGTTGCCAGATTCTCCAACAGTTGGACAGCTCACTGATGAATCGGTAGGGCAGGCTTGGCACTGGGCAAGCCATGGAAGGCCAAAAGCACAGCACGAAGTCAAGAGGGAAATGGTGATAACAAGCAAGATCTTGAAAGAAGCACCCCGCCTGCAGTGTTCATAACACCATATAGGATATTAAACATCACTTTTCTTTGTATTGTAGAACCCTCTACTCACTGTTACCTAGAATGCCTTACTGTACAAGAGAAAATTATTACTCTATGTACCTAGGGAGCTATATAATACATAAGCAAAGAAAACCAAACAAGTTAGATAAACATGAGTATTCTCTGTATTATAATGCCCTCCAACCGAGAATGCCTTTCTGTGAAGAGTGACAACTTTTACAATACGTTCCTAGTAAGCTAATAAATAAGCAAACCAAACCAAATAAGTTAGATAGGACTTACTCATTAATGATGCTGTAAATTCTTAGGACCTTGTCTATAAGAAAATTGTAGAGACTCCCCAAGATGCCTCCAATAACTCCTAAGAGTATAACTGCTAGTATATCTGCACCAGAATATGATGCCTGGGCTGAACTGACATCGTACATTATAAGACCACCTTGGCCAAATAGCCCACAATTTCCTGTACTACAGTACTCAATGAAAGCTCTTAACACTATAGCAACCACTGCAGTCGTGAAAAATGTTCTCCAAAGAAGAGCACTTCGCCACCTGAACAACGAACAAGAAGAACGCTCATCAGAAACTTCTAGTAGCCACAGCTTAGACCATTTGATGAAAGAATCTGCTCAATCTATCCAAAGATATAAAGTAATCCATGCAATGATAAGTTTTCTAGCTAAAGGTGAGGTGAAGCCCTTACATTCCATGTTATCCATTCATCCAATTAGCAACCTAATTGAGTATATAATGGTTAAACCAGCATTTCTTTTTTTCTTTTTCTTTCTTTTTTTTCTTTGGGGGGAATGTTGAGTCAAACTATAAAGAAAACATTAAAAAATTCTAATCATGTACATTTGCATTCCACTATGATCTCTAACACAAAGTGTTTATCATCAAGTGCTTGTACTAAACATCACAAAAATTGTTGACTGACAGGAACAATAATTGTACTTAAGGAACCCGCAGGATAAAAAAGTATATAACGATATCATTGAAGAGTTCTCCTATGAATGAATTTTTATGTTCCATTTAAAATGCCATGTAAATCTCACTAGAGGCTAGCAAAAGAAAATCTCGCTAACGTGCGCAGTTTGAGAGTTCCCGACAATAACTCTGCTCTGTGAGAGAGAAAGAGAGAGAGAGAGAGACCATGAAGCTGCCTCTTCCAGGGCAAAGAGGACACCACCAACTGGAGCACGAAATGCAGCGGCCACACCAGCAGCAGCTCCACAAGTAATCAGATCTCGCCTATCTCGGTCATTTTTGAAGTATCTCAACCATTTCCAAGTCAAATGATATCTACGAGACCCCCCTTGTCCAAGTATAGAGGCTATACAAGCACCTGTGTGCACCATAGGCCCTTCTTTACCCACGACAAATCCAGCAGAGACACCAAGGATGGAGCCAAATATCTGAGAAATTGTTAATAGGTGTCAAACTGGAGGATAGATAATCATTCAAAGACAACATGACGACAGAAAAATGCAGTGCAATTGTTGTTACTAAACCATAATAAGTTGCATAATTCCCTGGCTACTCAAGATCACACAATAAACTCGTATTTGCTCTCCAACATGTGCAGTGAACAAGGTGGTCAAACAGTCAAATTGATATCACACTGAGGGAGGACATGCAGAATGTTGTGGACAGACTACTACACAGATTTTTTTTTTCGAGAGACTAAGTGACCAAGTAAAAAAGAAATAATATGCAAAGCACATCGACATGTTCTGAGCAATCAGTATATATTCTATAGCTTATTTTGGATATCGGCTATGACAATCTGTTTCCACTCCTATCATTCTACTTGACACCGTAAAACCAGATCATGATATAGTCTTCATTCTGATGCCAGACAAAAACATACCAGTTAAGATGCTGAACAGCTAACAAAGAAAGACAGAAAAAGTATCATTAACAATGATCATATTCTAGATAAATGCATCTCGTTGCATTCACCTATTTGAAAAAGTCCAATTTGGAATAAGCAGATGAAGACTTCCATTATGCAAATCAAGTATTACTTCTTAGTTCTTACCTTGACAAAAAGGGTACTAGGAGCTAAGATGGAATATGCATCGATGCCATTGAGGTAGGCTTTAACCTCAGGAATCCCAGAACCTGCAGCAGCTGGAGCAATGAAAGCACAAAGGGCACCAGCAGCTATTGCCAACACCACATTACAACCAGCAAATGCAGCAAAAGCTGCAAAATATCTGCACTGAAACCAGTATCACATCACACTTGGTAAAGGAGGGAGCAGACACACATAGTAAGGCACCAACACCTGCACGCACCATAGAAATGCACATTTGCACGCAAGCATATGCACCCATGGAAAAGGAATTAGACGGTCAGAGTAAAGAGATTCAAGCAAATTAATTAATTAATGCTACAAAAAATCTTGCAACATATTAAAGCAGGCAGACCCAAAGTACCATGGTCGATACAATCAGAGCAACCCATTTTTAAGAACGGAGGTACTAATGTAGGACAAGCACAACGAAGAAATAGTTCTATCAGAGAACAATCAGTCACAGATAATACAATTTGAAGGCTCATCTTCCGAAAATAATAATTGGTGCATGGCATCAGTCTTGATCTTGAACCTTAAACACTTTAAATAGGAGACAAAAGAACCATTGAAAAACAGACAAAACGAGGTGAACATATATAATAAAAAATCATAGACCGGAGAGGAATATAGGGCAGATACAGGCGGTGCAATTTTAGCTTTGCTACTGCTTGACGATGTTGGATGTCAGATGCACACCTCCATCTAGTTTTTCCAGTATGTGGGCCCAACTCTGAAATGATATCAGAGGCTAGAACAGGATTTTTGAAGTTCTTAAGAGCAGCATGTTTTGAGCTGAAAACATGAGTATAGAGTGCCAAGAGGAATATTAAGCAGTGCAATAAGATCGCATGCTATATAATTTAGATTGTGTCTGAATGCCTAAATCACCACATATGTGATTATGGTGGCTATGCTTTAGGATAGCGATTTTGGGCAACAAAGAAGCAAGATGTGGATTAACCAAGCATGGAATAAGGATTCTAAGATTATTCTTGAAGAAATGACGAAAGTAAGCCGGTAGGTTCCAAGCAATATGGAGGTGGTGTAGGACTGAAGGCTCAACCACTATCGCTATCTGAGCACAGGAACATATTAGCAAGCGCGATCACGAGTGGGTAAGGGCTGTGCACGAGTCTTGGGGGGACTATGCATGGTGGAACTTCAAAAGTTGGGTGGTCTACAAATCTAGGACAGACAACAATAAAACCAAAGCACTCGGGATATTGCAATATTTTGTAAAGCTTGTACCTTGGAACCTAAAGCATACATATACAGAATTGACCACAACCAAGTTGAGTTTCCATTGTCAAAACAAGGACGTAGTAGATTTGGGTATGTTAGTCTGGCCAAATGGCCCACAAAGAAATGTCCACTCCATTTTTATTGCCACTACATGCTTAGATACATGCTTGGAGAGACGATAAAGATGCAAGCCCCACCCCAAGAAGAAAGAAAGAAAAACAAGAATAGAGATGCACAAAAAGAGCGTAAGAAAAACATGCTTACCTATCCTTAGACATGAGATCGGTAGCTAGTAGCAGCTTGTACCCAGCTATGTTCTCGACTGCAATATTGTTGAAGAAGCCAACTAATCCAGTACCTAGACCTATGATAAGTGCAAAGGCCCATTTGAGCAGAATGTACTGAAATATTTGAATTTTCTTCCTTGACCTCCAGTCCTGCTTAAATAACTCATTTTCAACAATCCTGTCATTAGGAAAAAAGAGAAGCAATATAACTGAGGAGTGGATTTCAGTATTTTGGAATCTCTGCCAACCACATTTCCAAAAAGATCATCGAAGAGAAATCAAACCTAAACTTTCGCCATTTACAGTTTCGCATCCTAATTTCCAACATTCATTGTGGGAACCACAAGACGAATGCAGCTTCTGTTATCTCCCTCACACAAGAATGGAGTTTCGTGTACAGTTTATAATCGATAATTGCAATTGCGGTAAGTAGAGGAACAACATGGGGACCTCAAAAGTTCTTGGAACACAAGAATACTGGTGCATGCATATGCAAGGACACGAGAATAGGCAATGTCACCATTCTCTGCTTGACTTTTGCCATATTTTTTAATTCCTGCCTTTCTCATATTCAAAATTTTATCTGTGCATATAATCTGTAAGGAAAGAGATGCAAGTCAATTTCTTGGAGGCTTGAAGTCTGAATTTTTTTATTATTTTTGTCAAAGCCTCCTACAATTGGACATCGCTCGAATGCAAAGCGATAGGTTTTGAGGTTGTCCATTCGAAAATTTGATTGCTCGCAAGTGCATGACGCAGATTTAGAAATGTGCTTCTCATGAAGATTTCTCTAGATTAAAGTTTTCATAGAGTCTGAGCCTCGTTCTCTAAATCTTACTATAACACCATTACAAGTGAATTGATCCGATTTGGTCTGGCGTATATAGAGTATGTCTCAGTCAAGCTTGAGCACAAAATACAAGGTTCGATGAAGCTCGAGTCAAATCTTGAGCATCGAACTCCCGAGTTGACTCGAGTTCAAGTAGCAAACTTTGTCAACTCGACCCATCTTGTTTACATCCCTAGAGGCAAGCCACCTATCGTAATTCAAACCAAGCGATTGGCGGTAACATGAATGAACCGAAAAAGGACACGAACGAACACAGCAGACATGCCAGTGCGACTTGAATAGTATAAGGAGAAACGGCATACTCGTAGTCAAGGCTCTCGATGGGGCAAACATTGGAGCCGACGATGGCAATCTGGGAGGTGGTATTGACCCTCTTGACGAGAAGGGGCTCCCTGAAGGTCATGTTCTTCTCCGATATGCCGGACCAGTACCTCTCGATCTCCTTCCCATCCAGCAGTCCCTCACTCTCGACATCGCGCTCATCTTCGCCATTGTTCGCACGGTTCTCCCGCTCCATTGTCCCCCCCCTCAAACCAATATCCAGATTCTTTCCTTGGCAAAGCGGGCGGTGACTAAAAAGGCCTCCTTTTTTTTATGACAGCGACCTGGAAAACCAAATGATTCAGACCACGAATGGGATTTACCGATTGCGCGAGGCACGATCCGGGTTTCCCAAATAAAGAAGACACGTCAAGAATGATCCATCCGCCGCCATTTCGAGAAGGCAAGACGGGAACTTTTCGATCAAGAGGCGATCACTCCATCCACTGCCATTTCGAGAAGGCAAAACGGGAACTTTTCAATCAAAAGGCGATCACTCCATCCACTGCCATTTCGAGAAGGCAAGACGGGAACTTTTCAATCAAAAGGCAATCACAATCACCAAATATGCTCAAATCATGCTCTGTTTGGACAGGGGATCGACAGGACCAGCTACGTAAGCAAGCAGGGAGGGGGAGCAAGCATGACAAAGCACGGAACAAGAGAACAAACGTGAACCCACCTCGAGTGCTCGATCAGCTGATCGAACAGAGGGCGAGGCCGAGCAGAAAGCAAGGAGCAGCACCGGCAGCCGTTTACATTCAGCGGACAACCGGGTAGGCACGCCAAGGTTGAGCTGGGTTTGACTGCCTTAAACTCTGGCGTCAGGACAACAGAAGCACGCGAGCAAGCTGCCAGCTTTCTGCAACGGATGGAGAGAGAGAGGGAGAGAGAGAGAGATATGGTTATAAATGAGTCCACTGCATTTTCATGGTGTGTTGTCTGGTGCTGATGCAGACACTGCAGATAGAGAGAGAGAGAGAGAGAGAGAGAGAGAGAGAGAATGGCATGTGGCAATGAAGGCGTGGGGAGACGTGATTGGGATCCGGATGGTCGGAAAACCCAATTTTTAAATCAATAATTCCCCCCATTTTTCTTTTTCTTTTTCTTCTCTTCTTAAGCATAAATTACTGGACATCTGAATCCTCATCAAAAAAATTCATTACTAAATCACGTTTAATCATTCCCTTAATCACTTCCTACCCTATATTCTCACTTGCATTCATGTGCCCGCCCAACTAAAAATCTAGAAGGTTGATTTGTCCCAAATAGGATCACGTTTCATTTCATTCCCTAATTTTGCACTCAGGCGACGTATCCTCTTACGGTGGAATTTTCAATCGAGACGGTCTATTCACTAAATCACGTGTTACATAGAAATGAGAAGTTGATATGTTGAGTTTTCAATCTACAATGAGAAAATAAGTCAAAAGCGATTAGGTTAAATATCAAATCAACATATCATTAATATCATTAAATGTATGAAGAGATAAAGTTCACAAGAACTTTCTACAAGATGGATAGAGCATCAATCACGACTTGTTTAATTTGACTTACTCCAAGCAAATAAATTCATCAAAACTTTCTCCTTTTCAAAAGCGAAAATGGAAAATTATCGTTAATAATATTTAAAAATAAATTAAATAAACACTGGTCCACTTAGTGGAGCAATCATACAGGGAGAAGCAAATTACTTTATAATATCTCTCGTTCTTTTAGTGGGGTTTATCCAATTTTCCAGGTGGCATTTAATCACCGCCCGTCGGTTCGTGCGATCGATGGTTGGTTCGGTTCGCGCTGTACTTTCTGGAACGGACGGTGGGTGGCTCCCCCATCGTAGCACGTCTCTCGAGAGCACGTGATTCCACGTCCTCTTTCTACAGCACGACAAACACGAGATGGAAACATGGGGAAAAAAGGTCCAAAGGTCCAAACCTTAATCGCTTTTTTGCCCAATCCTTTTTAAGGAAAAGCATGTCCGAAATCATGCAACGATCATAGGCAATATACGGCACATTTTACGCATTCACGATTGGCCCACGAATCTTGGAATGAGATAGACACTGCCCCCTTTTTTTAGATACCGTTCGAGGAAGGCCGAAAGCAAAGAGGACCACCCGACTTTTGCTGCTTTGAAAGGCATGGATTCTCGAGCATTGCCGGCACATCCATATCGAGCAAGAGAGCCACAGGATGAGATGAGATTCGAGAAATTAGGGCATCACGCGATTCATCATTTCTATATTGGCTTTTTTGTCTTTTACTTGCGAGGGGGAAAAGGAAGGGGGAGCAATAATTGATAACAGGCCAAAGGGGTCACTGTTGGCTTCCCCACTTCACACAGAGCCCTCCATTATATTAATCCCGAAGAGATGCCAAGCGACATCGTGCATAAACCCGCAAAGAATCGTTGGAGCAAAAAAAGAGAATCAAGATTTCTCATTTTCTAACATTGGAATAAACCTGTCACGATTAGCCATAAACATTTTTTCTTGAACTTATGTATATAATGGATTTAGTTATTATATGGGTCAATTATATTCATTAAATGAGTCATAAATAATTTATTTAAACCCAATTCACTTCTATAACTCTCTCTTCCCCAATCTCGCTCTCACTTAGATTTGGTTTAATGTGGGATAAATATAGATCGTTAGATCAATATTGAATGAAAAATGAGTCAAAATGGGTTGAATTAGTTGATTTAGATTAGCTCATTTTCGACCTTATCCAAATCGCATCTAATTTTCCTGTTTGTTTGACATGTCTACATTGGCATACATGTACTCCAGCACTAATGCATGATAGAGAGAGAGAGAGAGAGAGAGAGTGGGGGGAAATGTGCCAATTCATGTTATTGTGATTTATCCACATGATGGAGACGGCCAGAAAGGCGAATTTGGGGGGGAGGAGGAGGGGCCATGAGTCATGAGCAAGCGTCCAGTGGAACGTGGGGACAGGAAGGATTCGAAACCTCTCATGCGTGACATGCCCCGCCTCCGCCAGCTGCCGCGACACCCCCCACATGAACCTGCGTCTCTCTCTCTCTCTCTCTCTATCATCCTCTTTTCGTCGGCATGTTTTGTCCTTACTTTATTCACCAAATTGGAGTACCATACCATGGGCACCATCCCCCTTTGTTCTGTCGCGATTCGGTTGCGTATCATCTCGGGATTTCTACTTTTCTAGTCGTGGACCGCGAGTATTCTCTGCCGCCTCATTTATTTTCACGAAGAATCAAAATTATATTTATTTGAAAAAAAAAACATTTCCCTCATTTTTTGATATTTGAATTGCTCGGGAAAATGAATCGATCAAAAAAAACTTTCATATTGAGATTTGGATCAAAGACTCTGTTTGAGCACGGAACCCCAAAAGCTCGTTCCTAATCTTTTTACCGGCGTCCAACAATGACGAGGCCAAGTCCATAGAGGCAGTGCCCGAACCTCCTGTGCCAATGCTTGGTTCTTACCACTTTACGTGCAAGTCACGAGCGCCCGAATAATATATATTTGTTTAGGAAAATCTAGATTTTCTGTACCAAATAACGAAAAAGGGCAATTGATTTCGACATTATTTCTGACTTTTCCGAATCAAGGAATTCCCAGCTCTCGAGCCTCTCTGGCGGATTGAAAGCCAAACCCCGAGAAAAGTCATGTTTTGTTTAGTCAATAAACATGTGGTTAGAGGGCGGCAACGCAAGCAGCCATGGCTTTTGGTCAAAAGCACCCAGCTTTGTCCCAGTTGGGTGTACGCCACGTCGCCGAGTTAAATCAGTTATCCCATATTAAAATATTCTTTTTTTGGGTTGAACCATATTAAAATATTCTCCATCGGTCATAATTTGCAGTTCTTTACAAGTCAAAGATAGATTAGATAAATAACCCTACCATTCTTGTTGATTTTCCAATATCACCCCGGTCTTTCGATTACAAATGTTGGTAAGACAAAACCGTCCTCGACGCGAATGCGACAGGATTAACGCATGATATTGCCATATCTCCAGAATTGTGACTGTCCAACCAATTAACCTAGAATTTCCTGGTAACATGCACTTCATGTGAGCTCTAACTATTATTAAAACCCTACTTGCACTGATCCTGGTAAATGGAGAAAGATGGAATTGGTGGGTGGGATCCGTGCCACGCACAAACTCAATCCACCCACCCGCTTTGCATGCTTCCCTCTCACTCAACACCCCGTACAGCAAATCACAGGGATTATCAACAAATGGAAGCATGCGTCTTACCTCTTTTGAAAGGAAAACTAGATGCTCTGCTCTCCTGTATTAAGTAGACCTGAGAAATAGATCGTTGACGCAGTACCATCCTCAGAATATGCTCACAGAGTAGTAAGTGAAACGGGTTGACGGATAACTCGCGCTCCTCCTAGGCGATTCTGCAAGATTTTCACCAAGCAAAGAAGAGCACATGACTGACGAAGCACGGAGTGGATTCATAAGTCGGTCAGCCTGCATATTTGCTGCAATTCACATCTTTGCAGGGTGTCGGAGTTCAAAAATAAAAGTAAGTCGCAGTTTCAAACTGGTTTGAATAAAATGGTCTCATTTACAACAAGATGTAAGGAATGTACAAGAAAACAAGACGACCAGCTTATTTATTTGCCGCTGATTCAGAGGCGCCGAAACTCAAAGCAGTAATTCCTCCGGTCAGTATAACTCATTCCCCATATATAACCAATTCTGGAGTTTTGTTAAGGAACGGTGGCTAAAATCACAGGCAAAACCTAAATGACAAGTAACAAAAATGTCTTCCCCATTACTTAGAGCGCATACTACGCAGTATATCAGTTAGCAATATTGCTTTGCTCTGGCTTTCACCGACCTTCCATATCTTGAAATCAGGAGGAAAGTATTCCAGACTCCAACGCTTTAGCAATGCAAGCGAGAAAGGACCCTGGACTTCGCCTTGGGGATCAGCATAGTGCCATATCAAGCTTTCCAGCTCATGATCATGGCTCTGACTCTGGCAACTCCGAGGATCCACATCCTCATCATCGCTGACCAAATCAATCACTACCTTCTGCATTTGAACACTCTTATCCTTTGTTCCATGAAGGTCATTGTTCTCCACAACCACACATCTTTCTTCCTTACTAATCTCTGTTATTGGCTGCTGTTCACATTCTTCACTTTTCTGAGTTGCGCGAATTTTCTCATCCTCCGTTCCCTGAAACACTTGCTTCTCCATCTTACCAGGTCCTTCTTCATTTGTCTGATTTGCTACTACTTGTTTTTTGTATTCAGAAACATGAATACCATTCTGGTACCCTGCAAATTATGACATAAAATACAGGGAACGGTCCTCAACATCTCAACATGCACAGATAGTAATGAAAAAGACAAATTGACATAGCCGATGACTTTCAGAATTCTGTTCCCTGCTCATCACAATGTTAACTGCAATCTGGAATTATTCCCACAAGCAAAGCAGCAGACAGGATAAGAGTATGTTGGCTCAAAAGTGATTATCTGTCATTCATTTATTAAAAAGCTAAGTAACTTGTATCGGGCAATTTAAATGGCTTTATTTGAGGTGTTAGTGAAACTCCCATTCTGTTCTCAGCCTTCAAACTCTCTCCCGTGCATATAGAATAGATCCCATAGAGGTAATATATTAGTCATTAATGAAAACGAGACCTAAAAAATTTCATTCCCTGGGTTCCAACTTTCCTTACCTTTATTGCGCCTCTACCAAAAGTTCTGGCGAAACTCACCCCAAATTCTCATATTAATTCCCAAATACAGCAAGAAGATTATTCACCCCTTTTTATCAAGGATTCTCTTCTTTAAACAGGGGTAGGAAAGGAACTCTTGCAATAGCCAGAAAAGTTCAACTGGGAATGCTATCGATCAGGTCTGATTGAGAAAAGCTCACCAGACTCAATCCAAGTAGGATGACTATTGCGCTGGACGCGATAGATAGGTACAGATGCCAAGATGGCAATTTTCTCATATAACTAGACAACACACTCTTCCCACATCGACTTTATACCCCAAGTATCATTGGGCTTCCACGAGTACATTTTCAAGCTTTTTCGATGGTTCTACTTTCTCCAGTGACTTTCAGAAGATTCATTTCTTCTCTCTGGTCTGTTCTCTTTAATTTAATCTTCACCTCAAGATATTGAAACAGGCAAAGACGAACCATAGAGCAAAATTTGATGAGTTTTTCTTAGGCTCACCAATTTGAATAGGCCTCCAACTAGAAGATTTATATGACAACAGACATAAACATAGAAATTCTAGCAGGAAAAGTACAGGCAAATAGAGATGGGTGGGTCAGCATAAGCCTTGATGGCTTTCACAGACAAAGTGAGAAGTTCCTGAACAGGAGCTGAAATTCAAGCCTTGAAGAGAAGAATGTTGATGTGGAAGAGGTGGAGTGAAGGATGTTGAAATGAGAACAGATGAATTTCATTGGCAACAGGAAAGAGAAAGCTAGGTGAAAATGCAATGCCTCCCAAAGTCGAATATTTTAACGGACATCGATGACCCAACACAACAAACAAGACACGAAGAAATGAATTTTGTTTTGCTCACACCAGGAGAGAGAGTTGTTTTGGGATGGGAACCACTTTCCATTTTATTAGTCCATGCAGATGCCTAACATTAAATAAAAGGTGCCTGTACATACCTTCCAAGTTGGTCATCCAAGGTATCTTAGTCACTGGTACGATATTGCCCATAGTAGCACATTTAGCCTCCTGTGAACTTTCCCTATGGAGAGATATTGGTGATGTAGTGATTTCTTCTAATTCGTCCGGACTATCTGTAGAATCAATTTCTATTCCATCTGCAATCACCTCAGGTATCTCACGCAATAAACGCGATTGTTCTTCAGCAGTCTGGAGCAGCTTCCTCCTCTCCAAGTATTCAAATAACGTACAGAATAAAATAAGTTAAGGAACTGATTGCTGGCTTGATACCAAAAGAGGGGGAAAAAGAGAGGGAGTTAAGTATTCAACAATTTTCAGCCACGGAAACCAAGATTCTAGATGCTGTCTCATATGTCAGGTTATAAATGATAACGTTGGACCATGATATCGAAAGCCAATGTTCAACAAAGTAATGGCAATTTAATTGTAACAAAGCTTTAACTTCGACAGGCTTCCATCATGTAAAAGCAGGTGTGGAACCAAGTGATTGACTGAATGATTGGAATCATCAAAAGGACTCTGTTCACATGAACACATTCTCTGCCTGGGTCACTAACAGAGGCATAGCATGGTCAGGTCAAAAGTGCACCATCAAATCACATGGCAAGTATTCAATCTGAAACTAGTGGGTGACCAATACTCACCACTGAGTAAAGCCTCAAAATAACAAAATTCGGGTACATGCTCAATGTGATGATATATGCATTGGACAACAAATAGCCTTACTTTACTTTCAAGGGGTAGAAAGCATGAAATTTCAAAAACGGGATGCTTTCACAGAACCATTCCGCTGGATCACATACGACTAATTATCATTCCACATGCAGAGACAATTATTTTACTGGACTATCACCAGCAATGACACCTCGTGTCAAAAATAACTAGTTGTGCTCTGTGAATGCGGGTCTTTCTTACAGTAGGCCGAGACTCCAGGGATGCCTTGCTACTAAATAATTTCCGATTAGATCCTGTTTGCTATCATTAAATGAAAAGTAAGTTCTAGATCAATTCATGCCCCCCCCAAAAAAAAAAAAAAAAAAAACTCTAGATCAATTCAGTTGTAACTAATTCCCAGTCCTTCTGGGAAGCCACAAGCAAAATTTCCAGCACAGGCAAAAGGATATTCTTTGCGCCAGCCCTTCTCATTGGCTCGTTCAATACGACTCTCCAGCAAAGCAAGTTCCCTTGGAAGCCACTTGAAAGGAAAAGGCATGAGGAAGAAGAAAGGTCAGTCGAAGATTAATCCAGACGCCAAGAATATCAAAACAAATATGCAATGACATTGATGGGAAAAAAATTGTTCTACAGGGCAAACACGAGAATGCAGGCTCATGCAAAGCCAAACAATGCGACTTATTTACAGCCATGGAGTGTGACGACCTAGCCTGACCCATATTAAGTATTGCCCCCATTGGCCAATCATGTATTGAGCATCATTGATTTGTCAACCAAAGGCACCCCATAAGGTCGGGTCCACCTCCAACATATAAAGGTCAGCAACATTTCCCCCTTTCCTAGGTGGGATTTGGTTCGTTCTATCCCCTTCACCAACCTAAAAGCCTTTAGAAGCAGCACCATACCTGAGCCTTCTGGTTTCAGAATTCCAGTGATTGCTCCCCTACCAGATCGTAAAGAGTAGACTCCCATTGAAGTCCACCACTCTCTCCTACTCGACTCCATTCCATACAACTGAGGCTACTATACTGATCTAAATGAAATTGTCATGTTTTCTTGGTACTCGTCTCTTAACCCATTCTATTCAAGCATCAACATATTGGATTTAATGCTACATACATCAAGAAACTCTTCTAACCCATATTAAGCAAGAAGTGGTTTTCACCATTTTCTCACGGTACTATTAAAAAGGTTGACTAGAACCAGAAACGAATCCTGTGATGTTGTTTGGGGTCTTCTAGCATGGAAACTAGCAGTGCATACATTTGTACGAAAAGTAATAGAAGGATAAATGATGCCACTATGACTGTGCAATGCCAACTGCTCAATTTAGAATTCAGACCGTAACATGGTAGATAAGATCTTACATGCTTCATTATATCTTCATGTAGTATTCGAGCTCTCTCTTCGAATTCTACCTGCCAAAAAAAAGTGCAAATAAGCCTAAAAGACAAGAGCAAAACCCATAAGTGAAAATATCAACATACAGGTTCCGCTTTGTCAAGTTAAATGCTTTAATCTTGAAAGAATTAATTTCTGATAAACGACTGCATGAGTGGCGTTATTGATGGTAACATACAAAAGGCATTTCTTTTGTGAAATAACAAATTCAAAGCAATTGACAAGCATTGACAATAGCAATAACTAACACAGTGCCACATATCAACAGTGAGCCAGAAGCAATTGCAAGAGAATGCCACATAACTGGGTTAGTTTGACAAAAGCAGGCAGCAAAGAACCTTTCCTTTCAGTCCAAGTGGAAGGCCAGTATGATCAGCTATGGGTGCAGCCTATACATGGAAAGCTTGCTCAAGACAAAATCAGCTAGTCATAAAGAAGCTTTATCTACAAGTCAAAAGATATTTAGATCCCCTATGGCAAGTGTGCAGCACATAAAATTTCTACTACAGAAAAAAGTCTATGAGAGCATTATCCTGTTAAACTTCAACGGACCACTAGGCGCACTCTATGGTCACAGTAGACTAATTTCAGGTTGAATGTTGGTAGAAATGACATCAAGTTCCCCAAAATATATATCAGCGTATCATAATTTCCTACTTCATCATAGTGGACTAGTGAAGCGGAGCAGGGGCAAGATGGGAGTTCAAAGCATGGTGCCTAGCAATAACAAGAAGAATGAAGGCATGAAAACAGGCTTAACCTTACTCACTTTTGAGGACTATGAATATCTCGCAGATCTGTAAAAAAGTTACAGATAAAATCATGTTTTAACCCTTGTCACTTCCCGCTGCTTACATTTTTAAGAGGATTTGAAAGTAGGCAAATGTTTCGGCTGTGAGTTTTCATTTATCTCCTCTTTTTTTAGGTGATTATTGCAATAGAGCGCACACACTTGAAAAGCTAAAAATGAGCAAAAGATATCCATGATACAGAACCCTAGAAGGTTCAAAGACAGATAACAACAAAACGGGTGCCACAAGAGCCAAATAAAAGAAATGGCTGCATGAAGAAAACAAAAAGTATGGAGGGAAAAGATGTAAAGAGCACTTTCTACCCATGAAGAGGTTACAATAAACTAACAGATGTTAAATACACTGTTCAACAGCCTCCAATCGTAAATTCAATCAGTCAAACTCCCACTGCTCCCCTCCCAAAGTGCCATGTGTTTCTTCGACATGCATCCCACAGTCATTAATCTCTTTTAAGTGTTCAGATGTCCGAGTAAGAAGGTGCTACACTTCCCTAAAAGCCGTAATTTGAAAAAGGCTGCCACCACCTCAGACCTACTACGAAATATAAACATACACAAGCAACTACTGCAACACAAAACTAATTTTATGACACTGAAAAGAGCATAGAAATATGATGTTCTGATAATTTATTGAAGATTGATAGTACATAACAAGAAAAACTTACTACAGTTGGCCTCTTGAGCAAACCATCTTTCACTCTCTGACGCAAATCTTCACATTCTTCCTGCATAAACATCAGAAAGAGAAATTATGGGCACGAATCCATGGTTTGAAAGAATCTTTAGAAAAGCCTCGTATTCAAGCAACAATAATTCACTGAGAATCTTGCGAGAACCATGAAACAGGAATGTAGACAAAACTGTGTCTTGACTCTGCTGTACTGCAATTGACACGGCAGCTATTCTGCTTTCAAAATACCTTATACTCTCATCATTAGAATAAAACCACATCACGACTTAACTATTTCCATTTGCTGAGGACAAGATGCTCTCTAGTCATCTAAAGTGACCAGACAATCAAAAGACCTTTATAGTCATTAGCCAGTACAGTTGGTTATGACCTTGGGCAAGCCAAAGCTGGTGGAAGCTTCTAAGTTGGAAATGCACAGGTAAGTCATTCAAGTATCTCTGGAGATAATTGACAGCAAGATCGCTTTAATTATTCCGCATAACTAGTTTCCATGCAAGCATAGTCTCCCCATTAATCAACATCTTAGCTAGAAAACCACATTTGACCTGGATGACATAATGGGATTCAGGCAATTCCCCCATGCCTACTCTACTTTATACACCTATAAGTTAGTCATACAGCTTTCTCTTTTCATGGCCCACCACTCTACCAGTCATGCAACCTCAAAATGGTTTTGAGCTGGAACTTGGAAGAGGTTTATCTTTTCTTATCATAGGAAGAATATCGCAATGTTAAATATTCTGCAGAAGCCTGTGAAGTAACGCTCAAGTTAAAAAATTGCCAAAATTGATAACTTTTGCGTAGTGGTCCTGCTCTAAGTTGCCTACTACGGAAGCGGCTTGGGAAGCAAAAGCCTGTTGTGAATTCATCTCCCCGAGTAACTTCATAAACATCTCCAAAAGGAGAAATTCGGTAGTTCTATCACACGATCAAAAGGAAAGGTGAATCAATCAGTATCTTATTTAACACTCCGAATTTTCCCTGACAACTTTGGAAAGTGGCTCTTTAATTACCAAAATCAATCTGATTTATCCTAGTGCAATAAATTTGGTTCAAAGGGGCCATCTATTGCAATCTGCTGAAAGCTTTTCCAAAAAGAGATGCGCATTCCCTTTTCTTCCACCTTAAAGACAGTATCAAAGCATTTAAAACCGTCAAAGCCTCCTTAACTTTGACTGTATCAAAGCCTACTCGAGTCAGGCAATGGTTTCAATCAGAAGAAAATAAAGCTAGCATCTGCCGATTACCTCAGTGAAGTTCTCATCGGAAAGCATGGAAATGGGAATGTCTCTAAACAACCCAGCCACTTGAAGGAGGACTTGAGTGCCCGTATCTGTTGTTCCTGTGGCCCCGTTCACACCTACATAAGTAGAAAAAAATGGCATCAGTTTTCAAATATTTACGAGGAAGCTGCGTTGACACCCATAAACCCGTCATCCCACTCCATTTCACACTAGATTCAAACAAGCATGACCCAATTGTCAGTTAGATTACTACGAATTTCCAGAGTTTCAGAATAAAGGCAATACAAGATCATGCAAGGAATTGCTACGACCTGAAGCACTGCACTGAGGAAGCTACTTAAAGTCTCTGGAAAGAGACTTGTTATGCTAGGAAAAATGATTTCCTCTATTTTGAGCCAAGAATTCATTTTCCTAATTCTAAGTGGGGGAGTTCCCTTTGACCGTAATGTCTTTCCATTGAATAACCATTTTCAACGAACCAAACACATGAAAGTCCCCAAAAAAACTAATTGGCAGTAAGCTCTTTTGGTGAAACAGAAACACCCTCTATTTTCCCTTTTTCATTCCCTTTGTCGACTCATAATTACTTTGCATAAGAGAAACCATCAGAAGTAATGTGCAAGAATAAGGATAGTCCAATTTGTTGAGTACATAGCATCTAGGCTACTTCGCTTCAACTTATAGTATAACTAAGTGAACAAACAATCCACACACAGAAACTTTGACAGTTATCTCACAGAACACGGTCCTTCCCAACGTTACGACAGGTCACAAAGTGACTTAACAAAGGAAAGGGCCAGAGCTTGAGAAAAAAAAAAATGCAGCAAGCACCCAAGTAGCTTCTACCATTGCCCAAGAGCTAATAACTACAGCAAATCACCTGTCACTTGCAGAAGTTGATGAGAATTTTTCTGAAGGTAGTCATTGGGATCTGACTTTACCCTTACAAAGCTTCCAACAACTTTGCCTTCAAAGCTAACAGAGTCTTTGCAGAGAAGCTGAACTAAGCTCCTTTTCAAGTATACGAGTTTGATGTTATCAGGAACCACTGCAGCGAAACAACTTTCTGAACTTTCGACCACTTTTCTCTTCTTTGGTGTTTTTGTCTGAGGAAGTGGAGGCTTAGGCGTTAAGTCCTCATCCCCAGAACTGAAAAGAAAATCGTCGTCCGACTGCTCTAGGTTCTCTGCATAATGTCCTTCAAGTAGATCATGGATTTGAAGTCTGCTAATAGTTTTTCTTCCAAAAAGAGAGCGAAGCCTTTCATCACAAACAACTCTCTTCTTCTTCTGTGGATGGACAAGCTTATTATCATAGACATAGTTGGTTATAACCGCTGCCACGTCAGCTTGAGGGATCTGTTGGCGGGTATCTTTACCAATAGATTTAAGAAACTCGATGAGCTGTCTCGACCCCCAACCGACAAACTCCTTTTTCCTGTGTTGGTACTTCCTCTTTTGAGGCATGGGAGAATTAATTGGCCCATCACACTGTTCCACCCACGCGAAAGGCTCTGTTTCTACTCCGCCGTCCATCCTCAAGGTATGATTGAACTCGAAGGGTCACATTTCTACAGTCACCATTATCCTCTCCAAAGAAGAATTCTGTACAAACACACATAACAATCCCAGCAAAAGGGTTGAGGTCATGAAACAGTGTAACACGGGCGAACAACACAAAACACATAACGTATAGAATAACCGAGAGACCTGCAACCTCAAGCCCTCTATCTACAGAAAACAATGGCAAAAACAGATAAAAATCGCCCTGTGCCCTCAAAAACGACCAAGCAGCAAAACTAGCAAAACCGAGCCCACTCTCCCCCGAAAAAGGGTGCACAGAACCCAAAAAAAAAAAAAAAAAAAAGGATGGAGAATGGCCAAGCGAAAAAGAGAAAAGAATAAACTGTTATGCCCCTGGCCTGGGATGCTTGTCAATTCATATGCTGCAAAACAGCCATACACGAAAACCCCGTCCAGCAGTATCGAAAAACAGCTAAAGATTTCTCATTTCGCAGTATCTCAACAACACGAATTCATCAGGACGGGGACCACCTTGAAAAATGAGGGAAGGGGCGGGGGAGAAAAGATGCAGCCGCTGCCGCCGGACGAGAATCGAAATGGCAGGGACAAAGGGAAGAAGAGAAAAGGAAAAAAAAAAAGGATAAATATCCCGGGCGCGCCTAAAAGGGAAAAAAGGAAAAAGAACGGCATGCAGCAGCTGCAGCCACATCATTCAGTATCGTCTCGCTAATCGGCAATTAGGGAAACCAATTCATCGCCATCCACATCCGCCACTCGGGAGCGGGGATTGCAACTGCCCAAAAGGGCGCCTCCAGCTGTTCCCACTACACACTCCATTTCCGGACCGAAAACGAAAACGAAAACGAAACGCAAACAGCAACAGGGAAGAGCCGAAAAGCGTTACCTTTAAGGAGACTCCGGCTCCAGAGAAGGAGGCAGACGGCGGCGGCGGCGGCGGCGGCAATTCACGGCTCTCGCTCGGTCGCCGTCCCGACGAAGACGAAGAGGATGAGACGCGCGCCCTCTCTCGCTGGCTGGCTGTGTCGGGAGTGGTGCAGTGCACGAGTGGTGGAGTCCTCCTGGTCGCCTGGTGTTTGTCGAAATGACGAGTGCTTTCGCTCCAGCATCGCCAGCGCCGACGTCACGCCTCACCTTACAACGCCAGCCACGCCGTCGTTTCTGCCTCCCTTTGTTTCGGATTTTTCCCTTTTTCCAATTTTTGCGAAGCCCGTAAAAAAAAAAAAAAAAAAAAAAAGGGTGATTGGGTCGTTGATTCTGAACCTCCCTTTTCGGAGAGTTATAGGTTACACGCCGTTTCTTGACCGTTCAAAAGATTCCAACTACCAACCGAGACATGTCCCCTTTTCCTCAATTTTAAACAGACCGCCCAATTTGCTTGGGTCGAAATGAATCAATAGGAGCAACAAGTTATCGCCTTATCGGGGATGATTCACATTTGGTAATTTATTAGTATTATCGTTACAATAACGTGATCATTTACTTAATTATTGTCGTGTTACAAGAGCCTTCCTTCATTTATATTAATTTTTGTTCGGTCGATATCCCATTTTTGTAACTCATGTTCGCCTCCCACATTAATAGTTTCACATCTTATCTTTATACCAAGTCACCCAACATCGTTAAAAAGGGAAAGAGTATCCTATTCATAGCTCCAAAAGCATCTGCCCACTCCTTGAAACCCAATGAGGATGAAATAGAGAAAATTTAATGCAAAATGATGTGACAAGTCAGTCATCGTTGGATATTTGAAATAAATGGATGTATTCAACTATCTCACTCAAATTCATTGATATCGCACTGGAAATTAGCTTTTGAATTAATCTTAGATTTTCTAACACCACCATTGGCGGATATAAATGGAAATGAAAATGCCTAAACGATTTCAAATCCCATTAAAACATTTAAAAGCAAGTGCCCGTTGAGGCTTGATCTATGCCAACTCCCCAAGTGCAAAAGCCTAAGCCCATTCAAGTGGGGGCTCAAGAAGATCAAGACCGTCCAATTACCAAATCCTTTTGCTGTCGATTCACTCAACTCAACGGTTGAGATTGATTCTCTTACACCAGAAGGACAATAATATCCTGTCTAGAATAAGGAACGCGCATACAAAGACAAACCATGTCCAAACCACAAAATAAAACCCAAGAAAATCATCAACATTTGTACCCCAAATTTAGTATCCATTTATCCATCTATACTAAAAATAATCGCTTGCCTATTCTTTGGACCCGAGTGTCTGGCAACACACATTACATCACACCACTTGCGTTGCGCCACTAGATTGCTTGGGGTGCGCGGTATCGTCCGAAATGAACCCGTGCAGGGTCGAGTCGTACTTCTCCCCGTCCCCCCACAATGCGTAGGCCTCTTCCCCGTGCACCGCGTCGTCTCCGATCAGCAGCTGCTCCTCCGGCATCCGTAGCGGCACCACCAGTCCTATCACCACGCACACGATTGACGTGACCACCACGTTCCACCCTATGATGAAGGCCCCTCCCACCAACTGCTTCAGGATCTGGACCCCGCCGGAGCCCCCGTAAACGCCCCCCCTCGAGTTGGTGACGGGGAGGAAGAGGGCGCAGAGCTCCGGCTCGGCGAAGAGGCCTGTGAGGATGCCCCGAGGTAGCCGGCCACGGCATGGGTGTGGAAGACGCCGAGGGTGTCGTCGATCTTCTGGAGCAGAGTCCACCTCTTGTGCACGATCATCATGGTGAACCACGGGATGCTTCCGGACAGGATCCCCATTACGATGGCCGCCCATCCTTGGACGAGACCTACACACGGACGTCGATGTCCATGTAGGCAGCATTGCAATACAACGTTGTTACGAACATCGTATGTGGAAAAGTCAACAAGTCAAAATCGTCCATTTCACTTCTCCTCGACACCTTGAAACTCGTGAAGGACAAAACATTAAATGATGGGTACCATTTTTTTTTGGCGGAATGTGATGGGTACCATTTCAAGGTGGGGCATATCTCGTGACCCGCAAAAGTTGACTAGTAGAGAGACTCACGGAGTCAAGAATAATAGATTATCTCCATTCTTATCTTACAGAGACTTCGGTGACTATGGACATTGGAATATGCATAGTTTCCTGTTAAAAAAACTGATGTGAACATGAGGATGTCCATGGCAAAATTGAGGCTTTTCGCCGTGCCGTACCTGCAGCAGGGGTGATGCAGACGAGGCCGGTGATCATGCCCTGGACGGCCCCGATGACGGAGGGCTTCTTGAAGAAGATGACGTCGAGCCACGTCCACACTAGGAGGCTCGTGGCCGCGCATATGTTGGTGTTGAGCACGGCCATCGACGAGTCTATGTTCGCCGTGTAAGGGTCTCCCCCGTTGAACCCCGCCCAACCCATCCACAGCAGCCCCGCCCCGGCCAACATGAGCAGGACGTTGTTCGGGGGAATCTCTCCCTATCCTTCGTCAATCTCGGTCCCACCTACATACACAATAACATCGACATTTCGTGCAAAAAGAACATGATTTATGAGGAGCCAGCTAACCATTACTTGGATTAGTTAAGGCGCCGAATTAACGAATGTCAAAAATGGACTTTTTGATTATAGCCACATAAGTCAAAAAGATGATTTTGAATATGTGGGAGTGCATGTTCAAACTTGACTTTCTAGAAGTGCAGCTCCACCAAAGACTAACAAAGCCAAGTTCATCTCTCTTGCACTGTGCATGAAGAAGGAAAAAGAAAGGCTCAATCTGTGGTGATGACTAAAAGATATGTATTGGCAGGCACAATAGTTAGGGCTTTAATAAATCTGTGGAAGTACCCAGTAAGCGGTGGTCAAGCCGGCGATGCCGGAGGAGAGGTGGATGACGTAGCCGCCGGAGTAGTCCATGACGCCCCAGTGGAACAAGAAGCCGCCACCCCACAAGCTGAACGCGCCCACCGTGTAAGAGAACGTCAGCCAGAGGGGCACGAACATCATCCACGCCCTAAAGTTCATCCTCCCCAGCACCGACCCCGCCAGGAGGATCAGCGTGATGGCGGCGAACACGCCTTGGAACCACACCATCGACGCCATCGGGTAGAAGGGCGTCGCGGTGGCCGTCTCGACCGTGTGGTCCTTGTAGAATTGCGTCGTCTCGGGCAAGATGGCCTGCTCGATCAGGAACTTCTGGCCGAGGGCGGGGCCGGCCTTGCCCCAGAAGGGGAGGAGCTTGTGGCCGAAGGACATCTTGTAGGCCCAGGTGACCCAGCAGATGACGACGGCGGCAAAGGCGTAGAGGGCCATGAAGGCGGAGTTGACCGCCCACTTCTTCTTGACGATGCTGCCGTAGAGGATTACGAGGCCCGGCATGCTCTGGAGGCCGACGAGCGTGGCCGACACCATCTGCCATGCGTTGTCGCCCTTGTTCAGCCAGTCGGGCACCGCGGCCGACGTGGCCTGGTAGGCGACCGGCACAGGGTTCGTCGGGTCAGCCATTATCAATTTTGGTGTCACTGCAGATCTCTCTCTCTCTCTCTCTCTCTCTCTCTCTCTCTCTCTGTGTGGCTAATATAAGTGTTTATGTGTGTATGAAAAGGAGAGGGGATGGGGTTTGATGAGCGAGTGGAGTGGAGGAGATAAACAGAATTCAGGGAGAAAACAAGGAAGGAAAGAGAGAGGGGGGAGGAAGATTCGCTTCAGATGCAGTGCATCTTTGACCTTCCAACATCATCATCATGCTTATTGCTTACTCAGTAATCAAACTGATGAAGGAAAATTAGTGATGACTTCGTGGGAAGAATGAGGGAAGAGAGAGATAAGGCCAAATGAGCAAGCAGCCGAAGACTCTGCGGAGAGGAGAGGCAAAAGTCCGGTTGGCAACACCACGTTGAATTAGAATTTAGACCAGCGGTGGGATTCAGAATCTCTCTCTCTCTCTCTCTCTCTCTCTCTCTCTCTCTCATCTTTTGGAAATCTCGGGAGAGCGTTGAATATTCTTCAGCCCTCGCAGATCCCTCGGGGCGTGCTCAGCGTTGCTTCTTACATTGTGGCCCATGTTCCCTGTCATAAAATCCCCCCGAAAGGACCATGAATTTATTGTTGCTGTCGTACCAAGAAATAGCAAAACTTAAAAGGAGAAAATGGTACAAATGAACTGTCCCACTTTGATCAAATCTGCTACGTGGCCATGAACTTTTTATTTGTATAATATAATAATTTAACTTTAATTCAATATATAATGTGATTTCCAAATTTTTAAATTATTTCAATGTGATCAATGGACTTTTAATATATGTTCAATATAATCTTTAGTTCAAGAACTAAATTGAACATATACTAAAAATTCGAAAATTGTATTGAATAAATTAAAAATTTATAAACCACACTATATACTAAAGTAAAGTTTAAGAATCATATTGAATAAATTAAAAGTTTAGGAATCATATTGTATATTAGGTCAAAATTAAGATAATAAAGGTTGTAATTTGAATACTGATTTCATTTTTCATTTTATTTTAATTTATTTGGAGCGTACGATGAGGGGGAGCACATTCCACGTGAATCCTCCCTAGCTGTCGGTGAGACTTAGGAGCCTACTCAAGCCAGTCATATTAGGTGGATTTCCGGAAATTTTTTATTTAACCAATGGGAATACAATAAAATGCATGAGAAAAAAGAAAGTTAATGGGTGCGGAGATTGATTTATGATGTCAAAAACTGCGATGCCAGGGTGGTCGAGAAACGTGGCATTTTGAGGTGGCCTTGAAGCGAAATAAAAGGGGCAATAAAAGTCAAATTGAAGGTGCCACATTTTTCGGCTATCTTACGGATGACTATGATTGAGAGTGACCTCTCCATAAGCACTTTCACATGATTTGCAAGCAACGGACCAGCTTTAATAATTACATATTATATATACTTATATCCACATATATAAATATAAATGTATGCATGGACAAGAGAGACTGACTGAAATTACAGCCTGAAATATAATAAAAAATATGTCAAGACACACGGTCGCTATCGCTGTCTATGAAAACCAAGGAGCTGCTCACATTGTTAAGCATTGAGGATTGTGTGGTTGCAATTGCATTTTTGAAGGAGCATCTTTTTGTTATCAAGGCATAATCATCATCCTCCTCCGTGCTTGAATGATCTCATCTCACACGATGCCAAACTGATAAGGCGAAGTCGGATGTGTGGTCTCCATACCCTCACACGAGAATCATATCAGCCCCTTTATCTGATTTTGTTCCGAAATCGTACTTGTATGTTTCCAGCATGATTCATCTTTGATCCTCGAATCATTCGCATGAATGAATTTACAGCGTGATTTTGACGATGTTAAAAGATTTGCTGAATGGGTTTTTTTTTTTTTTTTAAAAGTAATATTGACTTTCTTTGCCGAGTTGGAAATTTTTTTTATAGTAATGGACTTTTTTCTATTTTAATACTATGGACTCCCCATCTCTTATCATCGTCTCCGTTTTATTTAGAAGTAAAAAGTGACGTGCGTTTCCATATTGACCAACTCAACTCTCCGACGGTCAAATTTAGCTGAACCACTTCACAATGGACGTAAGACAACTGTAAGGACGATTTTGATTATTGAATAAGAATGCAGAGATCACTGATCCCATTCTTAGGGATTAATTATGGCGGTTTGATTTCCACGGCTTCCCTTTTTGTCTCTTGGCGCCATTTGCATCGGCTTCTTGCTTAGAAACTTCCTTGTTCGCAACGGCAATTTATGTACTTTGTCAGGATTGTTCATAAAATTCTACATTCGACCATGACGCAGTTGTTCACTTCCCCACTTCTCCATCATCTGGGAATTGTAATCGTAGTTGATCAACCGCGACACAGTTGATCCCATTTTTACCGATTGATTATGGCGGTTTGATTTCCACGGCTTCCCTTTCTGTCTCTTGGCGCCATTTGCATCGGCTTCTTGCTTAGAAACTTCCTTGTTCGCAACAGCAATTTATGTACTTTGTCAGGATTGTTTATAAAATTCTACATTCGACCACGACGCAGTTGTTCACTTCCCCACTTCCCATCATCTGGGAATTGTAATCGTCGTCTTGTGTGGAAATTGTTACATGAGCGACAAAGCTGACGGAAACGTTGATGTTCTGATACACCAACACTCAAAAAAAGACAATTGGCCTGCAGCATACATCTTGCAATAGAGCCAAAATCCGGCAAGTAGCCCAGAAAGGTACAAAGCAGAAGAAGCATCTGTTCTCTTGCTTGTCATTGCCGATTGAAAAGGACAAAAACACTAGGGTAAACGAACAAAAGCATCTCCTACTTGGTAGAATTTCTCTCTTCTGATCAACTGTGTCACAGAGTCATGTACAAAAGAACCTGCATCAGAGTGTTTTTTCAAGTACCTATACAAGGGACTGAAGAATTGCAGAAGCTGCATCTCACTAGAAAAAGAATTGAGTACATGACTGTACATGTACCGTTCGATATCAAATAAATTAAATTACATGGGTTAGCTCGCCTCAAAAATCAAAGCCATGTACACCATATTTCCAGTTACATAAGTTACGACATGGACCCAAAATTTTGAGAAGCCCAGGTATAGGTATTGAATAAAACTTAAAGCTACAGGAAATGGGGCCTCCTAACATCATCACACCCGAGCATACAGATCGGCTGCGCAGGTGATTCAAATTCTAGAAATTGCTAGAGCGCAAGTTTCCCACGATCTGGTTTGCTCGCACAAACAAATTCCCATCTTTACACTACATCGGTGAGATTCGGCAACATCTTTGAAAATATGTCACCTGGAATCGCACATGACTTATTTGAAATAGTCCGGACGCAAAATTGTGACGAAACTAGGAAATGATCCGTCTTCATCCTTCTGTTTCCACACTTCCCCATTGCTCGGGATGTACCACGACACTTTTGGCGATAGTGGTGTATATAAATCTGCACAACATGTCCCTTCAATATTTATTTAAAGGTACAACATTTCAGCTAAAGTTATAAGAGTAATTAGATATACAACTTCAGGAAGAAGACTGAAAGATCTTTTTAGTATTAAGTTGATCAACAAATCGCATATTCGCATTCCTTGAACTTTTAAGTGGGCCCAACATACGTGTTGTTCCATCATAAATCCATGCCCACATCTCAGGCTAGTCTATTATGCCACGAGGGCATCATATACCCTTACAATTTATAAAAGCTGAATCACCAATACCAAAACTCAGTCAATGACTTTTTCATGATATTCTGTGTTGATCTTTATCCAATGATCGTAATTTTATTAGGCATGATGTCTTCCTAGCATAACAGCCTAACCCCCACTTCTCACCCCTGGTATTGATTGTACTGCTTATATAAACACCTTCTTGGAACAACTATACTTTTTCTCTTACTCGCGATTTTTGGAATAAATATACATGGGACCTCAGTGCCATCTGACCCATAGTTCTCTTTATTTCACAATAGCTCACTGTGTAGAGTTGTGGCCTCCAATACCATTGTGCAGAAGATACTATAAACCAGCAGTGAATATGCCCACTAATTTACCACAACAAAGACTAAGTCATAGTCACTGACCACACTACATGGATGATGCTCTTATGCTATCTAACTCTTCATATCAAATCTTTACCCAAATCCAAATACTCAAGATCTTTCCTTAATCCTCTTACTCTGCAGGATCCATCCCCATCATACACGCAGATCTTCGTAACAAAAAAAGCATCTAAGGCTACCATTAGATCTATCAAAGCCACTTTACACAAGCTTCTCTTATGTTTATCCTTAGTTTGGGCCACCCAAACTTCACCTCGAATTTACTCATTTCTAATTATGTCTGCCAACTGCCACTCAACATGTTACTGATCCAATCAGCAAACATACCGCCCATGGACATCTACTCAAACCATCTAGTAAAGGCTTACTCATTTCTGAGGCAATGATAATGCATTCTGGATGGTTGATGTGTAAACTTTTCAACCACATAAATCCGCTTCGATATTTTACACCTAAACGAATGTTTCTTCACATATCAATGCACTTGAGAAAAGTACCTGTAATTGGAGGAGGATCCGATTCTCTCGTACTATGCAATACAGCAGTTCCAGATAACACGGTGATGAATCCACAAAGTTCTGATGCTATGCTGCTTGCACTTTGACCAGAATAATCCTACAAAAGTATATGCCTCATTAGGAAGTCAAATCTCTCAGTGCGTGCATGCACGTGTGTGTGTGGGTGAGACTAAGCGTGAGTCTTTATTAAGATACCTGGAACATAATTGCACTGGCTAATATTGTAAAAGATGTAAACATGGCATAATAGATAGGTGAAACGACAGCAGTGTTGAATATATCCAATGCCTGCAACCATTTGAAAGGTGTTAAATAAAACAACCATGAAAAATTAAATTCATCATCTTGGGAGCTTAACTCCTAACCACCTAACCAAAATAATGAATAATCATAAGGTGACTCTAACAGAATTAATGAACTTAATATCCTGGAATAGGTAATGAAATAAATGCTTCGCCCAGTGTCCCCTGCTTCTTTCCCCCAATCAATCCAAATAAGTCCGGCAGCAAATTATAGCAGAAGGCCATTGCATGCAAAAGGAACAGGAAAAAAAAAACACTGGCATGTAGTTGCCACTATATATGATAGTCCTCATAACCATCTAAGTTGTAACTACTTGACTCAAATCACGTGTGACCAACTCTCAAAAGTACTCAAGTGATGTGCTTTGTGAGATGGTGGGTCTCTATTTAAGTATCTTCCAATATCCTCTTTCACATCCTATATGAGACATGGGTTAAACAATTTCACTACACCACAACCCTTATCCTTGTTGTATCCGCATCATACTTAAAACTCAAGGGCTATTGAAGGCCGTAGTCCCAAAATGCTAGCTGTCACCATCCCACTGCACCAGGATGCATTATGCATGCTATAAGCCTTTTCTATGGCGAATGTCAATGTTGTAAAAGTCGAGTTTTTGGTGCGTATAAGCTTAGTTGGTCCTCAACATGGGTAGGTAAGCTCAAAAAAGAACTATGCCACTCTGTCCAAATAGCAGAAGCAGTTGACCAGAGCAGATATGCTTCCCATCAGTCAGATTCAGGTTGATAAACTCCTGGCAAGTTTACCTAATTAACCTGGTCCAGCTGACAGATCCTTGATAGGAATAAATTAGAGCCATGTCGAATTGTCTTTCCATGTCCTTTTCTAGCTTCGTAGTTACCCCTCTAGTAAGTATGAATTCACAACTAGAAGAAAATGGATTATGTTGTGGCCTAGTGTGGGTGCTGGAAGAGAGATTGGGTAGTAGCTAATTATTCTCACAGATAAGTTCCTGCTAAGAAATTACTCAAGGCTGACACAGAAAGTGGAAGAAAATGAAAGACCCTGCTAAAAGAAAGGAAGATAAAGATATCACAGTGGAAGAAAACAGCGAATGCTAGTGACAGGTAGAATCAAGTTGAATCTTGACAAAATCAATAGGACGAAGAATGGCATCTAAAAGGGGTGCAATAACTCTATGTTATGAAGAAAGCACTATAATCCTCCACATCTTTTGGTTTCTCCCAATTTCTTGCCAATGCTTCC
The DNA here is from genome assembly GCA_014182515.1 of Eucalyptus microcorys. Classification (NCBI taxonomy): domain Eukaryota; kingdom Viridiplantae; phylum Streptophyta; class Magnoliopsida; order Myrtales; family Myrtaceae; genus Eucalyptus; species Eucalyptus microcorys. Next base: position 52,881,844 of record CM024569.1, on the reverse strand, counting down.
AATCATTCAATATTTCGTGATGTCCATTCCCCAGTACTTTATCCAGGAAAAAGGCCCTGCCTTCTTCAAGTTTCATATTTTAATTAACTACAAACATCCCTACAATGGTAAAAGAAGAGGCACTCATGGAATGCGTGCTTATCCATTTCTCTTCAACTTCAGCAAAATTGTGCTGCAAAATTGTGCCGACTCATGCATACACTATTGATATGTAACACAAAGGAAGCTGATATAAAGTGTGAGTAATTATGGATCTCAGGGCACAAACAGACCATCTTGAAACTCTTCAAGTAAAGAGGAAAGTGAGTGATGTACTTGTTATAGGTATCTTAGCCACTGTAGAATAAGATACTTACCATGTTTAGATAATTTAACTGGGTGATAATACAGGTAACTGCGACCATTGCAAAAATCCACGTCTGGAAATATACAGCCTGGTTCGTTCCCTCCAATGTGAGCTTGATTGCAATGCCAATTGCCTTTATACTTACAACCTGCCAAGAACCACAACTCATAATAGAAAATGTTCTTAGATGTCACTATGCTAAGAGGCTAAGACTAGGTGGAGATAGAAGAAAGATTTCTTACCGTCAAAGACCCAATAATAGAGCAAATTCCAATGTAAACCATTATATTTGTTTGGCCATAGCGAGGAGCACAATAAAAGATCAGCGTCAATGCTACTGCTACTACTGATGCTGTATACAAAAGAAATGCTGCAAGAAGTAAAGCGCCACCAATGAGGAAGAATAATAAAAAGCGAAAATTGAGGAGATTAAGGCTTCCCATCACAGGAACAAGCTTTCTTTTCTGGCACAACCAACCTGGTTGAATTGCTAATTCCCATATTTCCTCAACAGAAGTAATCGAACGCTCTTCGGGAGCGTGAAGAACTATTATTGTGGAGCCCACGATGCACAAAAGGCACCCCAACATCCCCATCCTCTGAATTTTCTCGTTCAACATGAAATGCGCCAGGATAGCACTGTCAAAGTCACAACATTTCCCAGGGTTCGTAACATTTACATCAGAGGATTCTACTCGAGTACAGCACAACACATCTCAACAAACAGGAAAATCCATTGCCAAGCCAATGAAGAAGCGGCCTACCTCACAATGATACTTAATGCGCCCAGTGGCGTCACGAGCACAGCAGGGGCGTAAACGTAAGCTACAAAATTCGATATTTCGCCAACAATCACTGCCAAGATCAGAAACGATTTCAAAATCAGAACGCCGAGACAGTAAGATCTACATTCCACATAAAGAATCACACCATTGCATGCAGAAAACCAAACCAAACACGACTGGACACAGGGCCACGAGGGAACCACTACAAAGGCAAAAGCAGCTAGAGTCTCGGCAGCAGGAGAAGAGCGACTCACTCGTAACCATGCCCACCCACCATAGCGGCTCCAACAGGTAAGCATATCCGCCGCCACCTTGAGAAACCAATCCCACGAAAAAATCAAAATGCACGTCCCACGTCAGCAACGAAAAAGACACGAAATTTACAAGAAGGGGACGACGATCGGCAGGGAAGGCGGACTTACTGGCGCGGGCGCCACTGGCGCCGGCCTTCTGGAGGCCCTTCTTCTTGATGATGAAGCTGGAGCCGATGAAGGCGCTGGACACGACGGCCAGCACGAATCCTTTCAAGTTGCTCGAGTACATCGCCACATTTATCGGCGACGTGACGAAGGAAGGAAGGAAGGAAGGAAGGGGAATAAGGCGATGTCCCTCGCCGGAAACTAGGAGGATCGACGGCGGGGGCTGGGGCGGAGAGCGCGGCCTCGGTTCCGGGCGGAGAGCGACGGCAATCGCACTGGCATTGTCGCGGAAGATAGAGAGAGAGAGAGAGAGAGAGAGAAAGAGAGAGAAGAGAAAGCGACGCAATTCGAAGGAGGTTATCGAATTGAATTGAACTTCTCTCCCCCCCTCCTTCCTTCCTTCTTCTCCTTCCTTTTTCTTCTTCGGGTTTTGATGGAGAAATCGGCAATGGAGGTAGGATTGTAGAGATAGAGAGAGAAAGAGGGAGAAATTGTCGTCGTCGAGGCGGAGAGAGGACGCCACCTGCAAATTCGTTTTTCTTCTTCTTCTTCTTCTTCTTCTTTTTTAATTATTTTCATAAATTTTTAAATATATATATATATATATATTAGATGAGATGCGATTTTCGATTCGGCCCCTCCTTTTTTAAGAGGGGTTCGAGCTGTTTTCTTTAATCGATCGCCCGCCACGTGGGCGAATCGTTGGTTGGCTTGCCGTTTGCCCACGGTTTTATGAATAATCTTTAAAAAATTTTACGTAAAATCTCTCGAAATACGTGACCTGTTTGCTTACCGAATCACACCCAATTCTATGAAAAAAATTACGACAAATATCCACGTATTGTGGATCTGTCCAATTTGCATCCTCCTCGTACTTTATTTTTTGTGTCCCCATGTTAACTTTTGATCGCGATCTACATCCGAATTTAATATTTCCCATTCGAATCGAGATGGGAAGACCCACGTGGGGAGCTGATGGCATGAAGTCGCCAAAAAAATAAAAAAGGGTTTGGAGAAATTATAAAGTGGTCATTAATTTATTAATCTTCCATCCCGATTTTGAAGGTAAATTTCGTACTTCCTTTCATATGTAATACATCATGTTAACCGCATGACCCCAAACTAACCCGCAAATGAAGTACTCAAAATTTTTGTGTAAATTCGTCGAGAACAATCCATCTCTCGATAATTGTTTCTCTAAATATCCTATGGAATTTAGCCCGAATTAAGGGAGTTAGATTGTTACAACCCCAAGCTAAGCTGAAAACGTGCCATGCTGATCGACGGGGCTTGAGAATGGTCAAATATATCATTAAGTCAGAAGATGCATCGTCAAATCCATTTGCACGCTCTCTGAGCTCTACTTCATTTACTTTTTCCTTTTTTTTTTTTAAATTAGAATCGAGTTTGATGCTAAATCACATTAGTTATAAAATGATTGATTTTGAAAATATTGGGATAGTTATCAAAAATCCTCAATCTATTTATGGTGACCAATCTAATATTATACATTTTAATTTAACCAATTAAGCTCTAAATATTTTAATAATTTACCAATAAAGTCCTTTCAGCCAATTTTAAGTTAAATTCAATAACGCAAATGCCGGCCATCATATATAAGACTGTATCTTTTGCAATTTTGTTTAAAATCTTCTAATTTTTTGTTATTTTTTATTTTTCATTCCAAAAATCATCCACATCGACGCCGGTCTTGCCATATAGGATGGTCGGCATCTACATTATTGATTTCTAATCAAATTTGGCTAGATGAATTACATTGGAAATATATCTAAAGAGTTAGAGCTAAATAGACCAACTTGCAAATGTGGATTGAATCAATCATCATAACATATGTTTATGACTTTTTTTGTAATTTTTTCAAAAATATTCGACTAATACTTATCATAATTATACACGAATAGTGTAACAGCTTTTATATTGTAATTGCATTTCCTCGAGTTCAAGCTAATTGAAGCTTGGGCTCGATTCCAAATTAATTTTATCTTTTTGTAAGCAAGTCAAATTGACCCGAGTCAAATTCAAACTTTTACGGCCATTCTACTCCTAATTGAATAACTTAATTTGCAATCAATGTCTTAAGTTATAGTCAAATAACTTAATGTGCATGAATAACTTATTCCAAGCTGTCGACATCACTCTTATTGGTAAGAGTTCGAAAATCAAATATTCGATTTTCTAATGTGCATGAATGACTTAATTCCCTGAGGTAGGAGATTGGGATGATTGCGAACACACTCAAAAACTGGTGCAACATATGAAGATCACAGTGAACGCGAACGTCGTGGTCGGAAGGTATTGATCATTGTGTTTGTGATCATGGGACTCGAATCATTTAAACTAATAAAAAGAACAAAAAAATTTGGTTTCGATGAAAACCCTGCACAATTTGGTCAATTCCATGGAAAAGATAAAAAAAAAATTTGTTTCCCTTCCAATTCTTTAGACGTTGAGAAGAGGGTAATTTTTCCAGTGGATTAAAACATGATTCTTCTGGATTTATGTTTGTGATTATATTGTATCATAGGATGATATAGGCATTGGCAGATGGAGTTGAACTAGTGACTCCTAGCATAGGCATGAGAATAGAAGGGTAACAACATAACTAATTCCAAATCAGAGCAAGATCAAGTGATGGAATCTAAGGCCTCGTTTGGTAAAACTTGCGGGAACAACTGATTCTATTTTTTTGTTTCTTAAAACAAAAAAAATAATAAAAATTCATTTAGTAATTTTTTTGTTACTTTGGGAACAAAAATCTTTTTTTTTTTGGAATAGATTTTAAATAAAATTAAGAGTAGAAAAAAAGTTGCTTTTTGTTCCTAGAAACTATTCTTAAAATCAAATTTAATTTTCCTTCTTTTCTATTCTATTTCCTTTCTTCTTCTTCTTTTTGGTTGGTTGTCGGCCTTGGCCATGTCCAGCGATCGGCTAGACGAGGGTTAACGACCCTACCAGAGCATTGCCATCCCTCGACGACGCCGAGCCATGCTGAGGCTCGTCAACTCGAGCCTCGCCATGGCTAGGTGAGGCTCAGCCTCACTAGCCGGTGACAGGCTGGGCTAGGTTAGGGCGAGGTCAACCATGCATCGCCTAGGCAAGGGCGAGCCTCGCTGGTGGCCTGGACAAGCCGAGGCTCATGCTGGCTAGGCAAGTCTTCGGCAAGCTCGTCATATCTTGCCCAGCCGGTCGCCAACCACAAAGAAGGAGGAAGAAGAAGAGAAAAGCAAAGAGAGAGAAGAAAAATATAATAAAAGTATTAAAAATTTAAAAGAAACAAACAAATTTTAGAATCTTACAAAAATTTTAGACAGTTACAAAGCACCTTAAAAAACTCAAAAATTGTTTTATGAACATAATAAAAAAATTATTTATAACCAATTTTTTTTTTTTTTGGGAATAAAATGGTTATCAAATGCATCATAACTTACCCGATCATGAAACATGAAAAAATGGAACAAGATTGGCACTGTAATCTTTGGTCTTGTATTATGACTATGGAAAATAATTAGGAGTGTTAAATAACCTCGAACGGCTCAATTTGTTTCGCGAAAATTTTGACGCTTTTGGAAACTAGATTCTAAGAAGTTACTTTTCTATGAAAATAATAACATTTTTCACTGTTTAGCTATAGTTTGAAAATGAATTAAAAATTAATTATTGTCTCTTGAAAAGGAAAACTTGCATTTATTTCTATAAAGAGACGTGCACTATTCGAGCCACATGGGCTGTATATGCTATATTGTTAAATATTAGATAAAGTTTTACCAAACTAAATTTTCATAACGTAAATACTTACATAGATTGTAAACAATTATTTTTCCTCTTACGAAACTCGGCCTCTAATGCTTAGGTCACGGCCCAGCCTTGATTTTCATTATTCCTTTTTCGTTTTAGCATTTTTTTTTTTACTTTTCAATTTATCCCAATTAAGGTCTAATTAGGGTTCGAGGGAAAACTGAAGATTCAAACCAAATCGATTACTTCCAATTACTCAAAGGTAGGGGCATTTCCCTTATGATGTCACACTGAGCAACCACTTAGGAGGGAAAAAAAAAATCAAATCGACATTTTTTGTTACTTAAATTAGATGAAACGCAATCTAATTGTGCCAACTTAACATGTTTTAGAAACTCTCCCAACAAAAAAAAAAAAAGAAAAAGAAAAAGAAAAAGGTTTTAGGCTCTTGATTGTATTTTCACGATAAGTTTAAGGATTTATGATGGACTTATCCCTTTATATATATATATTAGACAATTGTATAACCATGAATCTTAAAGAAGATGGCAAAGCTCGCCGGCCCTACGTTGCCCCAAGACACGGTCAAAACAAAACCAATCAATAAGTCAGCGCGGAGTCGTGTTGAACAATCATAACCCTCCAAACACAAAAAACCACTTCTGTAACATAAACATCTCTTGCCGACCAGAAAGACAAACATAAATATCTCCTCCTGTCCTCCAAACTCATTTTACTTGCTGACCGAAAATTTAAAAAAAAAAAATCCATTTTACTCAATTTAATGCCGCCATCCAGCCACTTCTAGAAGAAAAAAAGAAGCCGCGTTCCATCGGATTAAAAAAAAAGAAAAGAAAAAGGATGTGGGGGAACGAAATTTAAGAGCGGAGAAGTCGTCAAAGGCACGTCATTTTCCCACCCGTTCACATCTTGAGAAACGTCTGACATTATTCGATCATTGTCTGCATGACCCACGCAACTCCGAGTGCGAACCAAACCGAAGCAGATGTCCTTCCCTAAAAGGGAGAGGCAAGTGCAACAACCCCCCCCATATAGGATTTCATCAGTCGCTGTCCCGCCCTGTTCCCTCTACCTCATCGGACCCAAATCCACTTACGAAATTTTCATTAAAGTAAAATTGATAATTTGCCCAGAGACTGTTTTTCTGTCCGAGAGGCTTTTGCTTCGGTTCATATTACGCCGACGCTCCCGATGGAAGCTAGGACGAAAACGAGCTTTGTCGTCCCCACCTGTCAAACCCAGGATGTTGGTCAAACGAAGCTGGTGGAGTTTCCGTTAGCCATCGATTAGTATGGACTTTTAAAATTATTTGTGATGGTCCCACAATTTGTCATGATTTAATTTCGCGTGCCATGCGTCCAAATCTCACGGTTTAGTCTCGTCTACCCCATGTCCAAATCTTGCAAACCTAATTCTATATATTTATTGATCAAAAGTTGTTCGAATATTGTGTCATCGTAACGATAGTGATTTAATTGTGCTAAAATCAATTTGGACATGACTCGAATGGATTATTCCTGAGGTGAGACGCGACATACGCTTGCCATGTGTTGATATACCGATGTAGATGATGGCGTGCTGATATCGTCGAGGCATTCCATTATCTCCACTTGATTTTTGGAGATCTGTATGTCGTTTTCATGAGCAGACGCTCGGTTTGGATAAAAGGATTTGGCATAATCTAGTGCGAAAATTCGATTCAATCCCTTACCCCTTACCCCTTACCCCTTACCTTGTTGGTGTACCTAAGTGGGAATCACATTCCGTCTAGACAAACCAAATAAATTCTTAATAAGTAAGAGGGAATATTCAAGAAAAGCATATTAAAACACATCCACAGGTGATAGGTGTCAAGTGTTTAGAATCTAAGTCGTGATATTTTTTGTTGTATAGGCATGCACTTTCTTAGAAGATAATCTATCCTAATAATGTTTTAATTGGAGCATGCTCAACTTCCGGAGTTTCATAAAAAGCTTATTTTTACATTCAAAATGTGCTTGCTTGAATTGCACATACACACATATATCTCAGCATATTCTTTTCTCTATGGAGTGTAGTTTAATTTATTTATGCTTTCTTCATTATTTTAGAACTCTAAATGAGCCCTCTTATTCTGACGATCACTCCTTATCCTTGTCGAACGGGGTCGTTACATAAGTGAAATCTATTCAAAAAGTTAAAAGCGAAAGTGAGAAGATGAAATGAGCACGCAAAGTCGTATTATATGTGGGGCCCCTTCTCAACATAACAATAAGTCAGGTAGACGAGCCAAATCTGAGGGGTCTTAAAAGTATTTAGGCAAAGGCGTGTTGTTCACAAAACGGATAAAAAAAACACAAAAAAAAAGGGAAAAAGCGGGGGATCTAAAAACAGGTCAGCGGAGGACGGGATTGAACTTTGACCGCGTCCAAATTCAACCCAAATATCAGTCCAACCCGGTAGTCTGCTCCTCCGAGCCACCTCCCCCTCTCCCCAATTTCCCTTTCTTTGAACTTTATTTTGCTTTCTCTCTCTCTCTCTTTAATTTCCTAAAGATGATAATGATAATAATAATAGTAATCCCCTCCTTTCCGTTTTTCTCAATAATTCACGTGCTATAATATAACGGTAAACACGGCGATATCGACAGGAATTTGTGTTTTGAACCGCCGCTAATTTTGTTACGAACTGTGTACTTCGTGAAGAAGGAGAGAGGTGCTTTTTTTACGGGAAATTCGCAGCTTATTCTTACTGAATCTTTAAGGAGGGATTTAGGTCGGGAAGGGGAAATGGCGATGAGAGGAGGGTGGGGGATCACTTTTCTTTTAGCATCATTGACAATTTGATGAGGGTAACATCATTAACAAATTGATTTCTTGGCGGGGTGGTGACAACGGCAGACTTTGATCCCCTCTCTTCTTCTCTCTCTCTCTCTCTATCAATATTCTTCATATTCAACTCTCTCTCTCTCTCCTCTTTCTCTCTCCTCGCCTTCGTCTTCTTCTTCTTCTTCTTCTTCGAAACTCGTGATCCCCCCTGGTTAACTTCTCCAGGCGAGAGAGAGATCGCTCCCTCCTCCTCCTCCTCCTCCTCCATCTCCAAGCAGATCCGCCTCTTCTCTCTCTTTCCCTGGTTAGCTCTCTCTCTCTCTCTCTCTCTCTCTCTCTCTCCTCTTTCTTCTTTGCGTCCGAGCTTTGCGGTCATCCGCACTGTAATTTTCTTCCTTTCTTCTTCTTTCCTGCTCACGGCAGCCGCAGCCGCCGCTGGTCGCCGCGCCGCGCCGTGCTGTGTTCTTGCTTGCTGAGGTTTCTTCACTCCCGGTATTCCTAACTCCCGTGACGTGCGCTGTCGACAGTTTGGTGGTGCTTGGGTTGCTTCTCCTTTCCATTTTCAGCTAAGTCGCGATTCGTACGCCGGATGGTTACTGGGTAGTTGTCGGCCTCTCCGACAATTTCTCCTGCTTTCCGTGCTCCCCTGCGGCTCAATTTGACAGCTTGCCGTTCGGGAGAGTGACTTGTAGTTGCGGAGTTTAGTTCGCAGAGACTATAGATTTGATGCTGATCGAGCTTTCCTGAGTTGCGGAAGTGGGTTTTCTCGATCCGCTTCCATCGTCGAATTTTCGATAGGAAAGCGCGTTGCTTGCCGTTGCCCTCGGACGAAATGGGAGGGCTTTGTTCTAGGAGCGCCGTTTCCAAGAGCAATCCTTATGCGGGCACCAATGGGGGTTTCAATCCTCACAACTATAAGCCCGCTTCGGTTCACCAGTCGAGCGTGCGGAGCGATTTGACTGCGTCGCAGATGCGCGAGGTCATGGTCAAGCCGTCGCAGGAAACCAAGCAGTCGCGGCGGGAACCGGCCTCCCCGACCCGTCAGGCGAGTGCGCCTCAATATGGGAACAATGCCGATGACTTTTATGATGGGATTCCCAGATACCAGATGCAGAAGTCCAGATCAGTTAGGTCCATTGCAAAGGTATTGTGCATCTGTTCGTGCGCACGCGTGTGTCGCGGCTTTTTACCATCTTTTTAATCATCTCTTCGCCGTGCTGACTTTAATACTATGAGCTAGAATATTAGCTCAATGTAGATATCTCTGTGGACATTTGTTGATTGCAAAGAATCCTGCTTCGGTTTCTTTCTTTTTTTTTCCCTTCTTTCTTTGGCTGAAATCGCGTCCTGAAGTTCTTGCACCTAACATGGTTGCCTGTGCCATCCTCTCTAAGAAATGGCTTCACATGGCTCCTTCTTTGTACATGAGAAAAGCTAGGTGAACTCATCTGTTTTATAGTGCTGATGGATATATTTACTGAATGTATTTTATGACGTGAAATTATAGGCACCCTCCAGCAATTTTAGCTTGCTGTGTTCTATGGGATGTAAGCATGCTTAGCCTTGAACACACTTAATAGAGTAATCTAGCATGATCGGAATTATGATAATCATTTTACAGCTACTTCTTGAAAGCTTAAGATGGTGGCAAATAGCTATTATCTGCAGCATGTCAAAATACTTAATATTGGCATTAACAATTTCATGATGAATAGGAAACCTCGTTGTAAAACTCCGACCTTTCTATTATGGTCACCCACTGAGATTTTTGCCTTCTTGTTGGCTGTCTCAACAGTTGGACTGGCAGTGGTTTAAGTGAGTCATGATGGTGTCATTTATCACTTTAAGAGTCTCAAAAGTGAAATCGGCCAATTCCTATTTTTCCTTAAATGATGTTTGTTCTTAATGGAAGCGCATATGATGCTTAAATTCTGGAATGTTCTTGTAATTTCCTGGACTCTTGAAGAATTGGAAAATTTGCACTCCTCCTTATTTGATCATCTTCTCTTGAAACTGTGTTCAATTCATCTTAACCTTTCTGGGCTATATGCGCATGTCAAGTGTTCCCGTTTCAAGGTAGTAGAATGGCTCTACTGTCTATTTCATCCTCTCTTCCTCTTGATTGATGCCGCTCTCTGTACAATGGTGCTCTATTACTGCAGGTTTCAGAGGTTAGCTCCCGTCTAGGTAGAGGGGCAGTGGAAGTCCTGGACAATCTCACTAGTAGCATGACAAATTTGAATCCTGGTAGTGGATTTGCTTCTACAGTGGCAACTAAAGGAAATGAACTCCAAATATTATCTTTTGAGGTTGCAAACACTGTAGTCAAGGGGTCCAGTCTTATGCAATCCCTTTCGAAGAGAAGTACAAGACATTTGAAGGAAGAGGTGCTTCCTTCAGAAGGTGTTCAGCATCTAATATCTAAAGATGTGGACGAGCTCCTACGCATTGTTGCAGAAGACAAGAGGTAGGCATAAATAGCAGAAATCTGTTTGAGCATGACCCTGGCTGATCATTTGTTGGCTCTGGTCATTTTCTTGTCAACTTGAACATATTATTCTCACAGGGAAGAGTTGAAGATTTTCTCAGGAGAGGTGGTTCGTTTTGGGAACCGCTGCAGAGATCCTCAATGGCATAACTTAGACCGCTACTTTGAGAAGTAACTAAGCAAAGGCCATTTTTTTCTTTTTTGGTTTTTGACAGCTTTACTAATTGTAGGTAATATAGATGTTTACTATTGTTCTTGCCTGCTATTTCTTATCATTATGCAGGATTAGCAGAGACTTAACTCCTCAAAGGCAATTGAAGGAAGAGGCTGAAATGGTGATGCAGCAACTGATGACTTTAGTACAGTATACTGCTGTAAGTATTAAAATTCTTATATTATTTTCACTTTTCTATCAGTTATAAATTTACTTATAAGAATAACCTTTGATTAAAAGCCATAAATCAAAAGTTAGAATTTGGGTTACCCAGTTCTTGGCTGGCGGATTTAGTGTTCATTGTAATGATTGGAAGGCAAAAGTTGAGGTCATCTTGCCTAAGTTGTGGTATATGGATAATGGTGGATGAAGGTGGATATAGACCTTTGTATGTACATGGCTTAGGGTACGGATAAGGCCGAATAGGATGTAAAATTTCTCCTGCGAGAGAGAAAAGAAAATTGGATGATTTGATGGTTTGGAGAGAGAGGGAGAGAGTTTGTGTTACTGATCCCACAGTTGACAAAATGCTGTCAATCTTCCCAGTGACATCAAATCTCTCTCTCTCTCTCTCTCGGAAGTCTCACTCTGCGTCTCTCCTAGGTTGTGATTTTTCAGAGAGGATCTGAACTGTGGCCTAGGCATTAATATCATGGTACCTTGTTTCTAGCTGCCAAATCCTGGCTGCAATTTTACCATTTGCACTCTCCTCCCTCCCCTTTATAAAAAAGAAAAAAGAAAAAGGCTTTCTTTTGCTGTGTGTGAGTGACCAAATACTCACCGATCGCTTATGAACAAGCAATAAAATCTGTTTTTCTTTTCCTTGGGAGGGTGCACTTTCGTCCTTGTATTATGAGCAGGTTCCTCATATGAACGACTTTTCCATTTTAGTCCATCACTGACTTTTGGCAAAGAAAGTTGTTAGTGCAGGGACTAAAGGGGAAAAATTTCGGCACAGGAAACAAAATCACGAGGAAGAGCTCTAGTTGTATATATCCTGTATTGATGACATCTTTAGCTCTAGCGAGGAGTCACTATTTCCCCTCCCCTTTTCTCAAATTACCTCGTTCTAGGCTCAGAGAAAATTAGAATCACCTTTGGTGGTCCACCAGGTTGATTGCCATTACGAGTATATGCATTGAATTCTACCACTTGCCAACGCAATTTCAAAGATGATCAATTCATTGATAGAGATATACGCCAACTAGCACTTGCTCTGTAGACTGCTCTTCTTGGAACCTACATTGCGCCAATAAGACCAATTAATGGAACATATAATCTAAATTGCAACTTTCCTGTGATCATTTGCCAAAACTCTGATTCCTTTTTTTTTTTGGATATGTTTCCTGGAGGATGACTTTACTGTCCTCAGGCTGTTAGGTGCCAAAGTAATGCTTTAAGTTTCTGGTTAGGTGATTCAACATGTATACCGGAATTTCATCATCTATTTTTTCTGGTTTGCAGGAGTTATACCACGAACTGCATTCACTGGACAGGTTTGAGCAAGATTATCATCGCAAGCGTCTTGAGGAAGAAATTTCGAGTTCGACACAAAAAGGTGCCTTTCTGACTTTTCTATCAATTATCACCTTAACTTGAGTCGAGCATGGTCATCAATTTAAGATTCGGCTTCACCAGTGAAAGAGAAAAGAGTTTCTTTACTGATGCTGGATTGGATTTGTTGTGGAATAGTTTTAGTTCGATGAGGAGTGGCTAACGCCAGATGAATATAGAGTATTACTGTCGGGGCAGGACTTTACTTCCATGATGATATGTTGATCCTTATAAGTACTATGCTTGATAAGAATTTTGGACCTGCTTTCCTAGGGATAACTTTTCATACTGTTGTATGGTAAGAGATCTAGGCCTCATCACAATTGGATACATCCTGCTCTTTGTCACTGTCTTGCTTTGTCTAAACTGGAAATGGTTTGGGTCGCAACCTTGGCGGTTTGCCAACTGGACCAGGAATACTGATTTGATGGTGGTGACAATTGTATTAAGTGGGTGCCAATAGGAACCAGGATAACCTCTCTGGTTTTGCCTATATATGCGCTCCCTGAACATTTTCTCTGATTATATTGCTTTGGAAATTTGCAAATTATACACATCTCCATTTTGGCATTGCTTAATTGAAGAGTTCTCTTTCCACAGCCTATCACGATAATTTTCTTTTGTGATGTGCATTTTCTCGGTGTGTAGGTGATGGCCTCTCTATTTTGAGAGGAGAACTTAAGAGCCAAAGGAAGCAAGTCAAAAATTTAAAAAAGAAGTCGCTGTGGTCCAGAAGCTTGGAGGAGGTAACGCTAGATTTTTACTATGTGGGAGCTTTTTATCCTTTTTCCAACATAAATATGAGTTTACTTTCTGATTTGAGCAAATCCGTCCTTTGAATTCGCCATACCTTAGAGGTTATGCAGCCATCTTCTGGGAATTCCCTTAGCGGAACCTTTCAAATTGTTTCCAGAATGCTATGCTGCTATTGGAATGGACATAACTTGTTGTTAGGGAATATTTGCCAACTCACGGGAACTCAGCAGCATAACTCATTTATAGTTGGCTTTAGGAGATTTATACACCTGGCCGATAAAATGCTTTCTCATTCTTTAATACTGTTTGACTTTTGAACGAGTAATGGACAAGGATATAGTGATTCCTTTTTATCCTTATCCATGTTAAGAAAAATGCTCATCTTTCCAGAGGATAGTAGAGAGAGAAGTAAATGCAGTTTCTCATAATTTCAAGTTTTGTTTTGCAGGTGATGGAAAAGCTTGTCGATATCGTTCATTTTCTGCTTCTGGAAATACATAGTACTTTTGGGACTGCTGGTATGTAAATCGAAAACTAACAGTAAATATGCTCTTGTAGAAAAAAATTCCCCTTTATTTTGTTTAATTTGGCTCGGTTCTCATTTCCATTATCTATTGGTAAGCTAATTTGTCATCTTTTTTCCTCTGATTGCCCATTGTAAATTATTCCAGAGTTGATCATTCTCTCTTTTCCTACTTGCCTGGCTTTTCTCTCCTTTTTTTTTTTTTTTTCCTTTCAGGAAAACAATTATCAGTGTTAAATCAACATTTTTTTGAGCCAAGATGATGTATATAGATAATAGATGCTTAGCTGCAACGACGAGGATTTGGGCAGCATTAGCACAGTTCCTGTCAAAGAGAAAATTCTATTTTGATACAGAAAAAAAATCTTAAAACCTGTAGGAGCAGAAGAATTATCAACAACACTTTTGATGAATAATGATGTTTCTAGTGGCTCAGTTTTGGATCAGACATGCATTTAGTATTTTTCTTGTTGGAAAATAAATACCATGGGTGTTTTTTTTTTGCTTGACTGTAAAAGTGTGTTTTTGTGATATTCCTGTCGATCATTTTGCAGATGCTCATGTACCAGCAAAACCATCCATGGGCAATAAAAAACTGGGACCGGCTGGCCTATCCTTGCATTATGCAAATATTATCATCCAAATCGATACTCTTGTAAGCTTTCTTATTTTGATATGCAACCAGCCCTGGTGGCATCTAGTCTGAATGTTACTTAAGCCAAAGTTTGCAAGGTGTTTTTTTATGGCATCTAAAAATGCATTCTTAGCGTTGATGACACTTGCTTGGTAATTGAACGTGCAAAAGTTATTGATCAAATATTTTCTTCTTTTCAGCAAAAGATTGTTCAAGATGACAAAAGTTTTAGATAGATAAGGGTCATGGTATACAAATTTCTTAAATGATGCAGATGCAGAAACAAATTTAGTTGTATATATGGTAGAGCAACATTTTGTTTGGCAGAAAAGATGCATGTTGTTCGTTCTGTGGTTATCCAGTAGAACGAGTAGTCATTTTGATTAATTCATTCAGATTCATCTTTGTTTGTTTTTTTTTTCTCTTTCCAAAATTCCTGGTCTTTAAATGTTATTGGCGCCCCCTGTAAGTGCCACCTGTAACTACTTCAAATTTTCAATTGGTTTTTTTCCCAATTAAGGATTGCATATCAGTCGCTTCCAGGAAATTATCAGATATGACCATATACTCACTGTTTTCTGTGTGAATGCTTTATGCACGGTTCTTGATAATTGTGATCAAATCTATTGTCAGAATAGAAAAAACAAATAAACTTAAGTTGACAGCAAGTGTAGCAAGTGTTGGGATATTCAAACTTCTAAGTTTTTGAAGAAAATATGATCAAATTGGTTCTGTTATATTGTGCTTTCTGTTTATCGAAGTGAAACGTAGATGGACTTCCTTTCATAGATGTAGAATCCCTTGCCGCCAGGTTTTTGTGGCTTGAATGTGAGTCAATGGAGCAGGTCTTCCAAGCTCTATGATCTCAATGTCTTTGCAAGAAAGTTTATGAAATTGCTATGTTTACCTTAAACTGCGTTGATCGGGAATATTGGCTGAGAAATATGCACTATTCTTTGAAATTATCAAACGAACTATGATTATTGTAGATCGCATATTTGAGTCTATTTACGGAGCATACTTCGATTCAATCAGGTAGCTCGATCCAGCTCTATGCCGTCCAGTCTGAGGGATTCTTTGTATCAGAGTTTGCCACCTAGTATAAAGTCGTCTTTGCGCTCCAGAATTCATTCTTTTCATGTCAAAGAAGAGGTATTGGCTCATAATCATGCTTTTCTTGTTCAAGAAACTGAACACATCCTACTTTCTATCAATCCAAAATACTTGAAGTATATTTCTCGAGCTTCTTCTGCCGATTGGGTAATGCTTTGGGAAGGCTCCATATAACTTGTCTCTGTACAGATCTCTGTTGCAGACATCAAAGCCGAGATGGAGAAGACTCTGCAGTGGCTTGTTCCAATTGCCACAAACACAGCGAAGTAAGATGGCCAGTATATCCCGCTACCGACCTCAAATGCTTTCAAGCTTGCCTTTGTTTCTTCTGATATTTCTGTCTTTGTTTCTGATTGGAGCAGAGCTCATCATGGTTTCGGATGGGTTGGTGAATGGGCGAATACTGGGTCAGTTAAACTTGTCAGCACTTTCTGTAATTCTTAACCACGCCTTCCTCCCAACCACCTTCGCCATAAAAGTTAAAAAATAAAAAAAAAAGAAGAAGAAAAAAAAAAGAGAGAACTCCATAGTGGTAAATTCATGCCAAACATAGATGACAAGGTGTCTTATTGCAGGTCTGAGGCAAACAGGAAGCCTACTGGACCTACAGACGTGATTCGCATTGAGACGCTCCACCATGCAGATAGGGATAAAACTGAGACCTATATCCTTGAGCAACTTTTGTGGCTCCACCATTTGGTTAGTAAATCAAAGAAGTCCGCAAACACTGGTGACACAAGGTCTCCCATTAAATCCCCAAACCATCTGTCACTGGAGAAATCTAGCAATGATGTTAAAGATGAGTCTGCCAAAACCTGCTCTTCTTTACTGACTGCTGAAGACTCAAAGAAGTTACAAGACATAAGTAAGAGAAAACGACGGTTGGGAATCAGTAAGAGCCAGGATTTTGACTCCTTCAAGGCTAGGTTGAAGAAGCACGACAGACTGAGCAAGAGTACCAATCATTCCCCAGCTAGGGAGAGTAAGGAGTCACTTCCATTGAAACGGCTCTCTTCAGGAATTCCGGTTATTGATTTTGTGATCGATAAGCAAAAGGCCTTGGATGTCATTGATAGAGTCAACGAATTTAGGTGACCCAAAGGAATCCACATCCCTCTCGATAAAGTAATACACCCTATAGGTAAAGACATGGTCATCCCACGTCATGCTTTTGTCTACCACTGTGTACATAGAGTTCAGAAAGGCAGCGAACCCCACAGCATCCCTCGTAGATGGAGGACTTATTTTTATACATTCTGCTATGAAGAATTCAGGGAATGTTCGCAGTCTCCGTTGTCACTCAAAAGTTCCTCCTACGACGTAGAGGCAACACAGGTATGCTTTGGAAGCTGGAGATATGTGG
Source organism: Eucalyptus microcorys (assembly GCA_014182515.1). NCBI lineage: Eukaryota > Viridiplantae > Streptophyta > Magnoliopsida > Myrtales > Myrtaceae > Eucalyptus > Eucalyptus microcorys. The sequence goes on along the minus strand of CM024569.1, from coordinate 52,865,065 downwards.
CTGGGAGAATATGCAAAGGGGAGGAGGTGAATCACAGTGTAGTTTGAGAAGATAGTGAAAGGAATACGTGACATTCTTTTGGCGTCTGTACAGAGAGTGGAGTCATCCTGTTCAAATTTTTCATTTGGGGTGGATGGAGCTGCGTCTGCAGTCCTTCACACTCTCCTCTGTCTTACTATTGCGGTTTCTTTTCTTGTTACTTTCTTTTGTCCGTGGAATTCTTTGTATGTCGTTGAATATGTAAAACATATAGAACTCCAAGAACTCCATTTGTGAACTAAATACAACGTGCTCGAAAACTTTTGTTCTAAGCATATCGGTTGGAGTATTTTCTTCGTGCCCGTCTTCTCAGAACTCATGAGCATTTCAGTGCAAGTTCGGTTTTCGACAAGAACAGCAGTCTCAATCACCACGCACGTTTTCTCCTCCCCACTATCGTGACTCGATTTCCTTTGGCCACCTTTTCGGGGTGCAAAAGGCAACACGAGACTTTCCATCGCACTGATCCACTAGCCTCATGATCGTCTGCTCGCCTGTGATTTTCCGCAGCTGGAAGTCGAGATAAGGATGACCCCGCAAACAGCATTAAGATGAGGCAAAAGAGGGAAGAGTTTGGTCAAACTTGGAAATCATGCTGACAGGAACAATACAAAAACTGACGATAATGGAGCGGTCTTTTCAGGCAAAGTACAATATGGTGGTGGTGGCGTGTGTGTCCCGCCACACACACGCTCGCTCAAAAGCGCAAATTCAGGTGGCAGCGCCACTACCTTCGTTCCATGTCCTTATTCTGGAGAGTCTCTGTTCGCTCACGTCGCACCTGTTCCTCCTTTTTGACCCGCAAAGGCGAGGCCTTTCCCCAGTTTTCCGGTTATTTTTATCAGCCATTGATGGAAGAATATTCTAACATTTCAATTTGTCTAGTGAGTTGAACTCTTAGCTGGAAAAAAAAATATTAGAAAAAGTCATTTTGTCGGGGATAGTACCAAGTTCGCAGTGTTGCAAATGCATCACGAGTGATGTTTTTCCATCATGCATAGATGGGTGATTCATTTCTGGAGTCTGGACAATGCATTTTCGGGTGTTATCTCCAGCCAGCAAAGCAGGGAATAGGAATTCTCTTAAGCGGGTGACTGGGAATGGGAAGCTTCTTGTGAGGTCTATTCACCTCTCTCTCTCTCTCAGCATCTGCATTGCAGAAAAGCAGTGCAAAGGGATAATGTGAATCTTTAATTGCAATTATTAAATCACTAAAAGCAGAGCACAGAGGGAGGCCCATTAGGTAGTGGGATTCTCATTCGCCATTCCACCACCCAATTTGATCATAGAGAATTAGCTTTGCTTATTCTCTGTTCCATTGGCAAATTGGCCCTCCCCTCAATTCCTCCCCAGTCCTCCTCCTCCTTTTCTTTTACCTTTGCCCTCGTGTGCTTTGCGGGTCCCTCCCCCTTGCACTAAATCACATGATTTTTATTTTCATCATGGTGATTATAATATGCACCATGTTCTCCTTCATCTCCCCACTCTGCTACCTTATCTTGACACATGCTGGGTTACTAAAGTCATGGGTGCATCAGGCAAGTTTGGGACTTTCCTTCTTTCTTTTGTTCTCTTCTGATTAATATTTCATTTTGGGTTCTTCTTCTTCTTCTTTTGTTGCTAATTATCATTGCCTACTTGCTTATGTGCGCAAAGTGGAAACTTGTTTGATTGTGAGTAACCGATTTTGTCCTGATAGTTAGCGTTTCTTCCTCTTCCATGGGTTCTTTCCTTTGGCCCCTAAATTAAAATTTTTCCATAAAAGAAATATTTCTGATTATCTGGGGTGGTTCTTGAGGTGTTGTTGCTTGTCCTCATTATTCATCCTTGGAGAATACGTGTAGCTGCAGGATAAAGGTTCCTCTTGATTGGATTGCATCGACTTACACATGACTTATGAGCTTAAATATTGCTGTAAACATGATTCTGGTTCAGCTAGATGATTCATGATAGAGTGTGAAGGATCAATTCTTCAACAGAAAATAGTTTTCAACATTCTTCATATAATGACTGGTCTTGTTGCCGTAGAGTCACTAAAAAATAATGTGCTGTTCAAGTCAGGAAGGTGTTATGGTATGGAGAGCCGATAGATGGTCCATGTGGTCTCCATGTTCATATCAGTCATTACATTTTGGAATGGAGTATATCACATGAGGGAATGAAAAAACTGGCCACGCAGAGCAGTTCCTTGGAAGCAATCTGCTTACTATTAGAGAGATACCTTGGAAAGCCTTTGTCATGTTTTTTCTATGTCAATACTGTGCTTACTAGTTCATGAGTGAAAGGTTTAGATGAAGCATCAGGAACATGTCTCCAGAAAAAATAATCCCATAATTACCTAGAGGCCTTGATGTTGATTTGTAAGTGAGAGCAAGTGTAATGATTTTCATTTATAAGTTCTTTTCAGAAATATTTGGGTCCCTGAGAGTTCAGGATTCCAGTTTATGCAACATATCAATTGAAAAACTCTTGTCAGGAAGGTGCAGCAATATGAATCACTTGATTGAAATGTCATGTTCCAAAATATAGCATTCCTAATAAAAACAGTTCATCTTTTGTGGTTTCTCATCTGGTAAGAGTAATATGAAAGCAAGTGGGAATTTTCTCTTAGCATCGTGCTAAGGTATTTGCGATACTCGTTTCCTTTACATATGCAGTTGCAAGTTTTCTCATTTTGAATTTGTGTAAGGTGGTATGACACCTATATATTGGTATCTTTAGTTGATGTTTTAGCATAATCATGGCATATTTTCTTCTGGTTAGAATTATCGAAAGGAGGCAAGAAGTTGCTAGCTGAAATTCTGGAAGCTAAAGGCCATCATATGTGGGGAACTTTTCTGAATCATCAGGCTTATTTAAAGCAAATCATTTTCTCTTTTATAGTCCTCATCTTGCTAAGCGACAGCCATTCAACCAATGGACCTGACATTGAAGGTACAATTAAATTCTTCCTGCTCTCTTTCACCTATGTAAAGCTATGAACTTATTCTAGGAAAACCTTAAGGGACGATTTATATTGACAGAATACATAGTTTTACTCTTGGTGAACCTCATAGGTGCTTATCCGCTGCCACTGTCTGATTTACCACAGATTAACTTAACAGCTCACTGATTCTGGCGCATTTGGTGAAAATGTGTTGTCATGCTGAAATATGTCATTCATTGAGAGATCTAATTTGCGCTGTGTCAATGGAATGAGCCTTTGTCACTACACATACGTTCTTACTGCTGAATTTAGTAACTCTAACAACTGAAAATGAGATACTTCTTTTGCTCTTGAAATGAGGAAATTGTCATCATTTGCTTTTTGCGCTAGTAACAACTGAACAAAAACTCTAACATATGTCTGCTTTTTCTAATTTCTCAGGTGATGCTCTCATTGAAGTCCTCGATAGCCTCAATGATACTAATCATGTCATAACTGATTGGGATAACAACCTTGTGAGCCCATGCTTCAGTTGGTCCCATGTCAGCTGTCCGTATGGACATGTCAATATGCTGTAAGTTCAACATAAAATGTACCACCGATCTGATTTTGAAGGTCCTTCCTATTTCATTACGTTGCCAGGTGAAAATGCAGAGTAGCACATCTAAATCTGTGCTTAACTTTCTGAATGGCAGGAGCCTCGACTCAATTGGATTTTCTGGAACTCTCTCTCCTAAAATTACCCAGCTAAAGTATTTGGTCAACTTGTAAGTAATTCTTGAGTATTTAGTTATATTTGAACTTGTTATCCAGCCTTTTCTTTCCCTAAATAAGGGATGTGTTTGTATTGATAGTAAATTTTATGCTTCCTGCAGGGCGTTACAGAACAATAACTTGTCTGGTGTGCTACCCGATTTCCTGGGTAACATGGTGCACCTGCAGAATCTAAATCTGGCAAATAACAAGTTCAATGGAACTATACCTCCCTCTTGGGGTCAACTTTCCAATCTAAAGCATTTGTAAGGGGTCTTTCCCAAAAATTAATGCCATTACTCAATTCTACCCATGGAAATTGAATAAAAGGATTCATATCTTAATTTGAAGTTCCTATTAAGATATTATGACATAATCATGATTTAAAAACTTCCAAATTGGAATTTCTCATTTGATGCTGTTGCTTTAAGATTAGATGACAAGAACCAGCTTATATCACCTTTGATCAACTATATTAAGTGGAAATCATATATCTGGAACCATTCCTGACACCATTGCAAATATTACAGGATTGACCAAAGTCTAATTTTCATTTAATTATTTAAACCTTATCTACAGAAATGCCTTTGACATCACTGACCTTTTCTTTGGTTCAATAGGGATCTTTCGTCCAATAACTTGACAGGAAAGATCCCCATGCAACTCTTCTCGGTTCCAACATACAAGTAAGTTCCACTAGACTTTTTAACCTTCATGTCTGTTAAAAGTAATATCTTATTTTAACCTAAAAATGAGCTCCTCTATTAACAATTAGTCACCAATTAAAGTCAGATTAAGACAGGTAGGATAGAATATCGGCAATGCATTGTTATGGCTTCTTGTCAGACCGGAAATTTTATGCGCGAATGCTGTGATTATTCAAGATACATTTGATGTTTAAGTCAGTTAATTTGGTCTTTCTTGTCAGTTTCTCCGGAACAAATCTCATTTGTGGCTCTCACTTGGGTCGACCTTGTGTAAAGTCAGCACTTCCAGGTTGTGGATTTCATTGTTGTATTTTCCATTTTTTTTTCTGCTAATAAATTGATAGTTTAGAATCTGATTCAGAACAATTGGCAGCTTCAACTGGCAAGTCGAAACTTGGAGTTGCTGTAGCTTCTGCTGGTGGTGGTGCATTCGTACTTTTGTGTCTGGGGGCTATCTATGCATACTGGTGCCATCAAATGCACAAGTCTGACCGGTTTGTGGATGTAGCAGGTATTTTTTTATACATTTATTTTTTTTGTTGCTTTACCTTGATATCTCATATCACACTTGACTCTTTTCACAGCCTGATTGAGTATGTCTTAGGCCATCCCATAATCAATGGGATCTTTTCCAATTAATCCCTTCTTGTTTGTAAATTTTACCAATTTCTTCTCTTTTAGTTTAAAGCTGTTAGATTCACCAGTTGAATTAGGTAAGAGAGGTGAGTAAAAAAATAGACAGAAATTTGAGGAAATGTCTGATGATGTCTTCCCTAAGGCTGTGCAAACCTTGTACTTTGATTTCTTTCTGCTGATAGTGTTCAATGCAAATAAATATATATTTTTGTTCAAACTTCCCTTTAAGGCTACACAATTCCAAGTTTTAGGTTATAAATCACTTTTGTCTCCAGTTGCTATTTGCATTTGTATTCTGAAAGCACTCAGAGAGAGGTTGGATTACTGTTCATCTCAAACAAAAGGATGTCGAGTTTAGGACCCCATTAAGTGATATAATTGGTGAGAAAACTGGAAAAAGGGCAGGGAGGAGACTTAGATGGATAAGATGAAAGATAAAAATGTGAGAGGAAATTCCATCTTCAGAGAGAAAAAGTCCTATGGACATGCACTGGATTAGATGGTAATGACTGTATTTGGGAATCACTCTGTGCCTTTCTTTATTCATTGTAAATGGGAAGGTGGAGTAAGGTAAGAAGTGGAGCATGATAGTAGGGAAATGACTACTTTTATATTCAGTATGAGTTGGAATCTCTAGAGCTTCGGGATAATGTCATCTTCTGTTCAGATTAAAGTTTCCTTTGATGAACACTATTCACTGATATTGGACTATGATTCTGTTACCATCACACTATTATAAATATTAAACGACAAGAAATCAAAATGAAGGGGGTGCCTAAAAGGGCTTAACTGCATGAAAGCATCTTCAACAGTCTTCCATGCTTCCACTTTTCTCTGTTATGGAAATAACCTTGACTATACTTTCATGAGGAATGAGCTCTGCAAGGAGCTGGGTGGCTTTCTGTATCTTCATTTTAATGAAGCTTGTAGCTGATACGTGAGAGTCCCTTCATATGTACTGTTGGCATCTTAATGTAAATTACTGACTTGCAGTTCCAACTGTCCAGGTGAAGATGACCGAAAAATTTCTTTTGCTCAAGTGAGGAGATTTTCTTGGCGTGAAATTGAAGTTGCTACCGATAATTTCAGTGAAAACAACATAATTGGACAAGGAGGTTTTGGCAAAGTTTACAGAGGTGTTCTCTTAGACAATACAAAGGTTGCTGTTAAAAGACTTTCCGATCACAACATTCCTTTTGGAGAGACTGCATTCCTGATGGAAGTTGAGCTTATAAGTGTTGCAGTTCACCGTAACCTTCTTCGTTTGATTGGTTTCTGTACGACCTACTCGGAGAGGATACTTGTTTATCCCTACATGAAAAATCTTAGCGTTGCATACCACCTGAGAGGTATTCTCTTACACTTATTCGACTGTCCCTCTAAGACCTTATGAGGTATACTGATATTTTATAGTAGAGTGTTCAGACATTGTTTGCAGGCTTGCTTCTCTGGAAAGATTTTTTGAGGCTGCCAATTTTCAATTTATTGTTAATTCAATCTTGTGCAACATCATTAATGTTTACACTGTCTTTGTTAGTTGTCTAATGTGTGTGGGAGAGTACCAAGGAAGTGAGGAATCTAATATTAAAGATATGTCTGAAATTAGGCGAATGGCATAACTGCAACAAGTATCCCTACTCTTTTTTAAATAGTCTGACATCCCTAATAATATTGTACGAGAAGAATCTAATGACTAAGATATATTTGAATAGGTCACGTTTAAGTTAGTGAATCTTCTTTTAGAGAAAGCACTCGTAACTCCCATGAGAATATATATCACCAGTAGATCTCTTAGGTACCTCAGTTAAGACAGTCACTTTCTCACAATGGCATCTTTCAAGACTACGATGGACAACAAAAAGTACTCCACTCCTGTTGCAACTTGCAAACCCTTGTGCTGTCACATACTTTGACCATCAACATATGAGATGCACTTTCTACCATCTCTTTCTGGATTTCCTTGCCATGCGTTGAATGTTGATTTTATTTGTTTATCCTGCATGTAAGCTAATGGGACTGCTTAGTTCTTTTTCATACTTCATGTCACAAGAACTTAAACTGGAGGTGTTTCATCCACACAAATTGAGTATGTCATTGTTATGGCTTCCCATGGTTGTGGGGTCATATCTTACATAGGCTATGGGAAAGTACTCAACCCTGAAGAATCAGACATTGAAAGCAAGTGTTCATTTTAGAGTCTACAAGACATACTTAGCAATTGACTATATCTGATCATCTTGAAATAATGATAGATTTTTTCTGAGGAAGATGTAGATTTTTTCTTAATTAACATGGTGTGTTTTTCTCTTATCTTATGATCTAAAGCTTGAACACCCCCACACAGGATGCACATTAGATTTTTGGAACAAATATTAGCAGTCCTTTCCAAAATTACTCGAAATAGTCTGTGCCAAATTTGATCTGATCTCTATTTAGTTTTCCTCACATAATTGCTATTCTGTCTTGGCCGGACTCTCTTACTATGTACTGGACTCAATGAACGTGACAGATTTAAAACCAGGAGAAAAAGCACTGGACTGGCCAACGAGGAAGCGCATAGCTTTTGGAGCAGCTCATGGCCTGGAGTATCTTCATGAACATTGTAATCCTAAAATTATACATCGTGATCTAAAAGCTGCCAATATCCTCTTGGATGATGATTTCGAAGCGGTTCTTGGTGATTTTGGGCTGGCTAAGCTGGTTGATACAAATGTGACTCACGTTACTACACAAGTAAGAGGTACAATAGGTCACATTGCTCCAGAGTACTTGTCCACTGGAAAGTCATCAGAGAAGACGGATGTTTTTGGCTATGGTATAACACTTCTTGAACTTGTAACTGGTCAACGTGCAATTGACTTTTCTCGGCTCGAGGAGGAGGAGGATGTTCTTTTGCTTGATCACGTAAGATTTCTTTTGGCAGATTTTCCTCAATTTTCTTTGCTGAAATCTAATTGACACGGTAAAATGGGGGCAGTACACGATGTTCATTTGATCACTTTTCGAATTAAACACTTGAAAATTCTGAAGGAGGTAGAGAACCGATTTTTGTAAGAATGTGCAGATATTAAGGTTCCCAAATGATTGGTGCAGAACAGAGCACTTATTGTCCAGCTAAATTATTATTTTTTTGTGGAACCGGATAAAGATACCTACACAGGTCATATTTCAGCAAGTTTCCAGATTTGTACTGCCTGAAATATCAGTCAGTCGTCTGTGTCTGTGCTGTATAAATGGTACATGACCGTTCCAATGTAGGCTCAGATATCTTTTATTTTCTGATGGAGGCATGGCATGTTGAATGCTGGAAGGGATCACATCAGATATGTTTTTTAAGAACTTGAAGGCAGAAATATCAAGACAAGTTTTGAAGTGGATTAAAGATCAAAAGAACTGGCTTAGCTAAAATTTTGCAACCCATGTCGTACCCTATGCAAGAGTTACTGCATAGGGAAATTATCACTAGGTCGCTTAATTGAGTCCCATGGGAGCTGTTCCTGGCTGAATTTCCACAGTTTGAACAAGTGAATTGATAGATTTTCTGCACATTTCTTCGTGAGAATTGAGAACCAATATGCTGCATGTAGATAAGTGGAAATTAGACCTATATGTATTTTAGTTGTTTCCTCTCCTTCTACAACCAGAATGATCTCAAAGAGAATAATTGAAGATGTGATTTTGACAGATCAAGAAGCTGCTGAGAGAAAACAGGCTCCAAGACATGGTAGATCGCAATCTGTTGATATATGATGCGGAAGAAGTTGAGACCATCATCCAGGTGGCATTGCTTTGTGCACAAGGGAACCCTGAAGACCGTCCCACGATGGCAGAAGTTGTAAATATGTTTCAAGGGGACGGTCTATCAGAGAGATGGGCTCAGTGGGAACGACATGAAGAGGAAAGGAACAGGCAATCCTTGTTCATGTCTCACCTCTTCCCTTGGGCTGAAGACACCACTCAACTTGATGCCATTCAATTGTCGAAAGCAAGGTAAAGACCTCTTTTGAACGGAACCCTTTAAGTTAGAAAAGAATAGCAACATCTTAACCATTATATGGTGAATCAAATATACGTACACCTGAAGCATAGTATCTCAATTTTGTCATGATTCGGCTAGAACCTGCTTGTGTCAGAATTACTGCTCGTGACTATTAGCTTGTTTCACGAATGATCTTAGTCTGTATGTTTAGCACATGACAAAACACTGGCGTTTTGTCTCTCTTTGGCATTGTTTATAGTGAAGTTACTATCTAGAGGAAACAGAGATGCTTCCATTTGCATCAGTAGCGTGTACATTTTTTTTTTTTTTGGCATTTCAGTAGTGTGTACATTCTCTTTTTCCATTTCATAGCGACATTTAGCGGCACGACATATCTTATCGCTGTGATATAAAAAAACTGGTCGACTTGCTTTTAATTGGCCTACCAAAGGAGGAACAAGCAAAGCACGCTCCATTAAGGTTGTTCTTGTGGCCAAACGTGCTGTCATGGCTGGAAAACGGAAACGCGGAGGCAAAATATAACCCCGAGTTATGATCATTCTTATGCAGCTCTCCAAAATGTCCTGTTTTCTCAGTTGAGCAATCAAATGATGTGTTTGAATATTAGAATGGCCAATTTGAGAAGCCTTGAAGTTGCAGGACATGATTGCGCAATCTGAGTTAGAAATCGATAAATTTGTCCAATCATAAGAATTGAATTTGGGTCGCGTGGGTCCTTGACTTGACAAATGTGCATCAATAGCCACCTACCCGATTGCCACTGAACAAAATGATTAGCCATTGAACATATTTCGCCCCAATCTTAAGGGCATTCCCTTACAAAAATAAATAATTCACAGACAACTAAAAAATTATGTAAATAAACCCCACGGTGTCCTTATTGCACATCACCATCCGAACAATGGCTCTTCACTTCCTCTGCTCTCCTCCTCCTCCTCCTTCGCCTCTTCTCAGCGAAAACTTCGACAACAAAGACAAAGCCGCCACGATGACCACGACCGCGAAGAAGGAAAACAAGGACTTCCTTCCAGGGCCTCCATCGCTGCCCTTTCGTAGCCTCCATATCCTTTTGTGGCGGCTTTGTCTTTGTTGTGAAGTTTTTCGCTGAGAGGAGCCGGAGGAGGAGGAGAGGAAGCCATGCGAAGAGTTGAGAGGAACCATTATAGGGATGATCATAAGCTGTTAACGTGATGGATGAGCTGGTCTCGTGCTCTATGTCCCGGCTGTTGGGCCCGGCCTGGTGGGTAGTCCATCAGACCATCAACCGGCATATGCTGATTAGCCGGACGCACCGGAGCCTGCGGAGGCTAACCCGGTGGCAGCATTTGGGGTTGCCGCCGGGCTTGAACCCCAAGAAGCAGCCGGCGGTGATGAGGTTGCTGTAGTTCTTGGCCTTGACGGAGGAGGTGGTGGGTGAAGGGGTGGCGATGATGTTGGGAGGGACGTGGGTGAGAACCGGGTGGCCGTTGGCAACGAAAGTGGTTCCTTGGAGGGCTGTCCATGAAGGCAGTCGACCGCTGTCGGCGACGATGGCCCCCGCGTCCGCTGGCTTCTTGGTGAAGCTTGGAGGAGCCATTGTGAGTTTAGTGCGTGCCGGGAGAGTGAGAGGGTGTGAGTGTGAAACTGGGAAGATATTTGAGTGTTTATGGGAGTACTTGAGTGCCAGTGGAGCTCAGAAAGATCTTTGGTGGAGGATGGTTGAGGGGATGAGAACAACGCAGAAAGGTTTTACTTTGATGACGACAGATGTTTCTCACATCAAGTAAAAGATGCCTATCGTGCTGGACGACGTATCTATTCCACTTCTTGAAAGCAGCAAGGTTTAGACGTCTGTATCTATTCCACTTCTTGAATGCATCAGTCAGAAAACCCTGGACGACGACGTGGTTCACAGAGTCCTCCTTTCATTTGGGGACAAGACAGCGATGGATGCCTCTGCTCAGGTTTCATATACCTCCAAAGAATTCCAAAATGCCACTATCGAGCCACGTTGATTCGCCGTCGATCCTTTACTCAACGAGTTGCATCAAAACCATTTCGTGTTTGATGTGTTGGCTAACTTTAGTCATGTAATATAGCTAACTTTAGTCATGTAATATAGTATGCACTTAAATGCTCTAAATTGCTTGTGATCAGCAAAAATGCCTCCGGTGTCTCTGTCATATCGGTTTAGGACTATGATCACGTTAGGACTATGATCCGGATTGTTCTTGTTGGTAGTGATCAGCTCGTTCCTGACATTAATCACTTAGTTGACTCCCAAGCTCGTTCGGGCTCGTTCCTCTGGGTCGATCAATTCGCACGTGTCTGCATCTCCTCACAGGAGCATCTGATTCATTTTTAATATGATCAATTTCATTACAAACGGCATCATTGACATGCATTAATTTTGTATGCTCTGAAACTTATGAGATTGATCAAAATCTTTGAAAACTTATACAAGTAATCTATATCTTTATCACAATAAAATCATATCCTTCAAATACAAATTGTTATTCCCAATGTCAACATATCAAAGATTTTGAAGCAGTAGAGGATTCTGATCAAGGATCAATACCCTCCTCAACAGCTTCCGTGCAATTTCCGTGCAACTTCTGTGCGACAATGACCGGCGGGAATCGCACTAAATAGGGTTTTGAAAGGGACCTTACGTTAGAAAAGAATAGCAAAATCTTGATGGTAAATCGATATACATATCCCTGAAGCAAAATATCTTGAAATTGTCGTTATTTGGGCAGTACGGGCTTGTGTTGTTTTTCCTATCAATTCTCAGATTCACAAAATTGTCGAACTATGTTTCTCAAAATGATTATGTGCCAGTAAAATGATTCTGGCCTAACTTGTCTTAGCTAACTAATTTAATGATGTGCAAACAAAACGACACATGCGGAGTTGGATGTGACCGTATGGACTCCGGAAGCAAGTTATCTGGACTTTGGTTAAAATGGGTTAAAATTAAGGTTACTAAACTGATTCATATATACTTTATTTTTTGTGCTTTAATTTCTTCTCAATCCAATTTAGCTCGTTTTACAAAAAATACAACTTACCCGTACCGAATTGTCCTCATTAAATCGGACTCACAAAATGGGTTCGGAATCCATTTTGCTGGCTCTGCTTATCAAGTGTATTAAGTACAGACAAATTAAATGACTTAATTGAACAAAATAAAATGTTTAAGGACCTAATTGCACAAATGGCAAAAGTCAAAGAGGCCAAACTAAGATTTCTCGCCCCTGTTTTCCCCACTACTGCTCGCATTTCTGCAGCTCCAGCGCCTCCAGGAGGAGCCACAGGCGAGATGGCGCGCAGCATCTCCCGGTCGCCGTCGCACCGGAGGAGGCGCTCCCGGTCGCCGGTGAGCCACCGCCACAGCCGCCGGAGCCGGCGGGAGAGGAGCCGCTCGCCCTATTCCAATTCTCACTCCAGGTCCCTCTCTCCTCCTCTCTAGCTGAAAGCGCTCGTCGATTCGACCTTTCGAAGATCGGCGCTCTCGAAGAAAATTTCCTCCAAAATCGCATCTTTTCTTCCCCCATCGCCTTTGAAGCCGGAGACGATGTCGATTTTGTTACTAGAGGCCGCCGTGTTCCTCCTTGTTCGTCTTCGTGGTCTGCCGGATGATAAAGATAGAGTCTTTCTTTGTGCAGTAGAAGGAGCCGTTCGGGTTCTTCGCGTCGCCGCAGAAGCCGTTCCTCATCCTATAGGCGGCGCAAAAGTCGGTCGCCGGAGCCTAGGCGACATAGGAGGCAGAGAAGTCCTAGCAGCTCGTTGTCTCCTCCACCCAAGTCTCTCAGTCCGAGTCCTGCACCGGTGGAGCCGCCGGTTGTCACTGAGAAGCTGAAGAGAGAAGAGGACGAGAAGAAAAGGTGCTTACGGCTTTTGGAGATTGTTTACCTGCTTTCATGAATTTCCATTGCAAATGCTACCTGGATTTCCTTTCTTGATCTTATGCCGCGTCGTTTAGTCTAATAATTTGTCCGTTGTGGATGGGATAAATTTCTGACCGTGTAGTCTTGGCATATGCTGCTGTTGTATGTCTAATAGAAGTGTGATGTGGTTATATTTTCCATTAACAATGGAATATCATGAACATGTTAACATCTAAGTACAGAGGAAGTATAGAAATTACAAAAATTTGCAAGTACACCACTATAAACACTACACTGGTAAACAAAAGATATCCTCAACTGTATTTATATGTGAATGAAGATGTGGAGAACAGGTGCAACTAGAAAGAAAAACCTGAAAGTTGGTTGATGAACCTGTTAGTTTTGGTTGAGGTCACCATTCATTCATGTGGAGATGATAATATGCATCTGCTGCTGGTAGGGCCATCAGAGCATGCCATCACTATTTAAGCAGGAGTAGTGTCCATGAGGCGGCAACTTAGAGGAAGCTTCCTAGTGTGAATTACACTAAAACAATAACATGGGATTTTATTGCATAATTGATAATAATTTATATGGTGACAACAAGAGAGTGGTCTTCCAAAGCAAATTTTGCTTTCATTCACTGTAAAAGTTGATACTGGTTTTTTGAGGACGATTTACTTACATCAAGGTGTTCAGTATGCGGTCATAAGTAAATTAGCTGCTGTTCGTGTTTTCCAGGAATTTTGGATTGTCTTGACTGCATGCTAGGCATATGAATATGATTGTTTTTGTGTGCCACAGGTTTCTTTACATTCTTCTGTGTTGGCTAATTTGAAGGAAGCAACCCAGATTGCATCTTGTTAGCTTTGATGATGAATTGGGGGGCCCCATATATCTTCTAATTCCAATGAAACTTTATGTGTGATGGATTTTTCCAACAGGCATGCCGGTCGGCATAAGATTAATTTACCATGTGATGTCGTATGATTTTCATGTACAAGGGTGATCCGAATATGGTTTTGCTCGGCGCAATTGCTGTTTTCTATTTGGCTATGGAAGGTTATTTTGCCTTTACCCTGTGGCTTCTGTTACATTTTATGATGAATATGGAAATTCTTCACATTTCAATTGTTTGCATGTGCTTTCAGGCTTCAACACGAGGCAGAATTGAAGTTGTTGGAGGAGGAAACTGCTAAAAGACTGGAGGAAGAGATTCGGAAAAATGTAGAGGAGAAGTTGAACTCTGAGGAAGTTAAGTTAGAAATAGAGAGGCGGACAGAAGAAGCTCGGAAGAAATTGTTTGGAGACGTTGCAGCTCAACTTGAAAAAGAAAAGGAAGCTGCTTTAATGGAGGCTAGACAAAAGGAAGTAAGGATATCGGACATTTCACAGATACTGACCTTTCTGATTTTCATCGAGTGGCTACTGAAACTTTGTGTCGTCAGCTTTGTTTTTATTTTGTGTGGGTCATCCACCTAATATAGTAAGGCGAAATTCTGATATCCATTTGAGAAACAGAACAGAAAAATACCTGAATCATAATTTCTAGTCAAAGACTTTTTGCTTGGGATTTTCTTTGTTTTCTGGATGCGCTCGCATTTTTTTCCCCCTTAAAGCTTTGTTGTCTCAAATTTCTGCAACTTTAAGTTTTGAAGAAAGCTATATCAGTTTGGAAAGCAATGGCGTGGCTGGAAAATTCACTTAGTCAAGGACGGCACAGGAGCTGTAGCTAGAAATTCACAGATTCTTTTTGCTCACTCTTTTTAGAGAAGAAGGGGGTCTATGGTAAAACGTTTTTCTGATTGTCATGGTGGTGGTGTTCTCAATTTGTGTTAGTGGGGTTGTGAATTTGAGATTCGCTAAAATAAGAATTGGCTAAACTACCATAAGCGTAGGACTGGAATGCATTAGGATGTCTACATATGGCATGGACATTAGGATTGTTTTGCTGCTCTGAGTCATCATAAAAATCGAAGGGAATGCTTCTTTCGTTTTTCTTGGATTAGTTTAACGGTGACCTTTAGTATTCTCTGACTCTCCTCCTGTGTGTGGTTCCTGTACCTGCTCTACGGATGGAGTTGAATGAGAAACCACACAGATTAAGAGGGGTAGGAAAGGCACTCAATCCTGACAACAAAGAATTAAAACAAATGAACTAAGGAGACTTTTTTGTCCTGCTCTATTAACTCTAGTCGTTACATCATGTGCTAATCATCAAGCGGTGATGGTTTAATTTCTTTTCAACTTGCCCAGGCACAAGCTCGTAAAGAGAGAGAGGAGCTTGACCGGATGCTAGAAGAGAACAAGAGGAGGGTGGAAGAGTCGCAGAGAAGGGAGGCTTTGGAGCAACAACGGAAGGAGGAGGAGCGGCATCGTGAATTGGAGCTAATTCAAAGGCAGAAGGAAGAAGCTGCTCGAAGAAAAAAGTTGGAAGAGGAAGAAGAACGAGCAAAGCAAATGAACTTGTCTGGTAAAAACAAGTCTCGGCCAAAAGTGTCATTCGGTTCATGAGCGTCATTCCCATGTTCGTGCACCTCCTTTTTTTTATTGGGATGATGACCAGCCCTTAACCAGAGCTAGTTGTATGGAAGTAGATGGTTGTCGACCCTGTCAGGTCTTCTTAGTTTAAAAACTGGCCTTTGTATTGGGTATAGAGGAACTGCATCTTCGGCCATTCGACTTAGATGAAGAGATTTGATAATCTTCCTGAGTTACTTTTGTACCATCTTATATATTATATCTCACGAGAAGTTTTAATTCGATTCTACATGGTTTCCATTGTTTCTTGGTCGTATCCTAACGTCTTACTTTGCAAGCATCATTCACTGCAAAGAATACTCAAATCAGACATGATCATCCCATTCCCTTTTCTATGGATTTGGACTCCCCTGGAACTGGTTTGGCTACTGTAATGCATATCTGATATGTGGGGATCAAGGCAATGCACGAGTGAAATATTATACTTATCGCTTTCAAACGATTTACAATGATGGAACGATTGAATTGCTTCACTGCCATGTTACAACTATGGCTTAAATCAAATCAGAGAAAAAACCAGTTTAATACCACTATCACGAAGCTAGACACATATCCGATCACGTACAATATATGGTTATCAAGGATATCTTCAAATCTCCACAATAATATCCTAGGAAGATTTCTTCAACAGAACACTATAAGCGAATAGAGAATGCAAATGGTGTGTTTTCCAAGCGTCGAGGTCTCTCGACTCTCTTAGATCACAATAATCATGCCTGCATGATAAAAGACAATTTAAGATTACGGTCTTACGTCAAATGCTATGAGAATAGCACTGGAATCGACCCAATTAATTCCCAATAATTGGTGATTATTACAGAAGCGATTGAAGTAGTAGAATTCTCCACTTAAAGAAATCTCTTCCATTGCCATTTGGCCAGATGTTGTCCTTATTTTTCTACGGGAAGATGAATAATGTGTAAACTGGGGGGACCATCGTCCGAGTGAGGTGGATAAAATAATTTTCTCCGGATTGACAAGTTTAGTCAAATTTAGCCGAGCTATATGGACCGACGATTTGGTTGGAAGAAGGTCGTGGAATGTCCATTGCTGAACTCATCAAAACCTATAATGTCATGACCGAGTTTATTATATTAATAGCATTCGTCAAAGTGGCAGTAATAGTAACCTACGTAAGGAATGAAGCTATACATCTTGTCATGATTGAAAGTACTAAAAATATATCCCCTGAAACCGAGGTGAGGTTAAGCCATTTGCTTAGCTCTCCTTGAGTTGGCAGTAATAGTAACCTACGTAAGGAATGAAGCTATACATCTTGTCATGTTTGAAAATACTAAAAATATATGGCCTGAAACCGAGGTGAGGTTAGGCCATTTGCTTAGCTCTCCTTGAGTTAGTCCACCCACCACCACCTTTCCCCTCCATTTGTTTTTATCATGTTATGATGACATGCATTGGTGAGAAAGATAAACCCCCCATCTTAATTTACACCATCAGTAGACCTAATATTTTAATAACATACACATATCCATGTACATGAGAGACGTACGTTTCAATTGCTGACATATATATAAATATATTTATATAATATATATAGGTATATATATATATAAAGTGCTCAACAATGATAAAAGACCCAACGAAGAGGACGTAAAGCAGAGCAGATGGGAGTCCAACAAGCCGAGAAAGAGAAGCGTGTGAGAATGATGAAACTTGGCTCACAAAAATTGCTTTGATCTCATTTTCCTCAACTACCGCACAAGAAAGACCCGGCAATAGCTGCGAGTATAAGGGCGATATCTCAACTTCCATTGAAGGTTGGTACCCTCTCTCACAGTGTCCACTTGTACTTTGAGCCCTCCTCCATCACGATCTTTTCAAGTGCTGATCATCCTCCAATCGCTCCCTCCTCCTCCTCTCTTCTTCTTCTTCTTCAATTCGTAGATCCTTATTCTCTCCTCGATTTTCGATGGAAACGTTCTTTTAGCACGTTTAGTTCCATCTGGCAATCTAATACATACAAGACCATCTTTCACTGCACACCCTTTATATATAGCTTGCCAAGACCTTTCCATCACCAACCCCCTACCTCTTTTATTCCCACTCTCTCATTGGAGTTCTGCAAAATCCAGCCATGGCTTCATTGAACTCGCTTCTATCTTCTGTGTTCCTAGTTTTAGCCATAGTTGCCTCCCTCACGTCACCGTCTTTCTCGACATCAAGACGAGCCCTTGGCAGCAAGGAAGCTAAGCAAATTGGATTTAGGGTGACCCTAAAGCATGTAGATCATGGGAAGAACTTCACCAAGTTCGAACGTCTACAGCGTGCGATGAAGCGCGGAAAGAGTCGCTTGCAGAGGCTAAATGCCATGGTTCTGGCGGCTGGGGATAGCACCGAACTGGCGTCTCCCATCCATGCGGGGAATGGAGAATTCCTCATGCAATTGTCAATTGGCACGCCCGCGGATAGCTTCTCGGCGATCGTCGACACAGGGAGCGACCTTATATGGACTCAGTGCAAGCCGTGCACGCAGTGTTTCGATCAGTCAACGCCGATTTTCGACCCGAAGAAGTCCTCCACTTTCTCCAAGCTCGGGTGCTCCAGCCAACTTTGTGAGGCCCTACCAACTTCGTCCTGCGGCACCGACGGGTGCGAGTACTTATACACCTATGGCGATTACTCTTCAACACAAGGTATCCTGGCCTACGATACCTTCACGTTCGCGGATTCGGTTTCTGTCCCCAAAGTTGGGTTCGGGTGCGGCGAGGACAACGAGGGAAGCGGGTTCGACCAGGGGGCGGGCCTAGTTGGCCTAGGGCGCGGCCCCTTGTCCTTGGTCTCACAACTTGGTGTGCCCAAATTCTCCTACTGCTTGACATCAATTGATGACACTGCAACAAGCAAGCTCTTGTTGGGAAGTGAAGCAACAAGCGGGAACCTCTCAACAAAGGCAATGAAAACCACTCCATTAATCAAGAACTCTTTACAACCTTCCTTTTACTATCTTTCTCTTGAAGGCATCTCTGTGGGTGACACTCTCTTGCCCATCAAGAAATCCACTTTTGCCTTGCAAAGTGATGGGAGCGGCGGCGTAATCATAGACTCTGGCACAACCATCACATACATTGAGGAGAGTGCTTTTGATCTGGTTAAAAAGGAGTTCAAGTCCCAAACCAAGCTCACCGTCGACGACTCGGGCTCGGCGGGGCTCGACCTTTGCTTCAAGCTGCCCTCGGACTCGAGCCAGGTCGAGGTGCCCAAGCTGATCTTCCATTTCGAAGGGGCGGATTTGGATCTGCCGGGGGAGAACTACATGATCGCGGATTCGACCGTGGGATTGGTTTGCTTGGCCATGGGGAGTTCAAGTGGCATGTCCATCTTTGGCAACGTCCAGCAACAGGACACGATGGTGATCCATGACCTCGCGAAGGAAACTTTGTCTTTCCTTCCCACAAAATGCGACAAATTGTGAGTTGTGATGTGCGTGATCAATACTTGCACTATACTTATGTTTGTTTGTGCTGCTTTGATTACATTGGGAGGTATTACATTTTATGAGTGCTAATCGATTAATCAGTCAATAAAAGATCATTTTCTCACAAATGTTGTCAATGGTATATTATACGATATTGTGTGGTGCCTATGATTTGATATTGTTATGGACTATGATTATGAGCGTGGTTGGTAATTTGTTAAGCTTCCCAAGAAAGTTCATTTTCAATGATTTCCTTATTAATTAAGTCAAAGTTTCAATTCTTGACGTGTGGAGTGTAATTTAAGGTGTTGCTCACCTGCCGCAAGACCTTGTCTCTCTATCAATTGCGTCATACGTCAAGATCACTTCCTCCTTTAAAGTAAAGAAACGATTGATAAACTTACGGAGAAAATTTTGTATCGTAGGAATATTGTAATAATGTCGAACTTCTACACACAAACCCTAATCTATGCGAAATGAAACATCTCGAAGTATAATAAGATGTTGGATGAGTCATCAACTTGTTTTCTACTATCCAAAAAATGTAAATCTGAAAAGAATATATTGATTATTTAAGTTAAATTTTTTTCTTGTTATGCTTTAGTTAACCGAGTGAATCAACGTCATATTGATTTGATAAATCATTAAAATTATCTTGCCTCGGCCAAAGGCTAGCATAATTTCATTAGTTGCTTCTTTAGCACTTGATATTCTTTGGAGATATCAAATCATTATAGATAGAAAAATGGATTATAACAGTAAGCAGCTCATCAAGTATAACTTCTTTGGTATGTTCAACTTTTTGGCGACATGAAAAAACCAAAAGCTTTGCCTTCTCTCTCTATCTATCCAAGGGATGCCCTAGCTAGCCCATCACCACTACCTCGGGCTAGTGTTTTAGTCACCTTTGGGTTTCTTCCTCCCGTGCCTATTGCTTCTCGGCCCGTCTGACACGACTCCTTCATTGGTTAATACCGGGGGAAAAAGACCCAATTTTGAAATCCCTTCTCCCACTTGACACATCGGAATGCACTCTTGTTATAGAGAGAGAGGCGCTTCCGCAGAATCTTGCTCCTTTCACTTCTCTTCAACAGGATATATTCACTAAATTCATAATAAAGGAATAAAATATTTTCTTTCAAAATTGTGATCAACCCCAACAAGATGGCCTGGGCACCTTTTATCCCAAGAGGGACGGGAAGGCTGCACAAGCACAGGCAAAGCAAAGACTTTCTCTGGACATGGAAAAATTGAAACCTAGCTATACCTGGCTATGATTAGAATATGTTTGTCACCTAACATTCACAGTAAGATGGAAAAGAATCCAGTTACGGATGAGTTATTTGAAAAGCGAAATTTCTAAATAATCCAGCATAAAAAGAGCAATGGTTTATCGAATTGAAGTTCAACTTGAATTTGGTTCGATTTACTAATATATTGTCCAGACAAGATTGTACAAAATAGAGAATCATATAATTTATTTGTATTTCATAACCACGCTGTTATATGGTACATCAATTTGGACGTAAATCCTCCATCTTGCACATTGCTCCAGTTATTGTCAAAACCTATTTCAACCTATGATGAGTACCTCCATCGAATATATTAATTAACTATATGGAGATGCCATGGGGATTTTGTCCCTAGCATTCATTTGAAGCAACGCTGTCTTTACATACGCGATGCGCCCAATTCTTTTCTTTGACTCTAAACTAAGCAAAACAAGGATGGACGGTACAAGAAAAATTAAATATCTGACTCGAATAGGTCTGGGATAGTAGTCTTGGAAAGACAGCCTTATAAGATATCCATGTTCCCTTACCCTAGGAAATCAACTAAACCGGCCTCTAGAAATGACGAAGAACATGCAAACGAGCGATAGATTAGGTCGAAACGGGCTACGACAGTGAGCTTATCCTCGAAATGTGGATGGTCCGTAGTTCTTCCGACTCAAAAGTAGTTCCGTACGATGAAACGAAAATAGACCAGATTCCCGTTATGGGCCAGCCTATTAGAGCTCCTTACTGATTTCATCCAATCAAAAGCTACGGACATTTAGAAAGCCATGGAACGCGAATTCCTGCCGTGGGATGTGCCTATTTGGCGTTCACCATAGTCGAGAAACTCGCCGGCATGCGCTTGCACGTCAATCTAATTCATAGATCAGCTAATCCCTGAAGGTTAATCTACTTTCTCTACATTAGTCTGGCTAACTTGAGTTCCCAGTTGAGAATATCGGATCATTAAGTCAATCAGTCTCTCTCCAGTAGTCGAGTAGTCACACCTAATGATAGCATAGTGAAAGTAAGGCTGATTCAGCCTTTTGCAAATCCGATGATATTATACTATAGAGAAATGGCTGCGTTTAGCTTGCCCAGTGCATCGGTTGCGCAACAGTTCTAAGCCCAGGTGATCCATTAGCAATATCTTAACTTGTCTCATGTTGTCAATTAAACCGCTTTGAATTCGTCAATTTTCCTGTTTTTTTCCGACCCTTTTGCAAGATTAATTGACAGCGATCTTAAAATGATAATCACCTCTCAGCATGCGTGCCTAGTTGCTATTTTATATTATATGTCCTATCATTAGTCACTTATGAAGAGATTATTCATAATCAATACTTGTGCTGGTCTGAGATTGCATTTTTTTCTCAAAGAAAAATATATGAAACGATTATATGTCAATGTTTGTACCATTTTTTGAGGTTCCTTTACAGAGACATTCTTGACAAACAAAAGTCCGCTTTAACTTTTCTCCTTAAAGGGAAGAAGATAACATATGCTAGTTCATAATATTTGTTAATATACCACATAAATACTTTGTAACACGTAGGATATCGTTAGACAAAGTATATTAACTGAAATAACATAAACCGAAAATTGAGCAGAGTCAAAATGAAATCTAGGTAGGTCAAGGATGGTCCCCAAACCACGCTTGAGGGAAGTGATGCTTGTGGGTGTCAAATCTTGAATATTCTCTCTCTCTCTCTCTCTCTCTCTCTGTAACTGGTGCCGACCCAAACGAGTGACCGAAGTGAGTGAGAGGTACTGGTTTCGCAATCGACGAATTGACAGCATCCTCATTTCATGGTTTACATGAAAGTGCCTGATTAGCCCTTCTTTTCAGAACCGAAAGTACACTCCACATAGTACAGAAGAAAATCCTCTCTTTCTGGCCTCAAAGATCTCGGACCGTGAGAGTGCGTGTCGTTCGTTCAAGTCTCCATTCAAAATAGTCTTCACCTTCTTCTTTTTTTCCTCTTCGTGGTTAAATGATGTTCGGCATCAGAAAAAGGCGACAGATATTTTCGTCCTTTCCAATATGATTCTGATATTCAAGAGGAAAAAAGTGGTCTTATTACCAAATTTATGTTGGGTGAGACTTTGACGGACCAATGCGTCTGAATCCTTCTTTATAGATTTCGGCCAATGGGGTCTTGCACTATATGCATGCATAGTCATTGGCACATATTGAGGAAGTGGGATTTGCTCTGGTAAACCATGCACGGTGATCCATTGAATGAGATTTTTCTGGGTGGACCAAAAAGAGCGCACGCGACGCATCGTGCCGCTTTGAGTTAGGCTTTACGTGAGATCCGTACCTCTTGAGGGTTTAGTATGCATTACGTGAGATCCGTACCTTTGAGGGTTTAGTATGCATTCGCTGAAAATCCATTCGTAAGTTCGACATGGACACTTTGGTATATTTTTCTATTTTCTTTCTTATCATTTATTTTTCCTTTTTTGTTTTTACATTAAACCCTAATCGTACATTCATCGAGATCCATCATGGACACTTGCTAACCACATATTAAACATTGCTTCAACACTGGAAATTACGAACTAAATAGAGAAGTCACTAATTAGAAATGGGTCGAATATTACTTTTCATAAGAAAAAAGGTGCTAAAACCTATGAAAAATTACTCATCATGGATAAGTACATACATGCTTTTTCATGAAGAAATAGTATCTGACAACAATGTTAATTGAGGTAATTGAGTACTTACACATTTAAATAAAGACATTATCAACTTTTATTGATAGGCTGAAAATTATATTGTTCTCCAATAAACATTATTACTACGGGCAAATATCACAAAAATCCCAAACTATATCCACTATGTCATAAATAGCTTATATAACCCTAAGCTTGTTAATTGTGGTATAAACACTTATAACTTTTTTTGTGTTATGAAAAAACCCAAATTTATATATATTTCAATTCCATTAAGGGTATATTTGTTATACTAATATAAGTTTATGGTATTTTATGGCACAAAAAAGTTTAGAGTATGTGTCATAGTGGACATAATTTAGAACCGTTTGAGGTATTAACCCTATTACAAATTACTTATTCATGCGTACTTCCTTTAGTAACATGAAAGATACTAGCCACGGTGACGAACTTAGCTAATCTAATCACTTAATATATGGATTGTTGCCATGTGGACGGGTATCTTAAAATTAAATAATTTATTATCGGCAATCGTTAATAATTCTTCTATTTTGTTCAGTACCTTTTCTTATCAAACCCTAAGTTTCGCCATTTTAGCGTACGAAACGAATAAGCAAGAGCCACTTTTTGTGGCACAAAAATAGTGGGAGTCAGCATATGTCAGAGCAGAATTTGGAAAATAACCCTTTTTGCCTCCTTCAAAAATAATAAAAGAAGAGTATATTAGATCCCACGAGGTCGGATCTTCCACCAATTGCAAGAAGGCCGGTCGATTTTTGAGAAATTGTTTGGCACCGACCCAGTTATACATGCATATACCCCCCCCAAAAAGATAGAAGAATATAACTTATTCATGCTAAGATTTTCTTCGCATCTTTCTGTTTGGTTATTTTGTGAAGTAAATGCAATACATACATACATACATACATACATACATACATATATTCTGACAAAGCAGATCCAACCCACTTTCAATATCGAATTTTGGCCAAAATAATTTTTTTGGTGGATATCCAAAGAATATTACTCATATTCCTTTAATAATTAATGAAACCATAACTTAAAACATCCATGCGAAAAATCATGTAATCGAATAAATCCCCTCATTGATTTTCAATCTAAACTAATTCCGCCTCGTCCACAGTAATTTAAGTTAATTTCCTACAATTGTCAAATCACATTTTTCTTCCTTTCTCAACCGTATATGCCCCTTTTCCTAGATGTTGTAGTGTTATTCCTATTCATAACTTGTCTTTAATTCATGAAATTCTCGTTAGTTGTGCAATTTGATCCATAAAAAACAACACCAAAAATTATTTTCCAAATGATAGAGAGCTCAAAAAAAAAAAAAAAAAAAAGAGAGAAGAAGAAGAAACAAGTGTGACACGAACTAGACCCTTCCAATATGAAATTTAAATAAATTCTCATGATTTGTACACCTTTGAACTAGATTTGTCAAAATGGGTTACAAACCCATTTCTTAACTCATATGTGATGATCTGAGTTGTTATATAGATTAGTTATATTTGATAAAAGAGTCCTAATGAGTTTGAATATAATATGGATGCTAATATGGGTCATAAATGAATTTGCAATTTATTTAAACTCAATCCACATTTACAAGTCTCTCTTAATTCTCTCTCGCCTTATTTACTCACTCTACACTATCACTTGGTTTGGTTATGTGTCTTCCTAGATTTGGTTCAAAATGGAATTATTTTAATAATATGGGTTGAGTTGGATATTAGTCGCTACATTATATTGCATGAAAATTGATCAAAAATGATTAAATGAATCTATTTGGGTTAGATCATTCTCAATATGACCACACGTTTGACCATTCTATTTTGCACAACCCAAAATTGACTGACTGAATTAAATACCCAAATTGGACCCAAAAAATAAATAAATTAAATACCCATAGGAAAGCATGGTGAATGAGACAAATCCTCATTACAAAGTCACAGCCCCAACCCAGAGAGAGAGAGAGAGAGAGAGAGAGAGAGAGAGAGAGAGAGAGAGAGAGAGAGGGGATGATAAGAAAAGGGTGATGTGTGGATCTCAAAGATTTAAAGAGTGTGCAGGCATTCAAGGGTGATGTGTGGATCACAAAGATTTAAAGAGTGTGCAGGCATTCAAGGGTGATGTGTGGATCACAAAGATTTAAAGAGTGTGCAGGCATTTTTGGGGAATCAAAAGGAGAGTGCGCCACTACCGACCAATGGCCGGTGAGTCATGACTCCATAAAATCGATACATCTATGTGTATACACATAGACGACCACATCATTATCAACTTCATTATTAATCGCTACATTTGTTGTCCAAGGCACTTTAGCATGGTCCCATTCCCCCATTCCTTTCCCCTCCTATTGCCCCTTTGAAAATCTAACCAAATCTTGGCTCGACAGAGATTGAAAGCATTGACCCATCTCCTCCTTCCACTTGCTGCTTTCTTTCCTCTCTTTAAATTATGGAAAACTGAGACAAATACAAAGGTCTATGTCAAGAGAATTCAAAAGGGAAAAAGCAAGGTCTTGCTATTCAAAAGACTTTTAACTTTAGTACGCTCGTATCCGGCCTGCCTGCCTGCCTACCCGCCCGCCCCGTTGATTCTTCGTCTTTCCAAATCATTTCGCTCGTGTACCTGCCATGCCAGCAAAAAACCGGTTGCAATTGCATCATCTTTAGATCTTTACATGTATACTATTTATTCCTTAATTTCATAGAGATATGACACTATTTGTGAGGTGGAATTGGTCGACTAGCCCCCAATTTCTGGAAGGGACAGCTTGATCACTTTGCTAGGTCGGTTTTGCTGTCACCCATATCAAGAGTTTAATATGTGATGGATATGGATGACTATATCAAGATAAGGGAGTCTTAATTTCTAGGATTAATTTATCTCCCTTTAACCTAAGTTTTCGTTTCACAAGTTAAATTATCAAACATTTATATCCCCAAGAACTGGAATGTTGAAGACGAAAAGTATATATCAAACAATTAAGAATAAATAACCCAAAAGCACATATCTATGCGCAAAACACTTCATCATCCTATGTTTCTCTCTAATGTTCTTTACACCTTCATGTCATCACACGGTTCTTGAATTCCATTGCAAATTTTATGCCGGAGTGTTCGCAATAAAGACAATATGATTAAATAAAATAATAGAGCATCATCTAGGCAAAATACTTCTAGCAAGAGAATACACTCATTATTTATATATAATTTGTTTGACGACTTTATCGGCGAAGTTTGATTGATTAAAACCGAACCCCTCTATTAGTAAAAAGATAAGGTCATTGAGTTACTACGTCACGCAAAGGAATTGTTTTGGATTCAGTGCTGGTAAACATCTGTAAATTGAGGAATAGTATGGTGAATAACATCCTCTAGTAAGATCAAAAGCATAGTTTGCTATTTAAAGATCCAAATCTAACGAATACGTTCAAAGAAGAACTTATGCAAAACCCCCCCAATTTGATTAGCTCTCTTCTTCTTTTTGGCAGAAGAGGAAGATGTGTCCATCACTTCCATTAATAAATACCAAGATAAGTAATTTGATTGGGAATTAATCATGTACGTGCACTGAATGCAGGTTGATGAATTAAAGTAAAGACGATTATCATAATATAAAATCGAAAAGTAAAAGCGACTAATGACGTTGGTAAACCCCACACAACATTGCACGAGAGGACACAGCCGTACGCATCATCAGCATGACTCGGAAACACCGCACCTTTTGACTGACTCACACTTGCATTTAGGAAAGTCTCTGCACATCTTCGGTGTCGATTACGATCAATCGCCTCGTCTTTTTGGAAAGTCCAGAGGTTGCCGCCGTGCGTCCAACGATGATTACACTGTGATCCATGTCGGATCGTAAGAAGTCCACTATCTTAACATGCTAATTAATCATTAATCGTCATCACTAATTATAAAGGAGATTCAAAAGAAATTAGTCATGGTGCGTGAGCAGCACCCAATATGCCCAAAAGTTAAAGTTATAACGATGTTATTTCATTATGCAAGTGAAAGTAAAAGGTCAAGACCATGATTGCTTTGGTAGCATTAGCAAGTCATTTTCTTCCTTTTATCTTGTTATTTTATTCCTATAGTTGAGTGTTCCGGTATTTACTCTAGAAAATTTAGACTATCGCAAAAGCAGTGTGATTTATATTTGATATCTCAATATGTATGTATGTTTTGGTCCTAATGTGCTTAAGCTTTGGATTCAATAGCGACGTGAACATGATAAAAGTTAAATTGTCAATCTAATTGTAGCTACACATTACCGGTGCTTCTTGTACTAACTAATCGA
Source organism: Eucalyptus microcorys (assembly GCA_014182515.1). Taxonomy (NCBI): domain Eukaryota; kingdom Viridiplantae; phylum Streptophyta; class Magnoliopsida; order Myrtales; family Myrtaceae; genus Eucalyptus; species Eucalyptus microcorys. The sequence goes on along the minus strand of CM024569.1, from coordinate 52,837,879 downwards.
ACCTTTGTTGCGTGGATCAATTATAAAATTAGCATGAAATGTATGTATTGTCAGCAAATTCTTTTAAACACACACTTTTAGTCGACGACCATTCCACACTACTCAAATAGTTTCGTCAAGATAATACAGTTTGTGGTTTTCCAACTTTTGACTCAATCTTGCTCAATTTTACTATACTTTAAAAAGATAATTAAATTAGGTGATACAACTTTTAAGATGATTTCTGCTGATGTCATTTACTATATTTAAGTTGATACTAGGAACTAGTATGACTAATCATATACCACCTATATGATCGAAGTTCCATATTTTGTGATATGTCAATCTAACTCCGGCTTTCCATCCTATGATATCATGACGGCTTTTGTTTGGACCACGAGGGAAGCGTGACGGAATGAATTCAAATCGAAACCACCATTAAAATATATTTCATCACCTCATGGAAAACAAATATCATTGTGAAACTACCCGATGATGATTATCATCTTCACTAATCATTAAATCAATCAGTTCTTCTTACCTGTTACTGCTGTCAAATCAAGGTAGATACACAAAAGTAGGCAATATATCAAGGATTGAAGCCGGCCTGCTCTTAAGAGATAAAAAGTAGGGGGCTTGGCCGCTCCAAGGGTGAGGCTCCAAAAGCAAAGGGGACCGCACTAGCGCACATGAAGAATCGAACTCTCTTCTTCTTCCTCATGGCTTTATTGAAACGACTTTAAAAAGAGAATCACCACCACCACCACCACCACCACCCCCGAAGAAAGCTGTTGAGTATGATTCCGTATTATGTACGACCAACACACGTACGCTCTAATATTCTATTCGGCCACAAAAAAAAAAAAAAAAAAAAAAAAAAAAAGAAGAAAAAAAACCTAAATACCCACCTCTCCTTTTAATGTTTCCCACTTCCATTTCCTTCCTATATATACTCACCCTTTATTCCTTTGCAACCCCAACTCAAATCCAAACTTCCTCAGATACAACCTACACCAACTTTTACAAGAGCCTCTCTCCTTCTCTTTCTTCCTCTCACAAGTTCTTAAGAGTTCAGCTTGTTGACGTCTCTCACTCACAACAAGCCACAATCAAGGAGAAGAAGAAGGAGATACCTGTTGAAGAAGAAGAAGATGCAAGACAAGATGAAGGTGAAGAAGGGGTGGCTCGCGGTTCAAGTCGGGTTGGAGGAAGAAGATGGCGGGGTCGAGAGATTTGTGATCCCTATCTCTTATCTCTACCATCCCCTCTTCAAGAGACTCCTGGACAAGGCTCACGAGGCTTATGGTTACCATGCGAATGGCCCGCTCCGGCTTCCTTGCTCCGTGGACGATTTCCTTCATCTTCGGTGGAGGATCGAGAAAGAATCTTCTGGCAGCCACCACCACCACAACCACCACCAAAACCACAACCACCACTTCCATGGTGCTTTGTCCTTCCACTCTTGTTAATCAAATTGATACAAGGGCTGCGATGTTCTAGTTAGCCATAAATAGCGCTGGATATGTATATTCAATTTTACTTTGTCTGAGAGAGAGCTAGGCTTTTTCTTTCGGTTCTCCATCTCTTTTTGATGATGACGATTCTCTCTTTAAGGAAGTTTTTAATGTAAGAGCTTAGAGGAGATCAAGTTGGAGAAGCAGATGTCGTTAATCCATTCCCAAATTGCCATCCCTCTTCATTTTATTTATATATGCATGGTAAATTAAACTCATAGATATAGATATGGTGAATATATACAAGTATAACCGTCTTCCCAAATTGCCATCACTCTTCCGTCCAAAAAAAAAAAAAAGGAAAAGAAAATTGCCATCACTCTTCATTTGAACTTCTATGCGTAGTTGTTTAAAAATGTAAAGAGATGCCATATGTTCAAATCACGTTGCTGCTTGAATATGGATGTTGTCCACCATGGAGAAATTACCTAAACCTATAACATATGTGCTCGTCCTAAACATATCGAGTGTGTTAATTTAGTCTTAAACCTTTTCACGTTTTACTAATTGAGTCCATTCAGCTAATTTTTTTTCTATAAATTGCTAACATAGATGCTAGCTGTCTATGTGGCATGGTTGATATTGACATGAACATTTTTTTCGTAATTTTTAATACTTTTTTGAATTTTTTGTGATTTTTTCTTTACTTTTTATTTTTGGACTGAGGACCGACAAGGTTTGTCGACCGCAAGTGGGGACATCTCAACCTTCACTGGATTTGGGTGTTGTAGCCCTTGTCAAATCTAGGTGAGGGGATGCATGCCCTCAGTGGCCACAGTAAGGGCTCGCGAGCCTTTGCCTAATGGCTAGCAAAGGCATTGTGGCCCTCACCCAAAACAAGGCACCCTCACCCAAAGATGGTGAGGGTGTGGCCGATAATCCTAAAAAAAAAAAAGGCAAATAAATGAAAAGAAAAAAAAATCAAAAAAATTATTAAAAGAAGTCTATATTAGTATTGGTTATGCCATGTAGGATGGACGGCATTCACATCAACAATTATTAGTTATAATTGGCCATATGAACTCAATTGGTAAAATGCGAAAATGTTTAGGATTAAAGTATAATTGAAAAGTTTAGAACTGAATTGGCACAAATATAATAAATTTAAAACTTTTTTGGTAATTGTTTTCGTCCACCAGCTAATCACTCGAGAAATCAAGAACCTCGAGTTATGTCGAGTATGTATTAAAGATAATGAACATAAATTATTAATCCAACGAAATGCTCCCTAATTGCAAGAAAAGTAGTTGATTAACCAAATTGCCTTCTACGAAATTAGTATTTAGTGCAAAATAAAAGCCACAATCAATTTGCTAAAGTGAAGCACTTATTTAAGTATCTACCAGGTTTTAACCTAAGCTTACATAATTGTACTCTCAACTGCCAAGCTAGCATCAAGTTTGGATCTCATTTATCATTTAGCTACATCAAAAGTCAGTATGTCTCTTGTTTTGATTCCTCATTTCCCGATAGTGTTCTTATATTCATTAATCTTTGTAGGTTATATACAAGGAATGGAATGATCAAATCTTTGATTCACACGTATCGGTTTTGCGCGCTTTCATGATTGTACAAACCCTAGCTTTTTCGCGAGAAAATCCTGTTGCACGCGTATTATACATGTCGTGCTATTCTCCAGCAGAGCAAATCGTAGGATTCGAAGATGATGTACTTAATTATAACGAATTCATCACGAAAACGAAGAACGTGTACAAAGAAATCGAAGGACGATTAATTTGATCTTTTAGTACAGGCATAAAGGGTGTTGGGTGTCGGCACTGGTGGTCGTGGGTGCTCCAGTTACCTGGCAAGAGAACGCAATGCTGGAATCGATTGAATAAGACTTGGAAGGCCAGAGTGTAAGCCAGCACATGCACATGTAGCATTCCTAAATGCTATGTGATGTGTGCATAGAAGATGCCAATTTCAGGCCTTCCATTACCTTCTGTTTTATTGCTTTAGTCAACGCGCAAAATCTACTTTCCCCCGACATTTAGCACCACGTAATATATAGTATACATCTCTATAATTCCAAAAAATTTCAAATTCTCATTATTATTTTGAGATGATATTACTGTACTTCGCGACAATTATTGTCGATGAAGTCCATGACCTTCGGACATTTCAGGATATGTGGCTAGCTCTAGGATGACGATTTACTGATTGCTGCACGACCAATGAAATTCGACTAAAACTTGATTTTTAGAATGCTGCGAAAAACCCCAACCAATTCATGTTTGATTATCTTTGGCATCTGAAGTCAATTGTTAACTCTCTCGCTCCATCATCGACAAGGGCTTTGTGATTCAAGCTTTCAATGGGCTCCTGTTTGTGTACAATCCCTTTGTCACCATGGTTACTAATGGCCTGTAATTCTTTCCTTTGGTGATCTGTGATCATGCATCCTCATACAGAAAGAACGATTCTTTTGAAGATCAAATGCCTCATCTTCATCCAATATTTATCATGGTTTGATTAGTCATGCCACTTCATCATTCCAATGCTTCAAGGGTCTCGTGGGGGTCGTATTTCTAAGGGCCGAAGATCCGATTAGGGGCAAGGTGGAGTGGATAGTTCTTGCATGATCAACAGGGTTTGCAATCCTCCTATGATGTGTTCAGTTCGCAGTCATTATCAACCCCCTATGCTAATTGCTCGTCCAACTCCTCTGATTCTGACCGAAAAAAAAAAAAAAAAAAAAAACTCCTCTGGTTGGCCTTGTGGTGGTTTGAGGCCCCATTTTCCCTATTTACTCAGGGATGCACTCTTGGATCGAGGGCTCATCTTTTTTTGTCAGGTCTATAATGCAGCTGGGCAGACCACGCTACAATGTTGACAGTGATTCAGACATGCCTTCATTGCTAATGATTTCTCAAACTCCTTCTCGGCTCTCTTGGTTAGTGAGACTTTTGATCTAATGTGTTATCTTGACAGCAGAGCGTCGGCACACATGATTGGTGACATTGGTAAAATTCTAAATCCCATACCCTTTTACAATTTCACAAAAGTCTAGGTTGATGACAGTCGTTTATTGTCTCTTAAACAAGTAGGTGAAACATTAATACATACTGGTTCTCGATCTTTGTTATTATTTCTTGTCTATCATGTCCTTGATCTTTCTCGCAATCTCCTCTTAGTCACCCAACTTTGTCATAAAAGTTATTGTGCTATTGATTTTAATGGTTTATCCTTTTTTTTGAAGGACAAAAAAAATAGGAAAAGTCTTCCTCCAAGCTAACTTTTATCATAGTATTTATCCAATTTCCAACTCATTGGTGTCATCTCACTCATGTCATATTGTGGCTTCCTCCTCTTCACTCACTTGTTGACATGATCATCTCGGGCCATCATCATAAACAAGTTTTGAGTCGTGATTTCAATCTTAGTTTTAAGTTAGTATCTTGTAAGTTCTATCTTGTAGGCAAATCTCATCGATTGCTTTTTGAGTTTGTTAGTCATTGTGCATCTTTTCCTTTGGTTGTATTTTATTCTAATGTATGGAGAGGTCCAATTGTATCTAGCTTTGGTTTCAAATATTTTGTGTTATTCACTGATGACTACTTTCAGTTCACTTGGGTCTTTCCCATGAAAAATAAATTCAAAATGCCTACACACTTCCATTGCTTTCATTGTTTTATCGAAAATCTATGCAATGCCAAAATTAAAAATTTACAAACTGATGGTGAAGATGAATATATCAATAATTCGTTTCAAACATGTTTACGTGAAAATGGTATCATTTGACGTCTTTCTAACCAAGACACTCCCATCTCAAAATGGCCATGGCTAGTCAAAAAACAAAATTAGACACTTAGTCGAAATGTCTAGAACCTTATAAATCTATGCCCATATATATGTTGACACCTGATTTTTAATCGATACATCATTAAGAAAATAAAAAAAAATAAATAAAAAAGAAGAAGAGAAAATCCCAATTAGTTCGCAATTAATCGTTGCCGTTCATCAATAATGCATCATGGCCGTTGAAATAGGCATGTGCTCAATTAGGGGAACTCTTAAAAGATCAAATCCTAGCCCTTAGTTCAATCCAAGGGCTAAGATTTGATCTTGCCTGAAAATATATAAAGAAAAAAAAAAAGAAGAAAAGAGGAGGAGGGAGGCCATTTGAGAAGATTCGCTCTCTCTCTCAAAATTTTCGTGCGGGGATTCTCTCTCTAGAACGGTTTTCTCCCGCTCTCTCACGCTCTCTTTCTCTCTAAAAAATGCTCGGACGCTGATTCTCTCTTTCGGGGACTCTCTCTCGATCGAGTGTTCGCTCTCTCTCTTTGCGGTTCTCGTCAAAGGCGGGTTTTCCTCCGTCGGTGCGCGATTGGAGGTGTGTCCTCTATTCGGCGAGGAGTTTGCTCGAAGATCCAATTTCCGAAACTGATCGGCGTCGGTAGCAACGATGGCAGAAGTGGCGGAGCTTGATTCGACCTCTTCCGTTTGTTATCAACCGCCTGCTCGCCTCGGCACTGACTCCATGCTCCGAGCTCCGAGGATAGAGATCCGAAGCTCGATTGACGGCGGTGACGACAGCGGCTTCCGATCATCTTCTTGTTCATCATCTACCGTCGGGGTTTTTCTCTCAACTTTGTCTCTGAGGATCGGACTCTATTGATCCGGCTGGTTCGAGCAGGCTCTCTCTCGATCTCTACCTCCTTCAGACTCCCTCAAACCTTAAAAGACAGAGCAACTGCCGATCGAAGAGTTCGAGGCGCGGGGTTCATATTCGAAGCCGAGCGGTGATGGCAGCGACAGTGACGACGACGATGCTTAACCGAGTTTGTCTCTGGATCGAACTCACCAAAGCGGTGAGTTCTCTTTCTCTCTTGATCCGATTAAGTTTTTAGGATCTGGTTCTCTCTCCCGTTCTCTCTCTGACCTCGCACATTTTCTCTCGGCTTTGTCTTGCGCATCGGATTTAACTTGTTGAAACGGCCGGTGGAGGAAATCGTTCTTCTGGTGCAAAGGCTTGCCAGACCCGAATCTCTTTGGATCGAGCTCACCAGATCAGGGTTCGGATCCACGCCGAGTCTGGAGGTTTCGGTTCATCTCCAAGGAAAAAAACTCCGAAACCCCTCAGTGACAGCGGCTCTCTGTTGCTGGCTCAATCAAGTTTTTTTTTTTTTGATCTCTCTTTCTCTTTTGATTTTGTACTTGTATCTGTTTTTTTAGTTCCGAGGTTGCGTGCTTTCATTAGCTTATTCTGCTAAGTCACTTTAGCTTGCATGTCGTTCGTGATAAATGCCGTGTTCGGAATGTTCTGTTTGGCGCATTTTGCTCCATAACCTGGAAATGCCTTCCACTTGTTCGATGTAATAAACCAATGTTGGTCTTTGTCCTTATTGAAGAAAATAGTCTTTCGAGGCGTGTAGAAGTCCTTGAATTGAATAGCTATGGAGTATCTGTTTATTTTGACATGAAAAGTTCGAAGCTCGGCCTTTAGTTAAGGAAGATGATACATGGTTAGATTTTGTTCTGTGGAGATACCGGTACCACTCACTTTCAGCTTGGAACTGTTGGTTATGGATGCTCTTTTTAACAATACCCTGCAATGGGAAGCTGATGTGGACCATTGAAGGCCTTAGATTGTGATGAGCTAACTGAGATGTTGGGACTTTTGTTAGCTGTTGAAGGAAAGGGGATGACTTGCTCAAAGCGTCTGATTCTGAATAAACACGCTTTATGTCTTTAACTATTACAAGAATTGTGTCGTAACATCATTTTACCTAGTTTTGGTAATTAGGATTTTCTCTCAATTTTTCATAGCATAATGGGGTGCCTTCGACATCATGCATTCTGAAATATGATTTTGCTGAGATTATTGCTGCATGCATAATCTCTGACATTCTGGATGATGTTATGATATGCGATTGCATAATCATCTACTCATGTTGCTGGTGCGAACAATGATTTAGTCATGCTTGGTGAGGAATTGACTTCTGGTGGAGTGGAGTTTAGATCATAGATCGAGGCTTTGTTGTTAATTCTTTACTGATATGCATCGTTCAACCTTGTGTTGTTTGCCATTTTCACATGATTTTTTGTGATTAGATTCTAAAGTTGATGCCTAAATGAAAGTTGTTCATTAGGTTCCAATCTATATCAAATAAATTTTTTTGATAATTGAAGATCATTTACCCAGGTCGAGTATGTCTAGAATATCCCTGACCTTGTTTGAAATTTTGCTGTTCTGATTGGTTCTCTGTTTCGGATGACCTTTTGTGCAAATGACCTGATTCGAGCTGGTTGCTGTGGTTTTCTGTGTTTGATGCCTTCATGAGAGCTGAAGATGGTTCGTCTAGCTTTCCAACGAGCTATAATACACTCTGATCCGATATCATTAGCCACATGAAATCTTCTTTAAAAGTCTACTCCAGAATCTGGAAAATTGTTTTGGTCTGTGCGGTTGTTTCTGTTACTGATCTGACCTCTTTGCTATATGTCTTTGTTTGAGCTAGAAAATGATTTCAATTGTGTTCGTGACCTCTAAGGATTCATAGGAGACTTCTCAAGCTTTCTAATGACGTATTATGTGCGTGATTTGGTTGTCATTTACCTAGTCAAATGAATGTTACCGCATCAATGTTTGATTCTGGAAATTTGTAGATCCTCAGTACTTAGTTTTTGCTATGGCAAATTTGAGGTCATAAACTTCGAAATCTTGAGTTGACGTGTTCTGGACAATTGATCTGCATTTAAATTTGTGTACTGTGCTGGAAATTTGATTTGAAATCTACTAGCTGCTGTGATTGTTGAGCATGTTTCTGTTAGGCCTATTTTGAGCTCTTAAATGTTGTTGTCTCGTGAAGTGATGAGCTAGAAGTTCGACGTGCACATATTAAGCTTTCATTTGAGATTCACGTATTAGAAATCCTGAGATGATTCTTTCGTGAAAGTGTTCCTCATATGCTGATTACCTGTCATAAAAATTTTAGGATAAGATAGCTATTGATTGTGCTTTTATCAAGCCTACATCGAATACCCAGTTTCTGTGATGGATGATTTGGTTGATGGATGCACATGCATTCTTAAAACTTTCTTTTAGAATATCATGCATACTAACTTTGATGATGTATAACATGCTATCTTCTTGGCTATGAATGTTGTGTATATTCATAATATGCTGTCGCCAAGTTATAATTGATGTTTGTGACTTGAATTTGCTGGATTCATGTTCATGTCTGATGTCTATGTCCATTCGATATAATAACGATTTCGATGCGTTATTTTAGTCACATATAAGATGAGGCAAGGAATCCATGTTTCTTAGATTAGGTTTAGATTAGATCCCAAAGATAGAGAAGGTGTGAAGATGGTGGAGGTCGATGTCCACTCCGACCTTTATTATGTAATATTCGTTTTTCCCGACATATGTCTCGGGTTCCATGCATTGTATAAAACCCGACGAGTTGCGGGTTTCCTTTCTTTCCCAATTGTTTTCTCTTTTATATTTTTAGAATTGCATGATTAGGTTTAACTGCTTTTCTTGATTGTTTACTTCATGTCTTGCAATTTCATTTTCATTGTTTGTTTTTCTTTCATTTCTTTGGAATATAATAGAATGAAAGTAATCCACCACGCATGATCATTTAGTATAGAATTGACGATCCTGAAAATATAAAAAGAAATGCATGGACATGTTAGGAAAAACACAACATACTGTTTAGGTACCGAAAGGGCGCTAATAGCATATTAGCGTAACCTAAGTCCTCGAATCTAGATATCTGGTTGCGTAGGAATCGAGGGAATACTCCCGACTCTCGATTGGGTTTCTAGTCGACCCCCAAAAATAAGACTAGTGGCGACTCATGTATATTTTTAGGTTGTTTTTTTGTTTTTTTTTTTTGTGACCCAGGGGAACCCCGCACAGCCGACAGCTGGGAGTAAACCCCTGGGGAGGTACGTAGGAAACCACCACCCACGCACCCTGGGTAAGTCGCCAAGTGTCTCCTTTCCTCCCCGCAACTTGCGTTGCAGGGGCTTCGAACTCTGACCTCTAGCGTGGAGGTCCTGGAACCTATTAGCGGAGCCACCCTCGCGGGTGGTTATATTTTTAGGTTGTTATAAACAACTAGATCGCATAATAAACCTACTGTCACGCGGGGTACGAGTTTGGGAGAGCTCGCGATCTTGAGATCAAGTACCCCTAAACCCGACCTTTCCCCACCTTGGACTTCTCGAGGGGCGGCGAGATCGGGTCACGACAATATATCCTTCATATTGGGTTGATACTCTTTTCGCTGCTGTTTACACTATTACTCGGCTTTCCACTCTTGTCCTTTCCAATAATTCTCATTTCCACTATTTATTTGGGTTCCAATTTGATTACTCGTCCTTTCGAATTTTTGGGTGTGCTTGTTATCCTTTTCTTCCGTCTCATGTCTCCTATAAGTTGGCATATGATTACTCGCCATATGTATTTCGTGGTTACTCATCCAATCATAAATTGTTTTGATTGATCAAGTGATTGAGTTTTTATTAGTCGTCATGTTCGGTTCAATGAGGAGAATTTTCCCTTTTCACAAAATCCTTCGACTGTTAGTCCCATAATTCACGGTTTCGAATTAGCCCCTTCCCCTTTTGTTTTCTCCAATCACTCCACTTTTCCTTCCACCTACTTTGTCCCTCTCTCCTCTTATCCGACTCAACCTCCTAACTTGCTTTTCTCCTCCTCTCGGTCCACCTCGCCTACTTTCATTCATTCTTCCTTTCACCGTCCCTCCCTTCGACCTTAGTCACTATATCCTAACTTGACTCATCTTCTAACTAAATTTCTTCCACAACAAATCTGCAAATCCTCTCTATATCTCTGTATATGTCCTCCACTCCCATTTCTTCTTTACCTACTCATCCTGTGCATTAATTGCATCAAATATGGAATTTCTAAACTTAGGAAAAATTTTAATCTTTCATTTCTTCTTTACTTACTCATCTGCAAGTCAATGTCTCTTCTCATGAAAGAGACATTGACTTGCTACTTTAAGGCCGTTCTTGATCCTTGTTGGAAAGTGGCTGACGGATGAATTTAATACCTCGGTCACTAATCACAAATGAGATTTTGTACCACTTGATCATTTTAAGAATTTAGTTGGTTGTAATTGGGTTTTTAAGGTAAAGGAAAAATCTAATGGAACTATTGAACACTGCAAAGCATGACTTGTAGAGGCATTTAAGTAGCGGGCTAGATTAGACTATGACAAGACTTTTAACTTGGTTGTTAAGCCCACTATATTTAGGTTGTTCTCTCTATTGCGATTTCTTCGGAATGGGTCATACATCAACTTATTATTAAGAATGCCTTCTTGCATGGCATCCTTTATAAGGAAGTTTACATAAGTCAAATTCTTGATTTCTCTCATTCGGAGTTCTCGAATCACATGTGCTATCTCTGAAAAGCCATTTGTGGTTTAAAACAAGATCTACGTGCATGGCTTCATCGCTTCGGTAGCTTTTTATTATTTGTGGATTTCATGGTGAGAAAGGCTCATCTTTTGCTATTCATCTATGCTTTTTATTGAAGTCATCCATATTTATTGTTGTATGTTAATGATATCCTTGTCACTAGTGATACTCCTAAATTATTATGGTCTTTGATTACTCGACTCTCATAGGAATTTGCTATGAAGGATCTTGGGTCATTTTTCCTTGGTATTGAGGCTTGTCACCACTTTAACGGTATACTTTTATCTCAAGCCAAATATGTTTATTAGCTTTTTACGCAAGTTTGACCTCATTAAAATTAAGCTTGTGTCTACTCCAACGCTATAATGATAAATGGTTGGTGCACTACTATATGTGTCCAAAACTAGACCTGATATTTATTTGTTGTGAACTTGGTTAGTCATTTCATGTATCAACCAAGATAAACTCATCTCTAGGCTATCAAGTGTATGTACAGATTTTTTTGTTGGCATAGCCACCCATAGATTGCTCATTGAGCAATGTTCCCTACATCATTGACTGCTTATGGGGATGCAGACTAGACTGAAGGTTCGATACTCGATGGTCCAACCCAAATTTTTGTATTTTTCTAGTTACCAATATTGTTTCATGAAGTGTCAAGAAGCAACCCACCGTAGCCTACTCTAGTATAGAGACTGAGTATTGTGTTACTGCTCACTGTATTGCTAAGACTATTTGGATTCATCATTCTCTTCAAGAGTTTGGTTCCCCATTTTTTATCCTTTCACCTTTTATTATGACATTTACGCCACCTATCTAGCTCTCAACCCCGTGTTTTATGCTTGCACCAAATACATCAAGTTTCACTTTGCTCGACAGAGGATAACTTCTGGTGATTTATGTGTTCGCCATGCACCTATGATGGATCAGTTGGTAGACATCTTCATGAAGTGACTACCTAGTCACGAAACGCACCAAGAGATCCAATCTTTCAATCATTACACCTACTTTGGATTGAGAAGTATGTTCAATATGTAATTTATGTGTATTATGGGATCTTTTGACAATTATGCTTCTATATGTATCCTCATTGTAATTAATCAGTCTTACAAATATATGTCATACAATCTTAATTAGGGTCAAGCCATCATAAACAGTTGGTTGCCATTCTCTCTACCTCTATCGCTACTCTCGATGTCTCTTTTGCTATTCTCTCCGTGACTCTAAACTTCAACAATGTCATGCATTAAATTCCTCTCGGCATAAGATATTCGATTCATTTTTCTTTTTTGAATATTTCTACTTATTAAATTAGAGTCTGCAAATAATTATTGAACAAGAGATAATGTCATCAATAGTTGTTATATTCTTACTCGAAATTCGAAATCATCGCTCTACCTTTCTTTCTTGTTCTTGTTCTTGTTTCATTTGAAAATGATCACTACGCTTGAAAACAGAGGGCTCAATTTGATCATCATATCTGTGGTTGCGTCCTTGCGACCTCGGGTGACGGCCACTGCTTCGTGATTGTTGTAGGTCACCCCTCTCTCTCTCTCTCTCGATTTGAGATATGAACATCACTGCCATGGTGATTGCGGAAGCATGCAAATCATTTTTTTTATAAATATAAATAAATAAAGTGTAACGATTTTAATACAAATTTAGATTAAAAAATTCATGCAAAAAACGCGCTCAATGCTAGTTTAGATATATATATATCTACTATTATTTTTGTGATGAATTTTATCCTTGATTTAATCGCCTTAAAAGAAGCGAGTTATTGTGCTTCTCGGTCATTACTTACCCGCCTATTGAATAATTCACCATATTAAAAAAAAATGAGAAATGATTGATTGATAGCTTTTAATCTACTATGAGAATAACAATTTATACTGAACTACAAAAAATCAAATAAAAAATAATTATAAATTATTATGGGGATCCACTCCTTTATTTGTGACTTGTAATAAGTTTTTTTTTCTTTTTTTTTTGGTAAAAGGTAATAATATAAAGAGGAAAGGTCAAAAGTACAAAAAATCACAGCACCAAAAACTTACACTTAAGATGAATAGACATAATGAGTGGAAGTATGCCATGATGTAAAACACAAGGCAATGCCTAAAAGAAGGCAAACAACAAACTAAATAGGCACGGCATGAACAACCGAAAAAGAAACAAACACCTCAGCACAGGAGGAGAGACGTCGGCTCTAGAGCACTAGAGCACTAGAGCACTAGCATTTCCTTGAAGCGTCGATTGAAACCGGGGTCGATTACGGGTCTCCCGAGAAGATAATGGGATCGATGCCCCAACTCCTTTGCAACCTTTTGTTTTTGAAGCTATCCTCAACGTTTCTGAAGGTGCTAGCTCTATCCCTAACCACCTTAAGAAGATGGTTCTTCATAGCCGGGATGGTAAGGGGTTGTTCTCTGAATAGGATGCTATTTCTATTTTTCCAAATAATGTGACAAAGAGCCCCAAGGGAAAAGCGAGCAATGCATTTAGAGAAGTCCTTACCCTTCAAGAAAGAGGTGGCCCACCGGAGATTCTCTCCCCAAGACCTGTTCCGCCAATGTAGATTGCATCTCGCCGCCCAAAAGAAAGCAACACCGGTCGTTACAAAGCAATCAAAAAACAAATGATTTATGGAATCAAGAAACCCATTGCAGAACGCGCATGATCCCCTCTCTATTCTACCATGAGCCAATAACAAAGATTGTGTGGGCAATCTGCGCTTGGCCATAAGCCAAAGGTTAAGCTGATACCTTGGCGTGATTGCATTATCCCAGATGAAATCGTGCCAAAAAACGATGTTCCGCTTGCTCCCGATGGTTTTCCAAGCATTTTCTACCGTGAACCGGCTCGACGAGTTCTCCCGCCAGCAACAGCAATCCACTACTTGAGTAGGGGTTGGAAGAGGATAATCCCACGACTCAAGGACTGTTTTGAGAGCCTGGCCAGCATCAAAGAAAAGATTTGCAAATGAGGCATGTCTAGATAATCCTGAGCTGTAAATAAGCGAGTCTGAGAAGATTAAATTCAACGGTCCCCTAGGGTGCCAGTTGTCAAACCAAAGAGAGATCGAGCGGTCATCCCCAATCCTCCAAAAGAAGGCGTTTCGAAATTCGCTCCTGAGACTTAGAAGCTTCTTCTAGCCTAGGAACAACAGGTTGGCTTTCTAGCGACCCAAAAGTTTCTGTCATTTAAAAACGTGGAATGAACCCACTTGCACCATAGAGCTTCTTTATTTGAGAATAAGAGCCATATATGTTTCAACATGACATCATTGTTGCAATTTTTAAGCCTCTTGATACCAAGCCCTCCTTCCTTCTTTGGAAGGCATACATCCTTTCAGGCAACCTTGGACTTGTAATAAGTTGTTATCCTTATAGTAGTCCGAAAACTATTATGCTAGCAAAGCTCTTAAAAAAAACACAGTTAATCTTTTAGTTGCACAGAGTAATAGCTTTTTGCAAACAATTTCCATGTCCCCACCGCCAATATGGATAACTAGTTAATTGCTAAAAGCAAAATTACTATCCATATTAAGGATGATAGATGCGCGTGATGTGTAAAACTCACATTCAATATTTATTTAAGAACATTTATTAATGGCTTCTGTTGATAACTTTGTCCATTGACTCCAACCAATTACAAGTCGCCTCATTTGACTTGAAAGCATCATGATCCTTGATAGATTCAATCAATATCTGATCGTGTTGATAGATTGGCTTGGACAACCACCTTACATTTAGTGGTCCGGTCTGCACCCCCCTTTATTTAATTTACATTTTGATTGAATACAAATCCACTTCCTTCACTCATGATTTGCACCTGCTAGGTAGTGTGCTTCATTCGAACCCAAAAAAAAAAAAAGGTAGTGTGTTTCATCGAACCGGGTCCAGTAAACGCCGGTTCAGTAGAACCGCTCTAGCGATAAAACGGCGTGCACGTGCTTGCCCTCCTCCTCTTCCTTCCTCCTAGATTCCATTTCCAGAATTCACAGACATCATCGTCCAGCTCAAACACGAAAAAAGCCCTAATTTTCCCTAATTTTCCCTAATTTTCCTGCGCCTTGTCCATTCTCTTGCGCGACTTGGTTCTCGGCTTTAGCTTTCTCTTTCGATTGATGAGCTTTTAGGTCCCGGTGGCCGGCGCTTTCTCCGGATTGAGCTCTCAAACGCCGGAATTCGTGCTCAGGCATGTCCGGTGGTGGTGGTGAGCTGGGCGGAGTGTTTGAGGTTCGGGTTTTACTTCCAGAGATTCTCACGACGCTGCATGAAGAATGCCCGCCTTGAGACTCTTGTTTCAAATGAAAAGTTTTAATTTTTCTGTTGCTTTTGTCAGGATTGAGGTGTGGGGTGGTGGATGAAGCTGACGCTGGAGCTTATATGGCGTTGCCCAGGAAAGGTAAATTACATCTTTTCGACTTTAGCCCAATTGTATTGTGGAACGATGATGAATTTGCAGTGTTGAAGCGATGGGCTGGCGTGATTAGTTTTAATTGCGAGTGCCATGAACTGGAGCAGGAAAATTGGTTGACCTCATTTTGCAGTGACTGTTGATCTCATGATTCTATTGCTGATATGTCTTGTAACTTAAGTCTGCTTTCGTATTTCTTGACTTTTTTCTTTTGGGCCTTTTATCTCAGTTTTGTTGAAGAAGGTGAGCAAGCTTGAGTCCAAGGAGCTGCAGAAGTATAAAATCGATCTGTCGTGTCTTCCAGATTTCGATAACCTCCTCGATGATGTTTATGTTGCACGGCGTCCTACGGAGACCGAGTGTTTCAATAGAAGAGATTTGATTCGCATCTTCAATAGTATAGCGAAGGAGATATATGGTAGATTCTCTCCCAATTAAATGTGAATATGCATGAATTTAAAATTTAGATTTCTTGTTATTGAATTGTCAAAGATCTTGTGAACCATACCTGCTATTCTTATTCTTCTGTGCAACTACAGACCACACGGTTTGTTGAATTATTTGCTTATTCAAGGATGAAGGATGAATTGACTCTTGTTGCTGCATTGTTGTTTATACATGAAATTGATGAATTTTATATCAATGCAAGAGAATGCTCTAATTTGTGCACTTGTGCAATAGGGATAATCTGTTTTATGATTCATAATTGTTTCAGGTAACTCAAGTGAATGCCCCACTGTGGTGGGATTTGGCTCATTTGTGATGGATATGTACAACACAGGAAGCGATCTTGACTTGTCCATCAACTTTGGAAACCCTTCTGTTCAGTTTCCTCGAGAAAAGAAGATACAAACTCTCAGAAAGTTTGCAAAAAAGTTTTATTCTCTTCAAAGTATTCTCACCGGCCTCCCTACTTGTTCATTTTAAAGTTGTTGCTATAGTTGTAATTTTAATCTTCAAGGTATTTTTGCTGTAAGTTTCTACCTTAGATCAGATGGAATTCATAGTGCGATCCTCAAAAGAAAAGATGCCATTATTTATACTTAAGGTTCAAATAAAAAAGTACTAGTGTTCTGAAAGCATATTATTATCATTAAAAAATGCTGGACAGCATCACCTTTCTAACAAGAGAAAACGCTGCTCATCATTGTCATTATTTGTACGAGATGAGATACTGTGTGTGTTTTGAATGCTTGAAATCTTTGCCATTTTATCTTTATTTTACTAGGGAGTAGTAGATACTCTTTGTCGTAATAAAATTTGATGTTGTCGTCTAATGCAATCATATTTGGGGAATTTGTTGATATTGTCGTGGATGGTACCTTACATGGTACTTAAATGTTGCAGGGAAGGGGCATGTTACTAGCATCCAGACTATCATGAGTGCGAGGGTGCCAATTGTGAAAGTTATAGATTATGGGACAAGAATAGAATGTGATCTTTCAGTTGAGAATTGGGATGGTATTCTGAAGTCGCAGCTTGTCCATGTCATTTCTGCGATTGATGACAGGTTTCAGAAGCTAAGTTTTCTGGTAATAAGTTAAACTTGTCATTTTAGAATTTTGGTTTGATTTTCCAGTGAAACCAGCCTGTAACATTTTCTAGTTTCTCCGTAGTGTCCTTTCTGGTAATCAAGTGTATCTGTGCTCTGTTTGTGTTCCTTACCATTGTTTTGTGTAGAAAAATTGAACCACTTGCTTTCCACTCTCTTTTCCAATTTCTCTTTAAATTTTCAAGTCTTACCTTCACAATCACTGACCTCGATTATGGTAGTAAAGAATGGGAAACTGATTGTGATTTCCCAGAAATTTGAACATTAGACTATCTTACACCCTGATTTTGCTGGATGGTAGCCTTTTGTGCTCTGCTTCTACTTTTCGCTTCTGTCTTTTCCTTCGGCATTCTTTGTAGCATATAAAGCTAGTCAAAAGCCAGAGGCAGAGAAGATGCTTCCCTTGAGCATTTCATTCTCATGTCTTTTGTGGGAAAATAAGCTAGTCATGCCATTTCTTTATTAATGATTGATTTACTGTTTGGCGGATTCATTCATACTTTTCTGAATGTTTTACTCATGCATTTAATGGAAAAATAAGTGATGAATTAGATCTCTTTCTTATAATGCAGATGAAATCTTGGGCTAAAGCAAATGGTATTAACAGTTCCAAGGATCGAACTCTAAATTCTCTGTCCATAATATCATTAGTTGCCTTCCACTTGCAGGTAAAACTTGGGTTGTGTCCTGAAACAAGTTTCTATATGTAGACTACTCTTAATTCCACTGTTACATTTCAGCTACCATTAGTCCATAAGTGAATTGAAACCTATGCAAAGAATTTATTTCAAAAAAATTTATGATGGTGTTTGGATGTTGAACTTTAGATTTTTTTTTTTTTCAGCCAAATATTTATGTAATCTTTTTGTCATGCAGACTCGCCAACCTCCTATATTGCCTCCATTTTCTGTGCTCTTTAAAGGTAGTAACTTCTTACATGTCATTAAAAAGCAGTAGTGTGTATGATACTTGAATCTCAATGTCATGTAATATTATACAAATATGCTGTTTATTTTGCGATGGACTTCTCTGTTTAACACCAGCAAAAGCCCTTTATCTTGAGGAACTTTAATGCACCTTGTATGCATTACATAGTTCCTTACTGCCAGATGTCTTCAATTGTAAAACCTTTAATTACACTGCAAAATTTGAAATCCCACTCACGTGCTTAATTAATCTGACCTAAACAGTGTAGTTATTAAATGTTTAAGTATCCAGTGTCAATGTCTGTACCGCATTGAAGTCTCTTTGGGTTCTTGCAGACGGAACTGATCCTGCAAATGTAAGGAAGAATGTTGATTCTTTTTTGAACTATGGAAAAGCGAATGAAGAATCATTGGCTCTACTCTTTGTGACGCTCCTGATAAAGGTAATTTGATCTCTTACCTACCAGCAGCCGGTTTAAAGCCCCGAAAAACTTGACTTTTAAGTGCATTGGCACCCATTTTCATTTGATGACAATTGTAGTAGCTTGTGGTATTCTCTTTTTTTTTTTTTGGGAGTAAGTCCAGATTTGATTCTCTAACTTGTTCCATGTCTTTAGTTTGGTTGCTCGACTTATGATGATGAAGAAATTAATGATACCAGGTTAAAATGATGAAGTGACATCACCAATTTGGCAAATGTTGACACATGGCATTGATGTGGTGTCCAGTTGGCACTCATCAGCGAACCACAAGAAAATAATGTGAGAGAGAGAGAGAGAGAGAGGTCACAGGAGACCCTTGCCGAGACCATCTCTCTCTCTCTCTCTCTCTCTCTCTCTCTGTGTGTGTGCTTATTTCTCGTGGTTTGTTGAACTGGCAGCATTTGTCAAAATTTGCGACATTCGTAATGTCACCTCCGTATTTTGAGGTGTTAGTAAAGGCACACGGTGAAATGACTCAATTCCACAGAAAGTACACAACGAGTTGAAAAAATATATAAGTTGGGGGAACAAATCTGGACTTCTACTCTATTTTTTCGTTGCAGCTAGCATCAGTGGAGAAACTTTGGCAGAAAGGCCTTTGTGCCAGTGTGTATGAAGGATCGTGGACCTCAAAAACTTGGGATTCTCGTTGTGGCTCGATAAGTGTATTCCAACTTTCTTGAACTTGTTAAATTGACATTTCTAGGTGCACCTATCTATAGATGTTTCTTAATAGTTCTTTTATAGGTTGAGGATTTCACGGAAAGGTCTGAAAATGTTTCAAGGGCAGTAGGAGTGGAAGAAGTCAAGAAAATTTATGACTGCATCCATCGTTCAATTATTGGCCTCCTTTTCTTTTTGGATGGGAAGATGCCAGCGCTGGAGCTAAAAGAATTATTATTTGGTTCAGTTGATGCACCCACTCTAAAGGGTACAGATAAAAATGAAGCCACAACATCGAATTCTCCAATCGTCCATCACTCTGATCAAAATAAGAAGATGCGATTGAGTCATAATTCTGAGGAAACACATGTCAAGAATCAACAAGGACAACAAACGACCCGAGAATGGGCCCCTTGGTGTTATATAAACAACCAAAGAGCACAAATTAGTGGTTGGAGTGGACTGGTGAATGGCCAGAATTGGCAACGTGTGGCACCTCAGCCAGTTTCTGATCAACATCCAGTTGATTCAAATTGGGATGGTAAGATCACTCATCTCATTTCTCCTCCAGTGCTGGACCCTGCAGCTGTTGAAGAGTGGTGTAATCAAGCACTGTCACAACCTGTTGTTTCTCCTTATAACTCCCTCAGCTATGAAGCATCTTGAGCTCAACCACCCTCATCCAATGTCTTGCCCTGGCCGAGCATAGATACTCCGTACTCGGGCCAGCGACAACCTATACACAGGTAGCATCATACACTTTTTCACACCCATTTCAGGTGAATGTAACGCGAGTTTGCTTAAATAGCTGCCATTCATTGATAGTTGTGGAAGAATGCTTTGTAAAGGCATCCTGTACAGTACACAGCGACACAATCCTGGCTAGACTTCTTTTCCCAGCTTAACTGCTGGCTAATTAGGTGGGAGAATTTCATGTTTCCAGTTTGTTTATATATTCTTCAAGAGCATGACATCACATCTGTTGGTAGTCCACCTCTCTCAATTGCCAACTCACAAGTAATGTGAATCAGATTATCCATCACTTGATAATTGGGGTAGGCAGACCACTAAGGGCCGTGACCTGCTTCTGCTGTATATTGAATAATGGTTCATAGGTAGATTTTCTTGCCTTGTATAAATTGGAAGAAACGTTGTTACAAAAGCATTTGGTTCATCAGAAAGAAGAATTATTGTATTTGCTCTTACTCTTGTGATATTCCATGTATCTTTTGCGGTTATTGCTCAAGCGCAGCAAGGTATTTTGGTTGCCATTTCTTTTCAATCCCGGTTGTTGGTCAGGTTGTCTGCTTAAGTAAGAATTTTCATGGATGGTAAAATCAATCAAGGTTAGTAGCATTATTCAGTGTAATATGACTTTCTGTCTGTTGAATTGAATGTGTTGCGACATCCTTACTTTTTATTGTAGAACTGAATGTACTTCATAACTTTTCATCCGTTGCAATCTGCTTCATTCTGCAGAGAGATGTGCGTACAGTAAGTTTGTTATTACTACTAGCCAGCTGGTGAAATATAGACAGATTTCAAACACGCTTGAAGTTCCACCAAAATATGCGAAGTTGGTTCTTTGTTATCACTGGAGTTTGCATTTGAATGTTTCATGGTAATGTTAGACTGTAGTTTACTTCGATCCAATCAAATTCTGACGATCATTTCTTGCTAAACCTTAGCTGAGGTAGATCTTCAATGTCTATCTTTTGCCGGATTACTTTAAATGACGACCATTTCTTTCTTCATTTCTTGAACGGGGGTCTGGCGTTACGCTAGTACACAATCGGTTCCTTCATTTAGGGCTTGGGACATCACGACTTTCTGCGGATTTGTGTGGGGTGGTTGGTAACGGGTCGAGCACTGCCATCCCCATTTTATTGCCCATTGAAACTCTCTCTCTTGTGCCTGGACCACCGTGAGAGAGCAGGATATAAGTATAACAATTCAAAATTGGCAATGGCATGTACTTTGTACCTACTTGAAATACGTATTCTGTCAACTTGGACAAACATCTGGACAGTAGAGGACAAGCGATATGTCCTGGAAAGGAGAAATAGCTAAGGAAAGATGTCTGGACTCGCTCTTTTTCATTCTTGGGTTCTAAGAACTTCGTAAGAACGACATACAAAATGCTACATCCAGTAATTTTGACTCTGCTCCTTAAGCTTAACCTCGTGAACAAAACAAGTAGGTAGAGAATGTTGTGAAAATGGTGGGGCCAATGTCTTGAACTACGAACCAATCAAGAGAGAGAGAGAAAGAACGAAGGAGCAAGGTTTGACCCATTCCTGACCTCTGCCGATCTCAAGAAGGTAAGCATTGGATCTGAAACGTGGCTGGATGGCTTGGACCTTGAGCTGTGAATAGCACCGGCTTTCAATCAATTCCCTCTGGCCCCGACCCATGCATGCATTGGTCAGCCTCAACAACAGTGTGCATCGTTTCAGTACCGTGTGGTGGGCCTGGGAATGAGAGGACATTTAATTCCACGGAGTGGATGATGCCTTTTAGTGCTATGGACGTTTGGATCGTTCAAGCGTGCATCTTCTGCCAATATGTCCTATTGCATTTTGAAACAAACATTTTGAATTTGTATCTGTTAAGTCGACTGCTGATGCTCGAGGACGGTCATCTTTGGCTGCACCTTGGAAAATCGCTATTTTTTGTTTTGTTTTTCCAGTTATTCGACTTGTTTGTGGATACCTGTTGCACGCGTTGTGAAGTCAGCTTGAAGTCGACTTGAGATAATTGGAGTCTCCAAAACCCGAGCAGTTGTCTAATATGTCACCGGTGTACAGATCAAGACTGCTCTCCATAATGGGTATTCCGTATATTTTCGTCATATGTGCCTTGAGTTATCTATTCACTGCGATTAGGTCAACCGGACATATTTCACATTTAATGCCACGATCTACACGGAGGGAGAGCAGTAAGTGATATGCTCGATATACATGAGAACCAGTGAGATTACTTCTTAAAGTAATTGTCTAGAAGAACTTAATGAAATCTAGATCGGGATAGGACTTAAATTTCAAGGGTTTGAGTTGGGTTAATATGACAAGACAAAAACGATATAAGTCAAGCAAGCGAATTAACTTGTTTCACTTAGTATATATTGCATAAGGATGTGGGAAACATAATTAATCAATAGTTTTTTAATTAACTCGAATCATATGGTAATGAGTTTAGATACCTTTGATATCTAAACAAGACTTGGTTCTTGAAGATTGCATAAGATGGATGTCTCCCTTATTGAAGAAGTTAGGACAATGCCAATGAGAGAATGAATCCTCACAAAATGTCTTGGAGCCAAGTCCCTATTACAACCCTCATGGAAGCAATATCGAAAATCGTACTTCGATCACATTTCGAATTGACACACTTTTCAAGCGTTCTACCATAAAAGAAAAATCAAATAATCACAAATTATTACAGATTTCCATAATTATGCTAATTGCTAAAAGAAGTAGGCGTAATTGCATGTTGTATGATCACGCGACAACCAACATAGTAACTACAGCAATATTATCTCCTCTTCGACTATCATACTACTGATGGTGTCTACTGATGGTGTAGGTCAATTTACCAAACGCATTAAAATCATATAACAAAATATTTGCAAAGTTTCACTTTCACCCACAGTTAAAAAGAAAGGAGGAAAGAAAGACAAATGGAAACAGGCCCCGAGAAATCCGCAATTTATCGCGCTGTCGTCCTTTTTTCCACCAAACCAAAAAACACCTCTCTCCTCCAATCCAATCCAAGTCAATCCATCATTACGGGATAATTGCCAAAATCCCTCACCCCCAAACGGGGGCCCACCTGAGCTCCCCAGCTCATCAACGCACGTCCGCCTGTCCCCCCACGGCCCTCGCTCGTACGCCCCAAATTTAATGTGATCACGTGGCGGGGGGGACGTACGACCCCCGGAGCCCCGCGGGAATCCGAGCCGTCCGTTCCCCTTTTGACCCTCCTCGACATGTCCACGTCATCCGCTGCCTGGCTGGCTGGCTTGGCTGGCCGGGCTGGCCGGGCTGGCTGGCCATCCTCGTTAATCGTGGCGCCGGGGGGGGTCTCTGCTGCTTCTGCTTCTGCTGCTGCTGCTGGTGGCCAGGCCTGGCCTGGCCCTGCCCCTCTGCAGGGAGGTCTCGGTTCCCGGTCCTACGCTCCCGCTGACACCGACACGTCCTGTTCCGAGAGGAGGGGGCGCGCTCCGCCCGTCGGATCGGCGGGGCGGACGGCGGAGATGCGGGGGTTGCCTTAAACGCCGTCTTTGCCATGACGTGTTTCGCGGAAGCCACTGTTCCGAATCGCGGGAAAATGCTATAAATAAACAGTGGAGGTGGGAGGGAGGGGGTCTTCTTGTGCCGAGAAGTTTCGCTGCATCGCACCCCTTTATTTCTGTTTGATCTAAATTGCATATACATTATTGTGTGTGTATATATATATATCTATATATATATATATATATATATCTTCTCTATATTAATGTCGCTACTGAGGCCTGCATGCAGCTATGTATGTTAATCTTAGCTTTCATATGATGGGGAGCTATGCTTGGAAGAATCAGCAATTGAAGTATCTTCCGGACTCTTACTCTATCGATTGATCTTCTTAAAGTAATTCCTCAATATCATTTAGAAAAGGAAAAAAAAAAAAAAAAAAAGAAAAAGAATTTGGTGGGTGAAGAGGATGGACCGTGCTACTAGACCAATACAATCTTAGTAACAATTATATAAAGTCATGAAATATGCTAGAGTAGCGCGATTATGTTAGTCATCAACAACTTATGGCACTACATTTTTTGCTCATTGAATTGCAATCTAACATAAGTAATGGTTTATCGTAAATCTCACAATATCTCACTTTGATGTGTTTTTTAGTAAGCTTGGGTACTTTTTTATTTGCTCTTATTAACGCTGTTGGTGTTTTCTTTCCTCATATACATCTATCTATACATGTAGGTACTAGGTAGTGTCAAATAATAAATGCATTTTTGTTCATGTATAGTTCTTTATTCCGAGTTTCCCATTTGCCTATCCTGGAATGTATTCTCATTCACTTTCCTTTTCTTATATTTCCAACAATGAAGCCTTCAATATGGCCGATCAGTACTTTTCTTCTTTTTCCAATTTCTGATTAATAGGATCGACTATAGGTAGGTCAATCTTGGAAAATAATTACTGTTCTCTTTTGGAGAAAAGGGTAACTTTAGATTGGTCTCTAAACTCGTAGGCCATCTAATCTATCATCTTCACTGGACACAAAAATTCATGGCTAGTCTTAGTGATGATAATCAACCAAAAGCCTCTGCTCCCTATCGACTCTAAGAAAAAGCAACAGGAATTCTCTATTAAAAAAGCACAAAATGTACCTGCATTTTGTCATCGGAATGTCTGTCAAGAAATTAACTCGGCTAAGAGGTGGTGGCAATAATAAACGAGCAGCCAGAGAAAGAACATGTCGTCATTTTCATGGCGATTACTCGATCAGAATATCTATTCAGGTCTAGCAATTTCGAGCCAAGGGAAGAAAAAAATGCAACGTCTATAAATATTTTGGAAATTAAAGTTCAGTGGGGGACCGTGCGTGGGTATGGGACCGTACAGGGGAGTTAGAAAGTAGGGCCTGGCAAAGGCTAAAAATAATAAGGTAATGATGAAAGAATCGCATTGAAGAAGGTCTTGTCTTGTGTCAAGTGCAAAAACCAGAAGAGTTTTCAAAAGAAGAATGCTGAATTTGTCTTGTCATGCGTGGCGGGGGAGGGGTTTTGACCGGGTGAGTGTAATGAAAGCATACGATATACACAACCACGACTGGTGGTAGCAGGTAAGAAGTTGGGTGGTTGACCGGCAGCAATGGGTATTTCATGGGCCAAAGAAGACAGGGAAGAGGAGGAAATCAGTAAAATTGAATAATAATGGGTGTGACTGACCGACCGACCGACCGCATCACCTAGGAAATGAAAGACGAGAAGGTGAAGGCTTTCAGGTTTACTGTGGGGTTGGGTTAGGGTTTTAGGGTTTATCTTAGCCTTTAACAAATTGCCTTTTCTCATAAGCTAATTCAGCAACTTCTCTTTATAAAGAACACCCCCCCGCACACCCAGCAGTCTCATAGGCACTGTGTGTTCTCTCTCTCTCTCTCTCTCTCTCAAGAACACGAGAGCTGTGGCTTTTTAGGGTTTCGCAGAGAAGAATTGAATTGGCTTTTGTGGGGAATGTTGGCTGGCTCGAGGCTTTCATACATAATGACCAAAGTGAAAGGGGAAAACAGAGAGTATGTAAGGCTTCGGACCAGGCTTCATTCCCCTCAAAAACTCATGGAGAACCAGGTGGTGTTGATGATGATGGTGGTGAGTTCTCTTTTGTGAGGTTTGGTTTGTATTGTTAATTTTGCTTGTGAGGTCTCATGGAGAGAGGTCGAAACAACCCTAACTCTCTCTCTTTCTCTCAAAAGATGAGGGGGCTGGATCTGCATGGTGAGAGATTTCAAGTGGGTATAGTTTAGTTATGTTAATTTTCTTATGTGTAAGTTATTCGTTGACTATCAACTAAAAAAGTGTGGACTAGTTCCACTACAAGTTCAAGATGCATATAGTTTAAGTTAATTAAGGTTGATTATTCGTTTTTTGGCCTACATCTTAAGGTTCATATTCATTAGTTGGTTTCTTTTCATGTTCGGCTAAATGAAATAATTTCTCATCTCCGTTTGTTCGAAAGGCTCCATCTTATCTTCTGGATGTATGGGTGCAACCTCCCAACGTTTGAACTAAATAATTTTGCTTTAGTGAGGGTTTGTATTATCTAATTTTTTTTTCCTTGCATTCACATGTTCTGAGAAAATGTCTTGATACGGAACCAAACGTATCACAGGCTTAAAAGATTTGTTTCTCTTGCAGGTTTCTATACATTTCGATAGAGTTAAACAAAATTACGAAAATCGGTGGGCCCTAAAGTAGCTCATAATCCTCACGTGCTGAAATCTTCAATTAGCAAGAATTAAGCACGTTGGTGCATGAAGAACATGAGATAACATTTGAGCTTTCTTTAGATTTGGGTGTAATAACCTTCTTAATAGATGCCTCTTTCAGCAAGAAACATGCAGGCCACACTGCGAAACACCTTCCCCTTGGCTTTTCTAATTTGTCTATTGGAGTATATACGTGAATTGCACCTATAAACACACCATAATTATGCTCCTGAAAAATGGTCGCTTTTGGTTTGATCCACGTTGTTCGTAGCCATGAGTTTGATTAGTTGAGGAATGATGCAAACATAAGACAATCCAGCTTGCGAAGCTCAAAATGAATAATGTTATCTTCCGTCTTTCGAAATGTAACTTCCAGACCGACTCCATGCCAGCTACTCTACAGAACCTAGTGAGAAGTAAAAGAGTAAAAATATCCTAGCTATCTTAACCTATATAAGCCTTGTATGGCCCATATATTCTGCTATTTCTATTTTGGGATCAATGTCAATCTAAGTTAATTTGGTTTTAAATTCTGAAGTTTTTGAAATAGGATTAAGTGATTAATCCTCCAGCTTTTAGCACCCCCTTTTTCTCCCCTAATTAAAACAGAACCACGCGCTGCACCCTCTGGCCATTTTTAGCATGCTTCGAGCTTTTCTTAAATCAATTTGATATGTTTAACCTAAGTGAAAAAGTGAAAATACTCTCTCTCTCTCTCTCTCTCTCTCTCTCTCAAAATCAGCAGGATGAATGAAGATCTGTGAGCGACCTCCTGATGACATACATGACATTCTCTTGAAGGGGTAATGGCCATTCTTGATATTGTTCTTGGTTTCATAATTTCATTCAATGAATCTTTTTCCATTTATTGACCATTTCTTGCTTTTTTATATAATTAAGGCCATCGCAGATGGGGGTTTGATCATCAATTCAAAAGTTAACTTCTGAGGGGGCTGAATGAGGAGATTCCGTAGATGGGTTTCAACAGCTAGCGAGAAAAGAAAGACACGATGGGAGTTTGCCCTCTCAAAGATCCTCATTCATGCATGCACATGAATGACTCATCAAACCAGAGTCCCACATGTACACACACGGAGACACCTGTACCTTATTAGATTAGCAATGTAATTATGAAACTTTTTAAAGCCTTTGAAAAACCGGCAACTGTTCTTGGAAAAGCTCCATCATTTATGCTATTGATGGGTACCTCTCTCTCTCTCTCTCTCTCTCTCTCTCTAGTCACACTGTGTGTACTGTGATTTTAGTACAGAGATTGGCCTTTGAAAAGCCAACATCAACAGTTGAGAGAGAGAGAGAGAGTGAGGAGTGAATTAAATGACGACTATCTGACATTTTATTGGGAAACGAAACGGTTTCCATTGACAACTTCATGTCTTGAAGATGGAAACCACCAACCTTTTCTGTGTTGACAGGCTTCAACTATTTTTTTACGGTAGTGAAGCCTTCATTTCTATTGTTTTTTCTGACCTTCTTGTACTATAGAGACAAAGAGATTCACGACTTATCGTTAACTACAAGCTAATCATCTTTTGTTTCCAAATGAAACACATTTTCTTGGCCTAGTAAGAAAAGTAGGGGGGGGGGGGAGAGTTAAAAGGGTAACTTGAGACGCACGTAGATGTGGTCTTTCTGTCTTTTTTGCTACAAACATAGGCACAGAAGAGGGCCCCATTTTCCAAAAAGGAAAGACAAAAATTCCATCGATCAGAGATCAAATCCAATACCTATTTTACTCTATTGATACACTGTTTATCTGTTCGAAGTCGCTTGCTTTTGTCTAACGTTCAACATACTGTGCTCCCCATTCTCTTCATGGACCCGTCTCTATCACTGATTTATAACCCATCCAATATAATATAGCAGTACAAACAGGCAATAAAAATAAAGAGTACATAGAGCATCTGCACTGCATTATAACAGTTTACGAACACTAATATAATATTATAAAGTCGTTTATAGTTAAATATGTGATAATCAGGTACAGTTCAGGGGTCAACCGGGTGTACCATGCTGTTCGCTCTCTCCTCTCTAGTCTCATCTGCACCATAGCCTAAAACCTGGAGGTCTTGTACTTGCACAGATTGTCGTGTTATATAGGGGTAGAAAAATATAGAATTATAGTACTGGGAATACCAGAATATATAGTATTTTATATTATATCGTAGGATGTGAGAAAAACCCTACCTTCATTTCCTCTTTTGGGTTTTACTTGCTAAGCTGTTTTAGGTTTTCAAACCCACAGCGCACATCGACTTTTGGCAAATGAAATGAAGTTTGCTTGCCGGGATATGGTTTTGTGGATGCTCGATCTTTGACTGATAGGCACGTGACCCTACTTTCATGCCCGGAACCAATCTCTCGTTCCATCACTAATCCGACAAACAAAGTACTAGCTCTCATTCCCACTCTCTTCCAAGCTCCGTCATTCCCTAATCTAAAAAATAGTAATTAATAGAAGATGGTCATTTTGCATGTACAAATGCAGTCACGAAATTAGATCACCTCGACTTTAGTCATCCATAACCAAAAGGAGAAAAATATCAGTCTCCATCTATATTAGAACGTGAAGTATTTATAATAACTAGAGATTACACATGAGATCCACATGATATTAATTATCTAGGGATGATGTTAGCCGCTTTGCCATGTAGTTCATTTTCGATCCAATTATCCACTACATCAGTTCCGAATAAGCTCTATTTTAAAATAAATCAATTGTTTGAGAAAGATACAAGACAACCTACAGGATATGGCAAATTGGTTTTGTCAAAGTCAAAGGAAAAATTGCTCAAAATAAAGCGGATTCTTAACATAGAGCCACCCAAAATAGCAAAGCTCTAAATTTCACCGGGATTTAAGGGAGGTGTGAGAAGCACATTTGCCAAGGGCAAGGTTTAGCTACTAGCGTGCAGCGATGTTAATGCTGTTGCCCGACAAATGGTAGCCTGTCACAATGCAGTAGCGCAAAAAAGCTGATCAGTCTTATGGATTAGAAGGCTTGCCTCTATGACGAGTCCTAGACACGCATCAACATTTCACACAAGCAAACAAATTAACTTGAGGTGATAAGCGGCTGTGAAGTGTGCTTTTACTTTGGTTGCATGTGGGGCTTTGCGTCTTTAGTTTGCTGTAATTGGGAATCACTGGGTAAAGGAGAGTCTGCACACCAACCCCCATTGGCACGTTGAAAAATCTGTTTTCGGCGTTAACGATCGAATGTGATAAACCAAGGCAAAAATGAAGGGCAAGTCTCTAGCTTATGTTAGTTCTGCTCGTTCAACTCGCCACCAATCCTTTTGCAAGTGAAAACTGGGGATGCTCCAGCACGTACGTGAATCGCTTTGAAATTGCAGAGCAATCTAGTTCCTTCAGTGAGCTTTTTGCTGAAGATAATGTGAGCTATTGCGACCGGAGGGTGATAAGGAAGGCTCTCCAAGAACGCCACTTAATCTAGTTTCTCACTAGGGTGATACGGATAGGGTGAAAGGGCTTCTTAGACAAGGCTTTGAAGAGCTACAGGCCATTGCTTTCCTCATACTTTACCTATGGAAAAGCAGTGTGAAGTTTATGGTTTCGCTTTTACATAAGTGTACACCTCTTGTCTCAAGGATATCCTAAAAAAAAAAAACCAATTTACCACATGACTGCAAGACCCTTGGGGCTGCTACTTAGCTGCATATGATACTGGGTAGACCGAGGTGAGGCAATCTTTGCATTTTATCGGATGTAAAATATCTCAAATCGTCACCTTTTTTTATATAATCTATAATGACTTTATACTCACGTATAATATTCCTCATGCCCAAAGTATGTTGTCGAGTGAATGTGAAGAAGACAATGCTCCTGAATTTAATGTACATACGTTAGGCATGACCATCGTTTAAATTGTAAGGGAAATCGCTATACTGATAAAGAGAATAATAATCTTATTGAATATTTTGAGGCCTCGTTTGGTATATTAGAATGGAGCAATTGAAATAAAATATAATTGAATTGAAATGAATTATAACGATTTAGAATGGGAATTAGTTTAAAAATTATTACATTTGGCAGCAAGTCCACAGGAGGAGTTAACCATGCTTTCTGTTAGAGATAATTATGATATTTTCCTACATTAGAAATAATTAGAATATTTCTATTGATTTTTAGTATTTCTCAAGATTGCACAAATATCTCATTTGATTGTGCATATCTTGATTGATATATGCTAATTTATATAGTCATATTATAAAGCCTATAAATAGGCTCTTTGTGTACTCTTTTCTATATATTAAATTATACAGAAAACCATTAGAATTGTCCTAAATATCTCTAACACTTTCATTTAATAGCTTAAACTTTTAGAACAATTAGTTGTGGTCTCATAAAGTTTCCCATCATATGGTATCATGGTCAAGTTTGAAGTTTTGGATTAATTGCATTTTTATAAAGCTGCGTTGAGCGTTTATAATGGTCTGATACTCATATGGCATCTCTCTTCACATAACAGTTTAAATTATTTGTTTGCACTTTTTAACATAAGCTTACAAGTACACCCGTCAAGTGAAACAAGTCATGCCCAAATTATGTTGTCGAGTGAATGTGAAGAAGACAATGCTCTTGAAATTAATGTAAGTAGGTTAAGCATGATCATCATTCCACAAATTATATGGGGCATCGCTGAATAGATAAAGAAAGGAATAAGTTAAGTCAAAATCTTTAGGCCTCGTTTGGTATATGTTGGAAAAATATTAGATAATATGAAAAATGAGAATTGTTGGAAACCTATTGAAAAGGATGAAAAAATATGATCAATTGTCTAAGGTGTGTAAGTATTGTCATAAAAGATAATTTCGACTCTCGTAGTATGAAACTCCTAGCAGCTATCATCTAAGTATACAACGGACCTTTTTTTGTACTTCACTCTAAATATTAGAAGGAAGAGGAACATCATTATGTGCATAACCAGCGAAAAAGTAAACATATGTATGTATATATAGAAAGCAATAAAATTCATGTTTTGGAATATATAAATATAAATTTATATTGCATTTCAGTTATGTTTGAAATAACAATTTGTAGGTAAACAAAAGAGAGACGTTTTTCCATCATCAATTCTCTCATTTAATTGAAAACTGTTACAAGACCATTATAAAGCTTACAAAACTGTTTTATACTAATGGCAGACAAAAACCATTACAAGTTGTATGAAGGAAAAAAAAAGTTGCAAAATTAAGAACCTTCAATATTACTAAGAACTTATTGAAATAAACAACAATAAATAGGAAAGGAGCAATCGTAGTGAAAAATTTATGAGGATTTAGAATGGGAGTTCATTTAAAAATGATTGAATTTGGTAACATATCGGAATTGGATTTACTTCTTTTTGTGGTTTGAATTTTGTTGATTCAGACTTTAATAGATAATAGCAAATCAGGTACGTCTACTTACCATATCAGTTTTTCTTTTTTTTTTTTGGGAATCTAGAGAAGTATTCACACCACCATGTCTGTGGAGATTTATATTATTTAAAAAGAAATTGAAGGTTGGTATGGCCATTGGCCATTCGTCCTATAAATAAGAGCACATGGTTACACACGATGGCCTGAGAATAAGAGGAGCTGATCAATACACTTGAGAGGCTTCTGAGATACTTGGAGAAATGAACATGAAGAGATCCTGCGTGGCCACAGTGCTTCTAGTTTTTATACTCTTCACCATGTGTAACCTTTTCTCTTTCCCCTTCATTTTCGCCATCAACGATTTTCCTTTTCAAAGAAGGATGGTACCTCGTGATTAAGAAATTTATAAAAGGATTATGTTTTTCTTCACGGGTTCAAACGTTTGAAGTTTGGTGTCTTGATGACAGGCAACTATGAAGTGGAGGCTGATCCTGGTCGTACATGCGTGCTCTATGGGACAGCGCCCGGTGGGTGCAAGGGCGGTCCGTGCCAAGCCTTTTGTAACAAAAACTATGGCAATAGACATCCCACAGGGTTTTGCAGCGGGAATAACTGCTTGTGTTTCTATCGTTGTTAAATCCCTAGAAGCCTTTGGCCCTTAGCTAGAGAATTAAAGCCTCCTTTTCCAAATCCAATAAACTCTTCCTTAAAATCAAAAGGGACATCTCTCTCTCTCTCTCTCTCTCTCTTTTGTCCCATATTATTTACTGGGTTTGCTTTGAAATTAAAAATAGCATCGAGTTATTATACATATTAAGAAAATTAGTAGTTGCTACGAGATACTATCCATTGTTTTTTAAGCACGAGAGTGGATTTTATCTCTGTGTGTTGGTATGTGCGTCTGTAATATCATATTGAAACGTCAAAAGGGCATAGGTCATGCTTAAAAAAATAAGCAAATAAACTTAGATATGAAATTAAAACATCCAACATTGACTGCAGAGGAAAAGACAGCCGATTGATAGGGAATTCTTTTTTTCGTTGTGCCTTAGCCACCCAATCCACTAACTTGTTCTTTTTTCAGATATAAACGAACTTGTTTTAAGTTAATGAAGATTCCAGTTTTTTCGACCCAAAAAAAAAAAAAAAAAATGACTGACAAAATTTGTATAAAGTAAGTTACTCAAGCAAGGAGAAAATGGCTAAGAAATCACATGTTCGAGTCGATAGATCTATCACGCTCGATAATGAATAAGACCATCACGGGATTGGTCCATTTAATCAGCTCTTGAAGCCATAGCTGTTGGAAAAATATGGCTACGAACTTGGTAGAACAATGAAGACGGAAATTCAGAGTATTCAGATCGGACTTTGAAGCGTAATATCACTTTATTTAAGGATTTATTTGCCCCACAACGTTGCTAATGGTCACCTGCAAAAATCCTCCAAGATACAACAAAGTCTCGGATGAGAATACTAGATAGCAATTCTAATATTTCTCCAGGATCTCTCTAGGAAACAATCGAAAGAATTGACTGTAGTTTTTCAGAAAGAAGACTCGAAAGTGACCATACTTTTCCTTCCGAAAATTGACAAGTATATATATGAAACAGTCTTGCAGCTCTTCGTGAAAATTTCTAAAAAAATGAACAAACACGTCCTTTAGAAAAATAATGCGACTCTTCGGAAGAAGTGAAAAACCGAACAATTGCAACCCTTCGGAAATGTTGCAAACCGAATAATTAATTTTCCAAAGGTTGTCTTGAAAAGACACAAACAAAATTCGGAATGATAATTAATTAATTTTTTTAATAAATAAAATTTCGAATTTTCATTTTTTATATTTCTTTCCGAAAATTCTCAAAAAAAAGGCAACGTTAATAACAAAATAAAAATAAAATAAATAAATGACAAATGGATTAGTGCTAATTAAACCGTTAAGTGCGCCAAAATTGCGCACTCGCAAGCGGGTAAGGTGGGGTCTAGCCCCACCCGATCATTCCTTTAAGTTCTCAAAGGAAATCCCACATTTTTAAATTGACCCACTTCCTCCCACTTTTTCTATGTGGGACAAAGAAAAAAAAAGCACTTATTTTGTTTTAACAAACAAAACTCCAACAATCCCCCACTTTGTTTGTAAAACAAAGATTTCAAAATTAAAATTTTAAAAACCATACAGTCAAAGTTTCAGTAAGATTAATATACATACATAAAGGTCTCTTTCGAGATAAACCTTTATTTAGTGCAAGTATGTCAAAGCTCTATCAAAGTGACAAGTAGCTCGGCTTTAAACTTGTACTTTTATGTAATAGAACTGGACATACTGCATATACACTAACCTCTTGTTTCAACGAGAAGTTCTATATTACTCCGCACTATTATGGCCTTGTGCTTGATCCTGTTTCATGAGCTCTCTAGAAAGCAACCCTAACTTTCGTAAGGAGCGGCACCACTCCTAAGCTCATATAAGTGAAGTATCTACCATGTGTTTCTGTTACTATCAACACATTACAAAGTTGTATCATACTTCATTAAGAATTCAATTCAGCCTACAAAACGTAACAAACGATACTGATTTCTCATATTAGGGCTACGTCAGTATCAAACAATCACATTCAATAACTTGTTCTTACCTATTAAACCTTGTAACTAGTGATGTTCTAGAAAAAGGTCGGGTTACCATTATTGGTGATTTTAATTAAAGGGTTTTAGCCCCAGTTCTTGTAAGGTCATTATTACCATGTGTCTTGGTAAAGCCTTTATCAAAGGATCGGCAAGATTGTTACTTGACCTCACATAGACAATTGTTATGGTATCATCTTTAATCAATTGTCTCACATATTAATGTCTTAGACTAATGTGTCTAGACTTACCATTATAGGTGCTACTATAGGCTCTTGCCAAAGTGGCCTGACTATCACAGTGGATAGAAATAGGAGGCATAGGACTAGGCCATAATTTGATATCCAACAACAAATTCCTAATCCATTCAGCTTCTTTCCCAGCTGCCGCCAAAGCAATAAATTCATATTCCATTGTTGAGTGAGTTATACATGTCTGTTTCTTGCTCGCCCAAGATACAACACCTCCAGCTAGTATAAAGATCCATCTAGAAGTGGAACGCTCATCTCCCACAGTTGTAATCCAACTAGCATCGATGTATCCTTCTAATACAGCCGGATAATTATTGTAGAACAAACCTAAATTTTTAGTTCTCTTAAGATAACCAAAAATTCTGGTAATAGCTCTCCAATGTTTTGTACTTGGATTACTAGTATACCTACTCAACTTGTATACATAATAAGCAATATTAGGTCTAGTACAATGCATCGCATACATTAAAGATCCTATAGCACTTGCATATTCTAGTTGTGCCACCGCTCTACCAGTATTATAATTTAATTTAATATTGGAATCAAATGGAGTACTTATTTCTTTAAAACCAAGATGTTGAAATTTATTTAATAATTTTTAAACATAACTACATTGGCTTAAAGAATAACCCCCACTATGCTTTTTAACTTTAATACCTAAGATAGTATCTACTTCACCCAAATCCTTCATTTTAAACATGGAAGTTAGATACTTCTTAGTCTCATTAATTCCAGTCATATTCGTTCCAAAGATAAGCATATCATCAACATACAAGCACACTAAGACACCATAGTCTTTAGTGAATTTAGAGTATATACATCTATCGGCACTACTATTGATGAAACCATTTGACAATATGACTGAATTAAACTTTTCATGCCACTGCTTAGGAGCTTGCTTGAGTCCATAAAGAGACTTAATCAATTTACATACTTTTCTTTCATTTCCAGGAAGAACAAAACCCTCTGGTTGTTCCATGTAAATCTCCTCATTTAAGTCTCCATTTAAGAAATGAGTAACTCCGATCTTCTTGCCCAAAGGAAGCGAGTAAGACCACCAAGTACTAACTTTATAGAAAGATTCGGTCTTGCCTTAGATGATCCTTTGCCCTTTTTTTTTCCTAGATATTGAATAGGCTTATCCCCGACAAAAATATTGAGTAGAAATAAGAACGAGAAAATGAAAAAAAGAGATGGAAGTTGTTAAGAGAATTTTAGAATATATACTAAAGAAATTTAGGTTGTTTTACCTTAATTTTCAATAACTCTTGTGATGGTGCAAATTCTCCTCATCTCTCTTTGATTGTGCATATCTTTAATTGATATGTTACTTAGATGTTATCTAACAGAAGTCTATAAAAGGCTCATATACTCCTTATAATAATAATAAAGAAAACTAAAAAATTTCACTTTTTTTCTATTCTGCATGTTTTTATTGATTTATTTTAATCTTGTTAATAGAATTAGTGCTATCCTATTTGCGCACGTGGTTCTTTTTCATTAGTCAAATTCCGGGTGCTGCTCCTAATCTAACTTGCACATGAGAGGGGCTGAAATATTATCCTACATCAATTGATAATAGGTATATACAATAGGTCCTATATGCTCTTTATATTAATGCGGTCTTCCTTTATCTTATAACTTTAGCTTTAGTGTTGGACTTTCTAAGGAAGTGATAAAACTGGGATTATTTATACTATAAAATCTCTAGTTGAACCATAAAACTTTAGATCGAATGCTGAAATTTTTGAAGAATTTGATGAGAAAGTAGTTTCCAATCTCTATATTTAAGCCTTCCAGGAATTGAAGGAAGACCAAGTACGGAATTGAGATTACAAGGTTTAAAGTGGCTTCCTGGAACTTGACTTGGCTCAAACCAGCTGAAAAAAGCTCAATTCTTGTAGGATTTAATCTCAATCCAATGAGTGCATCAAACTTATTAAACAATGCTAACACAGCAGCGAAATAATTGTTATCACCATTGGAAAGATCATAACATTATCAGCAAAACAAAGGCAAGTAAGCTTGATTCTTCTGCATATAGGGTGAAACTTACTAAAAACCACCATCGTCATCACAAACAAGTATGCAGATATAGAATCACCTCGTCTTAAACCTATCTTGCCCTGGAAATATCCAACAAGCTCCCCATTGACATTACTAGAAAGCCTAAGAGTAGTAACGCACTCCATCTACCCTGTTAAGGATCTGAGGAGGAATACCAATAGCTGGAAGCACGAACTCTGTAAGAATCTCCAATCAACAGTCAAAGTCTTTCGCAATGTCAGCCTTCATAGTGCATCCATCGGTCACATTCTTCAAGTGTGATCCCTTGAAAATCCCATGAGCAAGGAGAATATTGTCTCCAATCTGCCTTCCGTCAATGAAGGCAGACTGACTAGGACAAATCTTTCAGGAAAGTCTGAACCCTGTTTACAGCATGATATTGTATTGGAAATCGTTTTTTTTTTTTCAATTTTTATCGGAGTATTGGAAATCGTTTTATGCCAACTTTTAATTGTGCAGAGAAATACATGTCCTGGCTGTGATTCCAGAACCTGGATCAAAAAGGATTGTCAACTATTGTTGCATCCGGGTTTATGCTGTCCTTGATGGAAATGGAAACGTCACTCGTGTGCCCACCATTAGATGAGGGAGGAGGGACAATTTGTGTGACAATACAAATGAATAAAAATTTGGAATAATGAGATGTGGAGTGGAATTGTTCACTTGTTATGCCGCCCCTGCTCTTCTTGATTTTCACTAATCAGGATATCCTCGATATCCATTCAGTATTTGAGTATTCAACGAAGAATATAGCCTTTGGTGAAGGTCGAGTATGATTCCCCTCAGATAAAGCGTGTTATGCATTAATTAAAGGACATCTTGTGCGATCATCTGGCATAAAATTAGGGGAGTTGTCTACACATATACAGGAAGACATCTTTCCAAAGGAAACCTCTCTCTCTCTAAATTTAAATGCACTTTGAACCTCAAATTTTGCATTAAAAGAATTGATTAAAACCTGGTTCATCTCTAAGAAGCCATCAGGGTGGTATTTTCTTGTGGAATGGACCTTTACATATACGTGTCATGCATTGTCAATTTAAATCTAGATCTCCATCTCTTCACAGAATTTGAAATTCCAAGCAAATTTCTCTACCCTTCATGAAAAAGCCTCGAGATTAGTCAGACTAAATAATCTCCTAAAAGCTTCAGACTGGGATTGTCACTGAGGACGGCAGACATAGTCAGCACTTGGGTAGTCCACCTCCACTGTAATGCTGTTGTTGAGACGCATGAAATTTCGCCAATTTGAGTACTCAGTGAACTAATCTACCAAACCAAATTTCCTTAAGCGATCTCTACCCTTGAAGTTTATCCAATTTACTCATAGTCTCCACGTTGCTCTTCATATAAGTTATTGCACCATACTTGAAAATTCATACTTGAAAAGAAAACAAAATGCCATATGAGAACTTTGATTAAACTCTAAGTATACATCTATTGTTTTCTTCAACAGAAAGAAATTACTTGAATACTAACATATGTCAAGAGAAACAGTAGCCTAGGAAGTATGAAAAGGAATTGAATAATTTGCTTGAGGCATAGGAAATATTTGATCAATATTTGTGATATTCAAGACAAGAAGCTAATGGATCCCAAAGATAGTTAGACCCACGACTTTATTTCCAGTCTTCGATCATTTCCAAAGCAAGGATTGAAAAGCTATGTGCACAAAGAAAAGAACCCCCCAACCACCCATTTCCAAAATGTGAATGTAACAAAATCATAGGATTGTGAAGTGGTTTTTTTTTGGAATGCGGAGATTTGATTCCTCCAGCATTTGTGCCACCATGTCTCTAGAGATTTAAATTATTCTCCTTCACAAGGAAATGAAGGTTGGTATGGCCAGTCGCCCTATAAATAGGAGCACATGGATACACACAATGACCTCCAAGGAAAATATATAGAATCAGAGGAACTGATCAATATACTTGAGGAGGCCTCTGAAATATTGGAGACATGAAGATGAAGAGTCTCTGCGTGCCCACGATGCTTCTACTTTTTGTCCTCTTCATTATGTGTAATCTTCTTCCTTTCCCCCCATTTTCACCATCCCTACTTTCCTTCTCAAAGGAGGATGAACGTGGTTAAAGAAATTACGACAAGATTATGTTTTCTTCACGGGTTCAATTGTTTGAAATTTTGTGTCTTGATGACAGGCAATTATGAAGTGGAGGCCGTTAGGGAATGTGTGAAGTATGGGACAGCACCGGGTGGTTGCAAGGACGGTCCGTGTCAATCCTTTTGTGACAAATACTATGGTGATAAGCATCCTAGGGGGTTTTGTAATGGGATCTATTGCTTATGTTTCTATAGTTGTTAATGGAGCTATCATGCTCGTTGATGAATAAGTCTATCATGGAATTCAAGAGAGGCTAAAGTAAAGGAGACTAATTCACCGGCTCTTCTTTATTAGCATACTAGATTGAACAAGATCTGTTCAATCAGCTCTCAGTGCCATCGCATCTCCTATCTTCTTGCTTAAAGGGAGTGAGAGAGACAGCTCTTCTCAAAAGATAAGGTTTTGCCTTATATAAATTCTTGCCGTCTCTTTGCTTCCCTGGATATTGAGCAGGCTTTTATCCACGGGAAATATATTGAGAAGAAATGAGAATGAGCAAAATTGAGAAAGAGATGGAAGTAGTAAAACCAGGGGTACTTACATCCAGAACTATGTAGTGAACGAATTGACAGAGAAGAAAAAAGTTAAGGATTCGGACTGTAGAAAGAGAATTATTGAATATCAGAACAGGTTTAGGAATCAATCTAAAACTGGTGGGATAAGGGAGATTCAAATTTAAACAAAGAATGAGGGCAAGTTCAAACGCAAATTTGTGATAAGGGCATCATACCGATTATTTGTCATTCTGTTCAAATTCCATGTTATTCTTGAACGGTTAATCTCTAGATCGAATGCAGTTTAATGCTGAAATTGCTGAAGGATTCGATGAGAAAGCCCTGTGTAATCACTATCTTTAAGCCTTCCAGGAATCAAACGAAGACCCAAGTACCTAACCGGTAGAGCACCTGGTTTAAGGTGGGTATAATCCAAAAGTTCCTGTAACTT
Organism: Eucalyptus microcorys; assembly: GCA_014182515.1. Classification (NCBI taxonomy): domain Eukaryota; kingdom Viridiplantae; phylum Streptophyta; class Magnoliopsida; order Myrtales; family Myrtaceae; genus Eucalyptus; species Eucalyptus microcorys. Next base: position 52,798,543 of record CM024569.1, on the reverse strand, counting down.
CACTTGGCTCAAACCAGCTGAAGAAAGCTCAATTTTTATGGGATTCAACCTCAAGCCAGTAAGTGCATAAAACAAAGCTAATACAGCAGCAAAATAATCCTTTATCACCATCAAGAAAGATCTTGAGGTTATCAGCAAAACAAAGGTGAGTAAGCTTGATTCTTCTGCACACTGTGAAACTTAAATGAACCTCAAGCAGCAAGAACATCCAACAGCCTACTGAAAACCTCCATTGTCATCACAACATGTACGCAGATATAGGATCACCTCGTCTTAAACCTTTCTTCCCTGGGAAATATTCAACAAGCTTCCCGTTAACATTAATAGAAAACCTAAGAGTAGTAATGCACTTCTCAACCTAGTTGAGGAACTGAGGAGGAGTACCAAAAGCTGCAAGCAGGCATTATGTTAATTTTTTCCTTTTTTTCAACAAAATATTGAAGGTTAAATAATGTCAGATTAAGGAAAGGATCTTTTCTGACAAGGCATAGCCGTAAATTTATTCCTCTTTCCTGAGAAGTGTTCGCATTAAACATGTCAGTATAATAACATTATTTGTCGTATGATGAGTACCTATATCCATAAATTCCGTGAATGCCTCATGCTTGAAGTACGCGAGCTTAAAAAATTGTCCATGTTTTACAAACTACATCTAATCATATGCGTACACATGCGGATGCAATATCGGTGGCTGACGAGAGATTTTTTTTTTTTTTTGTGGCGCGTTGTTGAAGAAAGTGCGAAAGTACGAGGACCAAAAGTACAATTTTTCGACAGCGAGGTCAATTTTTGCGATGTGGGGGTGGAAATATTCACTCCTTATGCTGCCCGTGCCCTTTCTGATCTTCACTAATCAGGACATTAATGATATTTATTCGCATTTTGCACATCATATATGAATTCGAGAATGATTAATTTGATTGATCTACAGCCCAAAAGAAGAAGAAGAAGAAGAAGAAGAAGAAGAAGAAGAACTAAACATGTTTTTTTATTAGGTAGTCCACCTATAATAGACCTGTAATTTAATTGACATCATGGTAATCCAACGTTCTGTTCAGTTTTTGAGTATTCTACAAAGAAGAGTGAGCCTTTTGATTAAGGTGAAGTAGGATTCCACTAAGATAAAGTGTGTTATGCATTAGTCCTTAGGCGTTAATCTTGCATAATAATAGTGTAATTGCTTTAACTTATATAGTAAGAGATCGTCCCAAAAGAAAATCTCTCTCTCACAACACAAAATTCAAATGCCGTTTCGAACCCTCAAATTCTTTATCAAAAGAAGCCATCGGAAGGGTAATTTTCTTTTGGCATGGACCTGGATATAAATGAGTCATTTGTCCATTTAAATCTGGATCTCCATCTTTTCACAGAATTTAAAGATTCCAAGCAAATTTCTCTACCTTTATGGATAAGCTTCAATGTGTGGAGCCCCTTATTCCATTTAAGATTTGGTGATTTGAGCCGTTCACCTGTACACCTGTCTAACAAAAAGATATTACAAAGACACTTTCTACTTAATTTGATGAATGTAGCTCGTAAAACGAAAGAAAAAAAAACAAGCGACTTCACAATGTTAGGATGTGACCAAGTGAAAACATCATACAATATGTTTTCCTTTATTTTTATGATATTTTATAGAGAGTTATAGTGTTTGATCGTAATTAAACACACATGATGTCATCAAACGCATTATGTTTTAGATTTTGGTATGTTGCCCCACCGTTGATGATGTTTATCGTGAGTATGTACAACATACTATAAATTATTAGAAAATGTAATTTTTTTTTATATATATTACAATTACGATAGCTTATAAAGGATATGCAACATCGCGTCATGAGTGCAAAACTTTATAAAATGTCGATTTTTTTTATCGGTGATCATTGCTACACTTTATCATAGCCAAATGAATGATATGAATTTCTTTTTTTTTAACAAGGTGTAGAAATTTTAGCATGAAGGTAAAATGTAGTAGAATGTGAATATGTTTATTGCGCAAGATCGTTCATAAAGGAAGAATGGGATGAAAATTGAGATTCAAGAGACGGGGTCAGCAAGAACAAAGAATGTTTTTTAGTTTTCATTTTCTTCTCAGAGAGCTGCCTTATTTTCTTTACGGAAAGCAATTGAACGGCCTGTAAACATTCGGTGGCCAGATTTTCTTGAAATTGTAGTAGTGACTTAGAATACACCCTCATTTTGATTATGATGACAACTTTCTTGATCATGTAGGGGACGATTTAGCAATTCCACAACACTCTTTCGATATCCCATTTTTCCACTAAATCCTTGAAATGCAAACTTTGTTTTTTTTTTTTTTACAATATTTGTTGTTATTCACTGTTGGGGAGAACTCGGGTACAACAATTCATCATGACCAAACGCAATCCAGGATCAATTTCTCCTCCAAAGCTAAATCAACTAAAAATTTCTTAACCCCTAGCAACAACCAGCAATGTATAGCCTCACAAAATGCAAATATAACGCTGAAATGATAAGTAGACAAAGCAAATAACGACACCGATGATTTAACGTGAAAACCCGATGCGGAAAAAAACCACGGACCGCCCAAAAATATCCACTAATCACCAAGAATAGTAGGATACACAAAGTATTTTTCTCTAGTCACACGCTAGAGGCTCAACATCAACATTATAATCATCTCCTTCTCACCATATAGGTAGACAAACAAGTTTGGAATAAGAAAACCTTAATCGTAACTAGAGAATTCAAAGACGGTTCTTGACAAACAAAAACCATCAACTCGTAGCCCTCGGTCTCACGAACAACATATTGAAATTTGAGCCGATTCCGTCAATATTTGGCCTTCGAATCAAAGCCGCAAAGTTGCGGCCCTCTTCCTTTCTTTTCTTCTCCCTCGCTTCAGCAGTTTTTGTTTTCTCTCACCTGTCTTCACTTTTTCGAGCGCACACCCATGTACGACACTCCACTTCTTTTTGTTTTGTTTTGTTTTCTCTTTTTTTTTTTTTATTTAATGCTGGCTGGGCCCCACATGAAAGTGGACCTAGCCAACAAATCTCCCCCTCCACCTCATGTGGGAAGGTTCGTCATGCCCGCTTTTCTTCTACAAGCGTCAAGCTTCACCATGGGCAAGGCTTTGGTCATCATGTCGGACTTATTGTTGTCGGTATGTACTTTCTCAAGTAGGAAGAGCTTCTCTTCTAGCTTTTCTCGGATCCAATGATACTTCACATCAACATGCTTCGATCTTGAATGAAACACCGGATTCTTGCTAAGATGGATGGCACTCATGCTATCGCAAGATAGAACAAACTTCTCTTGCTTCAAGCCCAACTATTGTAGGAATTTTTGCATCCACAAAAGTTCTTTACCTCCTTCAGTAATAGCAATATACTCCGCTTCAGTTGTAGACAAAGCGGTACATTTTTGCAATCTCGATTACCATGAAATAACTCCCCCTGCAAAGATTATTATAAAACCCGATGTGGATTTTCGGGAATCAATATCACAGGCATAGTTCACATCCGAGTAGCCACTGAACTCAGGCTTCGCATTTTCATAACACAAGCAAAGTGTAGAAGTGCCTCTAAGATATCTCAGAATCCATTTAACAGCAATCCAATGCTCCTTACTTGGATTAGAGAGAAATCTACTCACAACACTAACTGCATGAGTAATATCAGGTCTTGTACAAACCGTGGCGTACATCAAACTACCCACGGCCGATGCATAAAGAATTTTCATCATCTCAACCTTCTCTTTCTCACTTGAAGGACACTCATTACTACTCAACTTGAAATGGCCTGCAAGTGGAGTACTCACCGGTTTACATGTGCTCATGTTGAATCTTTCAAGCACCTTTTCAATATACTTCTCTTGAGATAACCACAGTTTCTTATTCTTCTTATCACGAGTAATTCTCATGCCTAAGATTTGCTTAGCCGGGCCTAGGTCTTTCATTGCAAAAGCTTTACTCAACTCATTTTTCAAGCTCTTGATTTTTTTGGCATCATGCTCAACAATCAACATATCATCCACATAAAGTAGAAGAATAAGAAAATCATTATTTGAAAATCTTTTCATAAAGACACAAGAATCGGAGTTTGTCTTACCATATCCTTGTTCTTCCATGAATGATTCAAACTTCATATACCATTGCCTTGGTGCTTGCTTGAGACCATATAAGCTTTTCCTCAATCTTTATACAAGGTGCTCCTTGCCTTTAACTTCAAAGCCCTCTGGTTGCTTTATATATATCTCTTCTTCTAGGTCTCCATGAAGAAAAGCCGTCTTTACATCAAGTTGTTCAATTTCTAAATTCAAACTGGCGGCCAACCCAAGAACAACTCGAATAGAAGACATCTTTACAACCGGTGAAAAAATCTCTTCAAAGTCTATGCCATTCTTTTGACGAAAGCCCTTCACAACAAGTCTAGTCTTGTATCGTGGTTGTAAACTATTTTCTTCCGTCTTCAACTTGTACACCCACTTATTTGTGAGTGTTCTCTTACCCTAAAGCAACTTCACCAATTCAAATGTGTGGTTCTCATGCAAGGATTTAAGCTCCTCTTGCATGGCTTCATGCCACTCATTCTTTCGTTCACATGATATAGCCTTTTCATAAGTTTCTGGCTCCCCTACATCAGTGAGTAACACACTCATGTGGCAAATATTTTTGAGAAGGCCTACGCTCTCTTTCAGATCTTCTAACTTGAGGTAGGATAGATTGCTCTTGCTCAGCTATTTCACATGTCTCAGCTGAAGAATCAACATTATGTGATGATTTACCATCTTCATGATTTCCTTGCACTTTTCCCCCATGATTTCTATCGATATTAGGACTTGGGCTAAAACTAACTGAACGTTGAGCTATATTCTTTGGTCTCTCTACCTTGTCAATGTCTTCAATAGTTTGATACTCATAAAACACCACATCTCGGCTTCTAATGACTTTCTTTGCAACTCGATCCCATAACATGTAGCCAAACTCTTCATGTCCATAACCTAAGAAGATACACTGTTTAGACTTGTCATTAAGCTTGGATCTTTCATCTCTTGGAACATGCACAAATGCCCGACAACCGAACACTTTTAAATGGCTGTAGGAAACATCTTTGCCACTCCAAACTCTTTGTGGAACATTCCCCTTAAGAGGAATTGATGGAGAAAGATTTATCAAGTCTACTGCTATTCTCATCGCTTCACCCTTAAGCAACTTCGAATGAGAAAGCATACACCGAATTTGATCATTAATTGTCCGGTTCATTCTCTCTGCCACTCCATTATGCTGTGGTGTTTTTGGAACAGTCTTCTCAAGCTTGATACCATAATCCCTGCAATAGTGTTCAAATGGGCTTCTATATTCACCACCATTGTCAGCTCGAACACATTTCAGCTTCTTCCTGGTTTCTCTTTCCACATTGACATGAAATTACTTGAAAGCCGCAAGTACCTGATCTTTAGATTTCAAAGCAATAGCCCACACTTTTCTAGAACAGTCATCAATAAATGTCACAAAGTATAATGCACCTCCAAGAGTTCTAACATCCATGCAACAAACATCAGTGTGAATTAAATCAAGTACATTTAATTTCGTGTGTGGAGAGGAACTATGAAATGAGAATCTATGTTGCTTACCTGTAAGACAATGAGTGCATTCCTTTAGATTTTTCTCATTCAAAGGTAAAATGTTCTTTCTAGCAAGAGTTTCAAGTTTTTTCTTGCTAAGATGACCCAGCCTCATATGCCATAAATCAACCGAGGAATCCTCCACTGCATTTACCTCTTCTTTAATCAAGTCAGCTTGCATGGTGTAGAGAGAGCCTATCTTCTACCTTTTGCCACTATCATGGAACCTTTAGTCAACTTCCATTTGCCATTTAAGAAGGAATTACAATAACCATCATCATCTAAGGCACCCGTAGAGATCAAGTGAAGTCGAATATCCGGAACATGTCTCACATTTTTCAAAAGCAAATTACATCCGACATCGGTTTCCAAATAAACATCTCCCATGCCAATAACCTTGGAAACATCACTATTTCCCATCCTAATGCAACCAAAGTTACCGCCACGATAAGAAGCAAAGTAATCACGCTGTGAGGTGACGTGAAAAGAGGCCGCGGAATCAACAACCCACGTAGAGTCTTGGTATGTAAAATTCACATATCCGTCATCACATATAAACACAATATCGCCATCGGATGCAACCGTTGTTGTAGCTTGTTTCTCTTCTTTCTTTCGATCTCCATTTCTATCATGAGATCTATCTCTCTTTGGCAACCAACATTCTTTTGCATAATGTCCCATTTTGCCGCAATTATAACACTTCACACTCCTTCTCGGTCTTGATTTCGACCTTTCTCTTGACTTGCCTCGGGTATCATTTCTTTGAAACTTTCTTGATTGACTTCTCGCTCTGTTTTCTATAACAAGAGCATCCGATGTAGAAGCATAATTCAAGCCTTTTCTTCTTGTTTCTTCATTGAACAATCTTTCTTTAACCATGCTCATAGAAAGCACACCAAAAGGAGCCGAGTTGTTTAACGCCACAATCAAGGTGTCCCAATTATCAGGAAGAGTACCAAGTAATAAGCATGCTTGCAATTCATCACCAAGATCAATCTCAAGATTTGTCAATTGATTTACAACATCTTGAAATTCACTCAAGTGTTCCGTCATATTACTCCCATTGTATCTCAAATTCACAAGTCGCTTAACCAGAAGAGCTTTATTTTGTGGAGTTTTTCTCTTATAGAGATCTTGTAATTTCTTCCACAAAGTGTCCGCCTTCGTTTCTTGAGCAACATGATGAAACACACTATCATCAATCCATTGTCGAATAAATCCAACCGTTTTCCGATTCATTCTCTCCCATTCTTTGTCTTCCTTATCTCCTTTGGCTTCATCACTCTCAATAGGATCAAATAAGTCTTTGCAATATAACACATCTTCCATCCGAGGCTTCCAAATAGAATTATTCGAGGCATTTAACTTAAACATGGTGCTGCTGGTTTTTCCATTTAACACTAGAATTTCGACCTTAGCTCTAATATCACTTGTTGGGGGAGAACTAGGGTACAACAATTCACCACGACCAAACGCAATCCAAGATCAATTTCTCCCCCGAAGCTAAATCAACTAAAAATTTCTTAAACCCCAGCAACAACTAGAAATGTATAGCCTCACAAAATGCAAATATAATGCCGAAATGATAAGTAGACAAAACAAATAACGACACCAAGGATTTAACGTGAAAACCCGATGCCGGAAAAAACCACGGACCGCCCAAAACATCTACTAATCATCAAGAATAGTAGGATACACAAAGTATTCTTCTCTAGTCACACACTAGAGGCTCAACATCAATATTACAATCATCTTCTTCTCACCACATAGGTAGACAAACAAGTTTGGAGTAAGAAAACCTTAACCGCAACTGGAGAATTCGGAGACGGTTCTCAACAAACAAAAACCATCAACTCGTAGCCCTTGGTCTCACGAACAACATACTGAAATTTGAGCCGATTCTGTCAATTTTTGACCTTCGAATTAAAGTCGCAAAGTTGCAGCCCTCTTCCTTTCTTTTCTTCTCCCTCGCTTCAGCAGTTTTTGTTTTCTCTCACCTGTCTTCACTTTTTCGGGCGCACACCCACGTACGACACTCCACTTCCTTTTGTTTTGTTTTGTTTTCTCTTTTTTTTTTTTTTTAATGCTGGCTGGGCCCCAAATGAAGGTGGACCCAGCCAACATTCACTAAGTGGGTAGTTAATTATAATGTCACATTACATCATGTTATAAGTGTGCCCAATGAATCAATTTATACTTCCATGCCTACCTAAGAGAAAAGAGCTTAATTTGTAAAATTCAACACGACTTGATAAATTGAACTCGGGTCGCCTTTTTCCTATATGCACTTGTTATCATCTATCCATGATTAAGAGAAACTTTCTCGCATTAGTCTTCTGATTCGTGACTTATAAACATGGATATTATACAGGTTTGAATTTAGCTAAATCTATATCTTCGTGATCTGTAACCTATGAATCACAGCTTGAGCCAGGGATGGAAGAAAATATGACTCTTTCCTAAGAACAATTCATACTAATCCTCCCACTTTCAGCCTTTGACGATCCAATTAATTTATCTTTATTTAGTGGAGAGACACTCTTCTTTGCATATTAATGGAAGAAAATATGACTCTATCCTAAGATAAATCATAATACTCCACCTATGTTTAGTGTTTGACGATCCGACTCTTTTATCTATCTTTAGATGCAGGTCAAAATAGTTAGAGCTGAGTAGGTATAGAGAGACATGTTACGCATTGACACGGAAAGTTAGCCTTTTGACGAAGGTAAAGTATGATTCCACTAAGATAAAGTGTGTTATGCATTGATTAAAGTTCTCCTTAGGCGGTCATGCGGCATAAAATTAGGGGAATTGTCTAAACATATATAGGAACAGATCTTCCCAATAGAAAAGCTCTATCTCCCGCTCCATCTCTCGAAATTGAATTGCACTTTTGAACTTCAATTTTTTTATCAAAAGAAATGATTAAACTCTGGTTCATCACTAAAAAGTAACCCGGAAGGTATTTTCTTGTGGAATGGAGCTGTATATGAATGTGTCATGCATTGTCAATTGAAATCTAGGTCTCCATCTTTTTACAGAATATAACACGATACGACATGCCTAATTTTATGCGTTAACACGATCAGCAGTTAGGCTGCGTTTGGTTCAGCATTTGCAATGGGCTTTGAGTCCAATGCAAATGCTGAAAGCCCAAAGCTACTTGGGGAAAATGCAATTGTGTTTGGTAAAAATCTTTTGCAAATAGACTTTGAGTTGAATGTGCGTTTGGTAAAGAAAACTTTCGCAAGGGGCTTTGATGGGTATAATACATATATATATATATTCTTTTTCTTTTTCTTTTTCTTTTTCTTTTTTCTTTTTTTTTGAAAATTCAGCTAAACCCTTCGCCGGACCGGCGAAGGGCTGCGATCGCCGGCGAGCCAGATCTGGCACCGGCGGCCGTCGACTGAGGTCGCTCGACCTCGGGCGACCTTCGGCGAGGGTTGCGTGACCCGGCCCGAGGGCCGCCGGAGGTTGCCCGACCTCGGGCGACCGGGGTCGCTCAACCCGGGGCCGCACGACCTAGGCGACCGCCGCCCGGGTCTCGCGGCCGCAGCGGCCCTCGCCTAGGTCTCGCGAGGGTGTCACTTGGGTCTCGCGAGGGTCGCACGACCCGGGCGGCGATCGCCCGGGTCGCGTAGCCCCCGGGTTGAACAACCCTCGCCGAGGGTCGCCTGAGGTCGGGCGACCTCCGGCGGCCCTCGGCTGGGTCACGCGACCCTCGCCAGAGGTCGCCCAACCTCGAGCGACCTCAGCTGATGGTCGCCAGCGCCAGATCTGGCTCGCCGGCGGCCGTCGCCCTTCGTCGGTCCAGCGAAGGGCTGCTCCTTTTTCATTTAAAAAATAAATAAATACAGGGGCAATAACGAAAATATGAAAAATTAATGAGAGCAGTTTAGGAAGAGAAAAAATGTTTTCAGCATTCCCAAGGGCTGGCTTTCATTTGAAAGCTCCTTCAGATTGGTTGCCAAACACCCATATTTGGGCTGAAGGGGCTTTGGGGGCTGAATGGGCTTTCTAAATGCCCATCCAAACGCACCCCACACCTTGACTATAATGCTACTGTTGTCATGCATGAAATTACACCATTTTAAGGCCTAAGTCAACTAATCTACCTAACCAAATATACATTAGCAATCTCTATACTTGAATCTTACTTACCATTTACTCATAGTCTCCATGTTGAATCATACTCGTTCCTCTATAAATAAGATTGATGCACTATACTCGTTATTCATTCTTGAAAAGCAGACAAAAAGTTCGAAATATGAGAACGCGGATTACACTCTTTGTGGTGTTCCTGCTCGTTCTAAGTATTTCTCTATATAACAGAGTGGGAAAAGTGCCAAAAAAGTCCTAAACCTTTTGTATTTGTGCCGATTTAGTCCTAAACATTTTTTTGGTGCTGATTTAATCCTAAACATTTTTACGTTGTGCTAATTCAGTCATTTCCGACTAATTTTGGTCAGATTTTGCTGACTAGATGCCAGCTGGTTGACGTGGCCTGATCAGCACTAACGTGAACAATTTTTAATAATATTTTTTTTAATTTTTTAATTTTTCTTTTTCTTTTTTTCTTCCTCCAGCTGGTTGCTGGAGCTCGGCAACCAGCCAAAGGCGATGGCTGGCGAGGTCAAGGTAGACCTCGCTCGATCTGGCGTGGGTTGAGCCTTGCCCATGGCTGGCGCGGGGCGAGCCTTGCCAACTCGACGCGAGGCCAGCTCGACAGCGATGGCGGTGGCTGGATTAGATCCAGCGAACGGCAAGTAGGGCGCGGGTGACGAGCGTGAGAGGCGAAGATGCGTGGACCGGCATGTGAGCAAGGGACGGCGGGATTGCAGCAAGGCCGCCTCCTCTCCCTCGCCCTCGTTGCTCAGGCCTCGAGGTGGCCTCGCCAGATCTGGCGAGGGCGAGTCTTGCTGCCCGCTTAAGGCCGCCCTCGTGGGCACCGGCGAGGTGGCCGGCAAGGTCGACCTTGACCTCGCCGGCCGTCGCCTCTGGCCAGTTGCCGAGCTTCGGCGACCGGTTGGAGGAAGAAAAAAAGAAAAAAAGAAAAAAGAAAAAAAAATCAAAAAATCAAAAAAATTAAAATATTATTAAAAGTTGTCCACGTTAGCGCCGATCAGGCCACGTTAGTTAGTCGGCGTCCAGTCAGTAAAATCCGGCTAAAATTGGCCGGAAATGACTGAAATGGCACAATATAAAAATGTTTAGGACTAAATCAGCACCAAAAAAAAGGTTTAGAACTAAAGACAAAAAGGTTTATGACTTTTTTGGCACTTCTCCCCAACAGAGTTCATGTCCAAATCATTAACAGTTTGGCAGGACAAGTAATGCTCACTGTTCATTGCAAATCCAAGGATGACGACCTCGGCATTCATGAGATCGCTTCGAATGGCACTTGGGAATTCACGTCCCGGGCCAGCTTTATATTCGAGACGCTGTACTTTTGCAGGTTTGAGTGGCCAGGTCATTGTCACTATTTCGATATATACAGTGAGGAAAGAGATCTACTTCGATGCCGGAAATACTGTCCATGGAATATCTACCTGGACGGGCCATGTCTGAATAACGAAGACTGTGAGAGTTGGAATCATCCAGATCCTTCGTGTCAAGGTTGACGTTCGTGCTGTGTCATGCCAAGGGAAAAAAAAGAAGAGGAATAAGCAAAGGAGGTGTTAATTCGCCATGGTTGAGAGAATATTATATCCTTCCCCTGTGGATGAAATAATGGTAGGTTGCCTAAATTTTTCAATGGTGATAATCCCCTCGTGAGTAACTTTTCTTTTCCTGTATTCTCTTTGCTTAGCACTCATGTAAATAAAAGAAAAAAAATCAATAAAAGAGCTTTTTTCTTTTCCGTTGCTCGGTGAATTTAGCGAAGAGTTAATTTTAGTATACACTGATGGCATAAAAAATGAATTATATAGCAGTGTTACTAAACCTTAATTTGAAAACTATGACCATTTACATTATCACCATCCCTCAAATTAAGAGGATGATCGCATATGTATATGATATGTTCTATTCATATTCGAGAATCGGGCTGAATAGAAAAAGTTCTCTTTTTCTGTCCTCGCTGAGTCGATTTAAGAGAATGCTCTTAATCTTGGGTGGGATCACTGGCACCATTCAAGAATTTACTTGACAGATTTTTAAATTAGCTAACTCTATGATTTTACCTTAGCATTTTATGGTAAACACCGTCGGTTTCATATCCCTTGGTATATTCTTTGGGATCAAGCAATGGTTGCTTTTGCAACATGTCGCAACGTGACCATATCGACGGGGTCAAAATCAATGTACTTCTTATAATTTCATGTTGGGAATAACGGATCCCCAAAAACCGGATTCGACACTAAATCGAACCCCTAAATCGATGCGGAAGACGAAGCTCGGGAATAACACGTATCACCGATCCTAAAGCACACCACGGATTCGAGCGTACCTTGTTAGCCACAGATTAAACACCAATGCCGAAGATTGAGGAAGAGAAAACGATCATGTTCGATCCGATGACATCAATTGGCCTAGGAGGGAAGATGGCGTCGCCGTTTGCGCTCGTTTTTCCTTTTGGAGGGAGAGAGGGAGAGGAACGTACGCACAAAATGCCAAAGGGTGCCTTCTCCCTCTCTTTCCTCCCTTATATACATTCCCTCCAAACAGGAATCGTGCCCCTTCATCCATGGGCCCTAATATTGTGGGCCGGGCTTTCAGGCCCAACATGGGTGGACGGGCCTTAAGCCCATCACATAAAACCATCATCTCCCACTCGCACATGGTGGGCCGAACAGAATTCTCTTTACCTCTCTTCAACATTCATACCGGTGAATAATCCGGGCGACCAGCATACTTTGAGAGCTCGTTGCCATACATCTGTTAGGAATATATAGCAGCTCATAATGGGCATCACATCCTGAGTAGATTTAGTATGCAGTACCCTAAATCGATCGATCACATTTATATCTCTCTTGATCTCTTTTAAACAATGATATTTATATTGTATTCACAATTATGATTATCCCAAAGACAGTCATAATTGGTTAACCGGTGAATACAAAACTACAATGTGATTCTCCAAAATCGATCTTCCTCTTTCCTTCAAACTCTCAATTTCAGTTCAGCTTGCTTTTCTAGAAATGTCCCATTAGATCGAATCAAACCGTGACCATTGGCAACATCCTAAGATAGCAAACACTAAATAGAAATCTTGAGAATAAGTAAGAGTCATGAGGGGACTAAAAATTGAGGAACTCTTTTCCTCAAGAGTCTCACACGACACAAAAATTGAGATCAAACTTTTGTCACTCTTATTGGTCGTCTCATGCATACGTAGTATGAAATACGTATTACGGTATTAACTCCTTTCCCATGGAGCGTATGTCTACACCTTTCAATACCGTACATATGATAGTTCAGACATACCAAATGTCTAACTTGAGTTCATGTATCTACTCATTCACAAAATTCATCAGAACTCACATCTGGCATCATAGACAGATAAAGTAAAATATGTGGGGTATTTTACTTTCGGACATAATAAGTGTTATGTCCTCATCTTAACACCCAGTTAAGGCGACATACGTATTTTAAGCTTTAGCTCTCGATTATCACCTAGATAATAAGCTTAAAACAGTCTCATCTCTATTTATCACACAGTAAATAGAGGCGATTACCCGTGTGAGTGGGCTAATCTTATATCTGTCCGACATACTTTCTCAACCTAAAGTAATGCACTGAGCATTAAGATGCATAAAGATCAAACAAAGATTCATAGGCACTAATGATGAAAAATACAAATTCATCAAATGTGAACGCTTCAGGGAAATTACAATCCATTCAGTACATCGGACTCTACGCAATCCTAGAGATTTCATATGGCCACAAAACACATCTCTAGGTATTGGCTTTGTCATAGGATCTGCTACTATTCTATGCGTAGTATGTACTCTAAGTTCACATCTTTTCGTGCAATCATATCATTGACAAAAGTATACTTGGTATCTATGTGTTTGGTCTTGCCATGATATTTTGGATCTTTGGTGTACGTTTTTGCTGCTTGGCTATCACAGCTTAACCAATAATGAATCTGCAGCACTTCAAATAACACCTAAATGATCCAATAATCTCTTAAGCCAAACATCTTCTTTTATTGCTGCTGATAATGCCACGAACTCGGTTTCCATCGTGGACAAGGCTATACACTTTTGTTTCTTACTGCTCCAACATATGGTGCCATTATTCGGTAAGAAAACAAACCCGGAGGTAGATTTTATTTCATCTAAATCTCCTCTCCAATCAGCATCAAAATAGCCTTTGAGTTGCAGATCCTTTCCATAATAACTCAACGTATAATCAGCAGTCCCCTTTAGATACCTCGGTATTCTTTTAACGGCTTTCCAACGTGCTTGACCTGGATTGGATTGGTATCTACTCATCATTCCAATTGCAAAACATATGCCAGGTCTTGTACACATCATAGCGTACATCAAGCTTCCAACAGCACTAGCATAAGGAACATGTTGCATTTGTTCCTTCTCTTGTGGAGTCCTTGGACACAGTCTATGGCTCAATCCTTCACCTTTTGCAATAGGAGTATCTATGGGTTTACAATCTTGAAATCTTAACTCCAAGAATGTAAGCTACATCACCCATGTCTTTCATCTCAAAGTTGGAAGACAACCAACTCTTGACAGTATTAACAAACTCCATATTGTTTCCGGCGATTAGTATATCATCAACATATAATGATATGATCACAAATTGATCTTAGGATCTTTTGATATATACACAATGATCCTTATCTATCATTGTAAAGTCATATCCCATTATGGCATTATGAAAACGTATATACCATTGTCTTGACGATCGCTTAAGACCATATATCGACCCCCAAAGTCGACATACCTTTTCTTCTTGGCCTTTCACTATGAAACCAGCAGGTTGTTCCATATATGTTCCTTCTTCTAATTCTCCATTGAGGAAAGCAGTCTTTACATCCATTTGATGTAACTCAAGATCCATACTAGCCACTATTGCCGAATAATGCGAATCGAGGTAAATCCCTCTACGGAGAAAATGTATCTTCATTATCGGTTCCTTCCCGTTGATTATACCCCTTCGCCACAAGGCGAGCCTTATGCCTTTCTATCGAGCCATCGGCCTTTCGCTTTATTTTGAGAACCCACTTGTTCCCAATAGCTTTGTGTCCTTTTGGAAGATCAACCAGTTCCCAGACTTGGTTTGATTTCATTGACTCAATTTCCTCTTCCATTGCATGAATCCATTTTTCCTTATTAGGGCAATTCGAGCCTCATTAATATTTCTTGGCTCATTCTCATCTTGTGGAGCAATCATAAAAGTTTCTCCTTCAATGTCAAAACGTCGATGGGGAATACTTTGGCGACTTGTTCGCTATATGGGAGATTGTACACTTAGCACATCATTCCCCATTATGCTCCCACTTGGATTAGATAATGATGATATCATCTCATCATGTGGTTGTAATTGAGAATGAGTTGAATTCAATTCATCACTTCTCATATTACTCCCACTTGGATGAACTCCATTAATATCATTATCTTGATCCAAGGTTTCAAATAGAGGTAATCTTCCCCTATTTCGCCCTTCTTAGGAAATTCATCCACTAAGAATGTGACATCCCGTGATTCAAATTCAGTTATACTCCCACTTTCCTGCTCACCTACGAACACATACCTTTTCGAGTGTTCGGAGTATCTCATTAAAATACTATTCTTTCCTTTAGGACCCAATTTCCCAAACTTGTGAGAGGACTCATGAGTATAGGCAGCACAACCCCATGGCTTAAGAAAACTTAAGTCCGGTTTTCTACATGTCCATAACTCATATGGAGTGGAACTAACTGATTTGGAAGGCACCCGGTTAAGTATATAGGCAGCAGTTAACAACACATCACTCCAAAAAGTGATATGTAAGTTAGCATGCGCCATCATGGACCTAACCATTTCCAGCAGGGTTCTGTTTCTTCTCTCTCGCAACACCATTTTGTTGAGGAGTATATGGAATAGACAACTGTATTTATATTCCTTTTCATCACATTATTTTCTGAACTCATTAGATAAATATTCTCGACCTCGATCGGATCTCAATACTTTTATTTTCTTGTCTAATTGATTTTCTTCTAAGTTCATAAACCTTTTGAAACAACATAATGCTTCAGATTTATGAGAAATCAAAAAGACATATCCGAATCGAGTATAATCATCTATAAAAGTGATGAAATAAACAGCCCAATGCCTTCTTCTCACAGTCATTTAATCACGACGTCGAATGGATTAAATGCAGAGGAAATTCAGCTCTTTTACTTTTTCAAATGGTTTCCTTGTCATTTTCCCTACTAGGCAATGCTCACATATGGGCAAATCGACTTTTTCAATGTTGCCCAACAAGCCCTCTTTGGCTAGTCTATTCATACATTATTGGCCAATATGACCAAGTCTAGCATGCCACACATTCACATCATTATCATATGAAGTAGAAGATGTGAAACAAGGGAATAACATATATTGACATCACCACAGTCAACATTTAGTACAATAAAACCATCTAGAAAGTGACCACAATCATAGTAGTTTGTATCCAAATACAAATCTACACCGTTATTACGGAAGTTCACACTAAAACCAAGTTTAACCAACATCAAAACAGACACTTAAATTTCGACAAATCTCCAGAGCATATAGAACATCATGTAGGAACAAGGTGCGCCCACCACACATGTTCAGTTGGTAGGTGCCAATCCCTTTAACTTCAGCTCTGGAGTTGTTTCCCATATAGATCCACTTAGTTCCAGTTGGTATTCGTCGGAATTCCACGAAGGATCCTCTATCCTTCGTTACATCGTCTGTTGCTCCTGAATCTACAATCCACAAAGGATTGGATTCAGCTAATAATACAGAACTTGACACAAAAGTAAAGTTCTCAAATGTACAAGAGGTGTTTACCTTCTTTGGCTCACGACAGTCGCGAGCATAGTGACCTTTCTTGTCACAATTGTAACACCTCACCCTTGACATTTTCTTCACTTGAGGACGTTTTCCTCTCTTGTGTTGGTTAACTCTTGATCTCTTGCAATAAGGACTTGATCCTTTGCATTCCCACATATTGAACGAATCAATACGCTTGCGCTTAGAGCTCAAAGCCCTTTCTGAGCTAGAGCCAGCATTGTAAATTTCTATTTTCAGCTCACATGCCGTTAAGCGGTCCTCTACCAGCTCAAGGTGGCGCACAGCATCCTCAAGATCTTCCATAACATGGTCAAGAGCTTCTAGTGCTTCTTGCTTTTCTAACACATATTGAATTTTCATATTCAATATTTCACAATTGTTGCCGTTCATATCAGCAATTACGTTCTTAGTTGCTGAAAACATCGATCTGAACACATCAGACATACATGCACGAATAATTAATGCCTATCATTTATGCATCCCTATTTGCACAGACCCATCATATTAATGAATAATTTCAAGTAAGGTTTCAGAATCAAAAGGTCACTATGTTTCCAATCATCCTCCAAAAATCCTAACTTAAAACTATCATTAATATGATTGTCATATGCAAAATCAATTCTATGAAGCTACAAAAACTTCTAAACTACCCACAGCTAATTACCCACAGCAACCAGCAATAACAGAAAAGCAACTAATATCTAACATCCAATAGAATAATAATACTTTCACATAATACATTATATATTACACTAAGCAATATATACAGGGAAAAATATCAACATGGAAAGAGATATTTACACCCACAAAACATCTCATAATTAATCTAAGAAATAAATAGGGAAAGTCCCTTCTAATCTATCACCAAAGTATCTCGAGAAAACCGAAGGCACATTTGCCAACCATGGGAAAACTTTTGGAGAGCTTTCATGTCGCCACCAAGGCGCATTCACTCTGCGCCATGTGGCGCTCAATCTAAGGGTTGAAGTTTTGGCCAACTCAATCCTATAGTACTCTCTTACAAAAGCTTCCACTAGCCCCCGTAATCCGGGAACACGTTGACCTCCCATAGCCGATCTAACACTGCTTGCCATTCGGGTGGAAGAGTGTTCATCAAAGCCGGCACCTTCTCAAAATCCGGCATAAGATAACCATTCCGATGATTTCTGTATCATCCGATTGACCTTGACCATGTGTGATACTAAATCACCATCAAGCCACCGATAATCAGCTAACTCTTTCGTCAGCCTTTTCAGTCTAGCTCTTCCTTCGTCCGTTCTCGGGATTGCAGGTATCCATGCATAACGCATCATAGTTCCTACAACGAATACAGAACTCAAATGGATCACTTATAATCCACAATTAAACAAAATGGAAAATACATAATTTTCCATGATTCAAGCAACAAATGCAGAATAAAAAAAAATGGATTACCTCTAACCCACACAGACATAATTGAAAAAGAAACAAATTCCTTTTCTTTTTTTTCTTTTTTTTTTTTTTTTTTTTTTTTCGGGTCAACGGTCAACGGTCAAAGTCAACGGTCAACGGTCGTCGGTCAACGGGTCACCGGTCAGGTCGTCGGACCGGTCGGCCGGTCGGGCCGGACTGACCGGTCAGGCCGATCGGGCCGGGTCGGGCGAACCGACCGCACGTGCCGCGCGCGTGCGCGGGCTGACGTCACGCAGACGTCAGCAGGCACGTGCCGCGCGTGTGCCAGGCGTCCGCGGGTCGGGTCGGGTCGACGTAGGGTCGGGTCGCCGGCCGGTGACCGGCCGTCCAACGGTCGTCGACGATGACGTCATCGATGACGTCATCCCGGCGGTTATCGTGACGTCACGGTGACATCAGCACGTGTCGGTTCGCCGGTCGCCGGCGCGCACATGCCGGTTCGCCGACCGGTGCGTGCGCCGCACGCGCTGGGCGAGCAAGCACTTCCGGGCGCGTCGCGCCCACGCGCAGCGCCTTCTGGCCGCGCGTGTGGGGCGTGCGGCGTCTCCCGGTGGCGCACGACATGTCGTCGGACTCGTCTCGACGAGCCCTTTCACTCTATGCCTTCAGAAATTGATTTCGAATTACGAAAACTCAGAAAAATGGCCGAACAGCGCTCGGGTGTCGGGATTTCTCGCCCGATCCGTACGGCCGAATTGCTTTTGCGAAAAATCAATCAAAAAACGTCAAACAGGTCGGGAAAACGTGAACTAGGGCTCTGATACCAATGTTGGGAATAACGGATCCCCGAAAACCGGATTCGACACTAAATCGAACCCCTAAATCGATGCGGAAGACGAAGCCCGGGAATAACACGTATCACCGATCCTAAAGCACACCACGGATTCGAGCGTACCTTGTTAGCCACCAGATTAAACACCAATGCCGAAGATTGAGGAAGAGAAAACGATCATGTTCGATCCGATGACATCAATTGGC
This sequence comes from Eucalyptus microcorys, assembly GCA_014182515.1. Classification (NCBI taxonomy): domain Eukaryota; kingdom Viridiplantae; phylum Streptophyta; class Magnoliopsida; order Myrtales; family Myrtaceae; genus Eucalyptus; species Eucalyptus microcorys. Next base: position 52,779,509 of record CM024569.1, on the reverse strand, counting down.
CTAGGAGGGAAGATGGCGTCGCCGTTTGCGCTCGTTTTTCCTTTTGGAGGGAGAGAGGGAGAGGAACGTACGCACAAAATGCCAAAGGGTGCCTTCTCCCTCTCTTTCCTCCCTTATATACATTCCCTCCAAACAGGAATCGTGCCCCTTCATCCATGGGCCCTAATATTGTGGGCCGGGCTTTCAGGCCCAACATGGGCGGACGGGCCTTAAGCCCATCACATAAAACCATCATTTCAAAATGGGTCACTTCTGATGATAAGTAGCATAGGGTCATCCGATTATCTCGACTCCATTACGTTTCCAGTTCTTATACCAAATTAGTATTTAGGAATTTGCTACTACGCTTCTCAGTGTGGATCTAGATCTCCATATTTTCACATAATTTGAAATTCGAAGCAATGTCTCTACCCTTATGTATAAGCTTCAAAATTAATCAGACTGAATCATGTCCTAAAGATGGAATATGGTCGGTCATTCACTCTCTCAATCTAATAAATGAAGACGATTAATACAAACTATTTTTCGCGGACTATTTATCAAAGATTAAACCAAAGCCTATTATTGTTTTTGAGGTAAATGAGTGAGCCTTTGATGTACTTCTAACTCGTGTTGAACTTGCGTGCGCAACCATTCACTGTAAAAGTTTGAGAGACTAGAAAATGACTGGTAGAAAAGATTTAGGTACTGCATGTCGTACAAAAATTAAAAAAGTAATATATCTGAATCAACAATTTGCTCTTGAGGTAACTTTAATTATGCTATGGTAATACAGCATGAGCAAACGAATGCTATAGCTAAAAAGGGGACATATGCGTGTACCCTTGATCCAATGCTCCATTTTTAATCTAGTGAATCACCTCAAATTGAATTAATATGGTGTGCGCACTAAATATAACGATTTGGAGGGACATAAGAATACCAAAGATTAGTCGAAAGCTTGATGAATCTGGAACGCATTATATCATAATAAAGTAATAGCAATAATAACCTATATATTATTTATTTTTCTTTTTGAGCAGAGAATCATCATAATTCTCCCATAATTATGAGGGTCATTAAAACTGAGATTTTTCTTGCTTTATTTAGATAATGAGGGATTTCCCCTTGGATTTCTCATTAATGGTAAAATAGCTAATAAGCATAACGAATATGATTATATAAAGGGTGATGCCAACAACAACATTCCATATAATTTACTTCTTTCTCTATTAAAAGGAAGATTAGAAGCATGTCGAACGTCATAAAACAACCTTACCCACCTTGCGGCGATGGAAGGTGCACTGGTCCCGATGGTATGTGCTTATGTCCCTTTTATTATATATATAATTTCTAGCTTACGGTGTTGTTAATTTACATCAGCCCTTTCCCAAATATGAGCCATTAGTCATTTGAATTTTTGGCCATATGAAATTTAGTAGTGTGCACCGATGACAAGGCATGCGATGTAGTTGAGTGTGATGACATAATATGAATCGAGGTTGATAAATGACTGATTGCAGGGAAAAGAGAAACGTGGCCTAAGTTGGTGGGCCAGAATGGAGAGAAAGCGAAAGCTGTGATCGAAAAGGACAATCCAACCGTGACTGCCGTGCTGATACCGAAGGGAAAAGCAGCTGGTTTTACCGATTATTGCTGCAACCGAGTATATGTTTGGATTGATGAAAAGGGCAATGTTTGCCAAACACCTATAGTTGGATGAAAGGGAAAAATGTATTTCCGAATAAAATAGCTCATGAAGCTACTTGATATAATAAATTGATAGAATTAATCATTTCATGTGGCCCTGTTCTATATATTGGCTTTGGATATGAGGCACGAGTGATTTTGACATGCAAGTGTGATCAGCGCGTATGATTCTTCTTTGTGAAACTTAGTCTTGTATGAAATGGTTATTGTTACCAGAGATCTTACATCAAATTACTAAAGAGGTAACATTTTAACAAGAAAATTGATCTCCTAGACATGTTCATAAAATTTAAAAAGAAATTCGAAGAAGTGAGAGAGAGAGAGAATCAAATGGACAATGTATTTGGGAAAAAAAAAACATGGACAATGTATCAAAGGTACAAGTTGTTAATTATGATTAGCCATTTATGCATTTTCAGAATTTTCATGTGTGGCCTTTTTACTAGGCAACTTTAGCTTCGCTAGTCCTCTATTATGGTCAAAGTGCAAACATCCTCAAAATTTAATCTATGGGCTAGCAAGATCAAATATTGTTATTTGGTCTCTTCTGTCTATTTATTTTCGAAATAAACTTAATTGGTAATTTATGACTAGTTAAATGAATTTGTGACGACCCAGACCTGGGGTAGTACGGAAGGATGGATTAAGATCGCCTCGGCAGTACGCGGGCAAGGCTAAGGGCATTTCTTCTGTCCCATACCGCTTAGGGGGAGTCTTGAGCTAGTTTATAAAGCTTGGGTTCCTCTAAACTGTGTAACGCGTTTCACACATGCTTCCGCTATGCTAAGAATAAAGCCTTAAGGGTGGTCCGACTAGGATGGCGGTGCGTCCGCGCCAGTGCGGGGCCCAGAGAGGACAATATTACACAGTGGAGACCCGGGTCCTTAAAGAATTAATGTTACTTAGCTGCTTCACACAACTAGAAACAGAAAAAGGTCCACGAAATTGCACGTTTAAACTATCGAAATTGAGACTAGTAATGCTATGGTTCACGTTGCAAACACATTGGCTTATGCCCGCGTGAGTCCAGCTTCGGATTATGCAAAAGATGAGAAAAAGAGAAACCGGATCCAAATTGCTAAAGAGAGCTTCACTCATTTCTCACTATAATAGATGATTAGAGTATTAACCAATTTTTAAGGTCTCTCTCATTTACATCCAAAGCTACCTATGTACTAAGGACTAATCCAAATTCTATTATTTTTTTGAGGAAAATTGCGTAACCTTAAGGGTCCGTTCGTTTTGCGGAAAATATTATGTTTCCGGAAAACATTTTCCTGGAAGTCATTTTCCAGGAAAATGACTCTATTTTCCGGTGTTCGGCCAAAACCTAAAATTTGAGTGGAAAATATTTTCCACCGTTCGTTAGCTCATTTAATTATTTGGGAAAAATTATTAAAAATTGAATTTTAATATTTTTAATTGACCAAAAATTAATTTTATTTTTTATATATTTTTTAAAAAATGAATTTTTAATTATTTTTTAAAAATCGAAATTTTTATTATTTATTATTTTCTTTTTCTTTTTTTCCTTTTCTTTTCCTTCCTCCTTCCTCCTCCTTCTTCCTCCGCCGGTGCCTCCTTCCTCCTCCTTCTGTCGTCGACGCCTCCTTCCTGCCTGACGATGGTCGGTTGCCCGGTGGCCAACTAAGACTCGGTGGCCGATCTGGCGAGCTCGAGGCTTGACCGATCTCGGCTGAGCTCGCTGCGAGCTTCCCGGCTCGGCTCGCTCGTCGCGAGCTCGCCGGATCTGGCGGCGGAGCTCGGGCTTGCTTGGATCGAGAGCCCGAGCTCCACCGCCCGGTCGGTAAGCTCGCGGCTCACCGAGCCCGGCGGCTCGCGGCGAGCTTGGGCGAGGCCCGAGCCCCACCCAACTCACCGGATCTGGAGAGCCGCAAGCTCCGCCTAGGTCAGATCTAGCGAGCCGTGAGCTCCGCCTCGCCCGATCTAGCGAGGCCCGATCTCGGCTTCGCCGGATCGGGCTAGGCGGAGCCTCGTCGGCTGGGGTGAGGCCGGTGAGGCCGACCGCCGGCTTGCGGCCGGTCGCCGAACGCCGCTGTGGCCGGTCGCCGACACTGCCAAAGAAGAAGATGAAAAGGAAAAAAAGAAAAGAAAAGAAATTAAAAAGTCGATTTAAAAAAAGAAAAGAAAAATAAAGCATAAAAATAAAATGAAAATGTATTAATAAAAAGAAGAGGGAAGAAGTCATGGAAAATGTCAAAAGTGGAAAACATTTTCCTCACTTTAAAAGTTGTTTTTTTCAATGATGAAAAACATTTTTCTTGACTAGTTCATTTTCCGTGAAACGAATACCGGAAAATCCGGAAAACATTTTTCTGGAAGTCATTTTCCGCGAAACGAACGGACCCTAAATGAGCTGTAACTCGTGTTGAACTCAAGAGCAAAATTACATGCTTTAAAAGCTTAAAATATTAGAAAATTATGGGAATGAAGATTAATGTTAATTTACATGTGAAGTTTACCAAGAAAAACTCAGTTTGTATGAATCGACATCCGCTCTAGTGATAAGCGTGTCCTTTCTTGGCCTAGGACTTCCATTAGAATCAACAGATGTGTGTATTTGCCCCACCTTCAAGAGCATGGAATTTTGTATGCCATGGTAATTTACGCGTGCGAGGGGAGGCGTCATTGCTAAAATTGGGAGCATGCACCATTAAATCACATGCATCATTAAAATTGATGAATCCCATCAACTTTAATGATTCGATGGACGAAGGATACATATGGACTATCGTATACTAGAGATTAATTGGGAGGATTTTGATGATTCTATTCCCAAAAAAGGCAAAATAAGGTTAAATAACTTATGATAAGGCGTTTCCTCGAGAGGAGTTTGAATCCCGCTGGCCGTACGGGATCTTAAGCGTGACATCGGGGTGGTGGGTTCTCCGCTAGCGTCACCCCAGGGTTTGCCCGCCGGCTGTCAGCTTACGGGGTTCCCTGGATCATTATAAAATAAAATAAAAAAATCCTCCCATATTAAGGAGAGTCATTAATGCCAGATTTACTAGAAGGATTACTAGCTTTACTTATATGACTACGAAGGATTTTGTTTTAGATCTCATAATAGTAGTCAAAGCATTTACTGCCTCTAATATGCGAAATTGTATATGTAACGCGCATGCGACAACATTTATATAATTTTTACATCTTACTTTTTATAAGGAAGATCAGAAACACATGGAATAATAAAACAACACCCTTACCTAGCTTGTGAGAGTTATGGATGCTCCTTCCGTGAATGCCTAAAAAAGGCTTATGTCCTTTTATTTTATTTTATTTGTGTTTCTAGCTTTATTGTTAGCTTCCGTAAACCCTTTTTATTACATGAGGCGTTCATCATTTGAATTTTCGAGCATACGAAATTTAGTGGTGTGCATGGATTATGAGGCATGCAACATTAGTCAAGTGTGATGACATACCTAAGATTGAGATCAATAATTGACTGATTACAAGGCGTTGAGTTCGGTGGCCTGAGTTGGTAGGGAAGAATGGAGAGAAAGCGAAGGCAGTAATTGAGAAAGATAAGATGCTTGGGACGGTCGTGTTGATACGTTAAAACATATTTGATTACCAATTTTTGCTGTAACCAAGTATATGTCTGGATTAATGGAAAGGGCATGTCGTTTAAACAACTATGGGTGGCTTTAACTAGTAGATTTGATAGATGTGTGTGATTCTTCCGTGTGAAATTCTAACCTTTATGAATTAGTTGTCGTTAGAGACCTTAAATCAACTTACTAACTAATAATAAGGGTGACTCCATGACATTCTAGGATAATTCCATGCATGAGATATTACGCATATGATAGAATTAAAGAGTTTAGAAGAAGTGAACAAAAAGGAGAGCTTGTCAAATTACATGGATGATTTATCAAGGCAGAAGAACAGCCCAAGTGTCATAACTTGGTACGGAGGGACACTTAAGTGTCATAACTTCAGAAAGGTACACTTAAGTGCCAGTTTTGAAGTAAAGTGGAACACTTAAGTGTCACTCCGGCCAAAATCCTGCCAAATGGCTAATGTGGCAATTTTCCGGCGAATTGAGTGCAAAAAAACGGCGTCGTTTTGCACGCCGACGTGATGAGAAAATGCAAAAACGACGTCATTTTATGTCGATGTGTAAATAATTAATATAAAAATTAATTAAATTAAATTAAAACTTAATTTTATTTAAAATATTCTAAAAAATAAAAAACTTAAAAATAAAAAACTTAAAATTTAAAAAAATTAAAAATTAAAAAAATTAAATTAAAAAAACTTAAAATTTAAAAAAATTAAAAATTAAAAAAATTAAATTAAAAAAACTTAAAATTTAAAAAAACTTAAAATTAAAAAAATTAAATTAAAAAAACTTAAAATTTAAAAAAACTTAAAATTTAAAAATTTAAAATTAAAAAAAATTAAAATTTAAAAACTTAAAATTTAAAAAAAAAATTAAAATTTAAAAAACTTAAAATTTAAAAACTTAAAATTTAAAAAAAAAAAACTTAAAATTTAAAAACTTAAAATTTAAAAAACTTAAAATTTAAAAAAAACTTAAAATTTAAAAAACTTACAATTTAAAAAACTTACAATTTAAAAAACTTAAAATTTAAAAAACTTAAAATTTAAAAAACTTAAAATTTAAAAAAATTAAATTTTAAAAAACTTAAAATTTAAAAAAATTAAAATTTTAAAAAAATTAACTTAAAATTTAAATATGGAAGTTTTTAAAATTTTAAATTAAGTTTTTAAATTTTAATTTTTTTTAATTTTAAGTTTTTTTTTTAATTTTAAGTTTTATAAGTTAATTTTTTTAAAATTTTAAGTTTTTTAAGTTTTAATTTTTTTAAATTTTAAGTTTTTTTAAATTTTAAGTTTTTAAATTTTAAGTTTTTAAAATTTTAAGTTTTTTAATTTTAAGTTTTTTAAATTTTAAGTTTTTTAAATTTTTTAAGTTTTTTTAATTTTAAGTTTTTTATTTTTTATAATATTTTAAATAAAATTAAGTTTAAGTTTAATTTAATTAATTTTTATATTAATTATTTAGACATCATACACAAAACGATGTTGTTTTGGCATTTTCTCGCCACGTCAGCGTGCAAAACGACGCCGTTTTGCACCCAACTTGCCGGAAAATTGCCAAATCAACCATTTGGCCGGAGTGGCACTTAATGTTTCACTTTACTCCGAAACTGGAACTTAAGTGTACATTTCCGAAGTTATGGCATTTAAGTGTCCCTCCGTGCTAAGTTATGGCATTCCAAATGTCCCAAACTTGATTTATCAAGGGATGACTTGTTAATTCTAATGAGCGATTAATGCGTCTTGAGAGCTTTCATGCATGGTCTTTTACCATGCAACTTTAGCTTCTCCCGTGCTCTATTTGGCAGCTTCATCCCACCGTGATGCGTTAGCTTTGGCCACCAACGTGATTTCTTATTCTTGCTGACTCTTATATCGTTCCCTATTAATGCCTTGGAATTCTTAGCATGTGGTAGATGCCTCATAAGCCCTTCTACGAGAGCATGAAAATGCCCAACTTGGTAATTATCCAAGTTTGCCACTTTATTTATCTCTCTCTCGCTTCTCCTATGGAACATGTCCCGCATGTGCTTCAACATGGAAGTAAGTGGTGCGTCTCTGCAATTTCTTATTCCAGTCAGCCGAATCTCCTTGATGTTGGGGGTGGCGGAATATGAGGCCCAGTTCGTCTCTTCATTCTTCTCAAAGCGGACCAATTCCCTTGTCATGTTTAGTTTTTTTTTTTGGTCGGTTCTTGTCATGTTTAGTTGGACGGCTCGATATGGACCCTCTCCTGTGGTCTAGTTTACGTGGGGCACCCACCTGATCATTGCATGTTGGGACAGAGTACAAGGAACTGCTCTCTTCCGACGTCATTCCGGATCCGGTAGAGAAGTCCGTATCTGCATACGCCTCACTGTTGCTGCTCCTCGTGCTGGTTCATCACTGGTCCTGCTGATCAATGAGCTTTGAGAGCTTGAACTGCAATGATGAAATTCTCGCTGACGAGAGACCGTTATGTTCCTTGTTCTTCTACTGGTCTTCTTTAGCACCATTTATTGAAAACTTTGCTCTTTTAGATGAAAATTGCCAACCACGACTTAAAATTACTAGTTTTTAATAATTTCAAAGCACGAACACGTCAAAAGTTACCTAGGATATGACATAGTTACCAATTTGAGATGGGGGAATCTTACTTTATAATAAATAAAATTGACTAAACTCTGTATATGCACGAAAGGCCAGACATGCCATCTAAACGAAGAATCAACCGATCGTTAGTGTTCAGTTTTATAGCAGGGTGGCGTGACCTTATGCTATTGCTGGCTAGTAAAATTGGAATCCTGAGAGACTAGCACCTCTTTTTCACTTTACAGCTGTTGGCGTAGGCCTCTCCAAGGAATCTCTCTTCCTCGTGCTTCCATCTTCTCTCGTTCATTCCACGAAGCCTGTCCACCAAAAGAAATTATTACGACATTTTGCGCTTAATTTTGACGAATGTAACTCATACAACGAAAGGAAAAAATAAAAACGAAATTTTGCAAATTTACCATATACCCAGGTGAAAGCATCATATATGATGCTTTCCTTTATTTCACGATGTTCCTCACAGAGTTTTTGAATCGTAACTCAGTACAAAAAAATGTCATAAAACGTATTATGTTTTGAAATGTTGCACCATCGTTGACAACATTTTATTATAAGCGAGTGCGACATAATGTTGACACAACCACCACACATGATCAATTAAATTCCATTATCTCCATCATGATCTAAGTTCATAAAAAAGAGACGCGAGGAAATGGAGGGCATCATTTATGTTATGTAAGATTCTTCTTGAGACCAGGGAACGTGCATGAGTGGAAGACGACACAAAAAGTATGGAAACATTTTCCAAAAGTAAATGATGCTGACTGGCACGAAGGGGAAGAATGCAAGAGGTGGTGAGCACATGTACAGAATAAAAAGAGGGTGCAATGAGCGAAAACAAGTAAAAAGGAAAAGAAGCGCCGAGTAGAAAATGTGCTTTGAGCAGACATGAATAGTGGGAGATGAATGGGAGAGTCTTCTTTGCGACCTTTTCTTATGGCAGCACATTGGTGAGGCTGTTGTCGGCTCCTATTTGATGTGGTGCAACCACTTTCACCCAGCAAATTTCTGCATTAAGGGCGAATCTTCATCTAATTAGCCCCTTGGAGGTGTGTCTGCAAAGGGGAAAAAGAGTAAATGCAGTGGACGAATATTTCCTCCATTCAATTGTTAATCCCAAATGGTGATGTAATGTGTCCTGCCTTTATTAAAGATTACGCTAGTGCCTATAAAACAATCTCTAGCTTATAGAAATCTCAGTAGCAGTAGCAAGCAAGCACTATCATATCCTAGTCATAAGGACCTTCAACAAGCACTAAAAATTGGAAACTGATAAGATAATGTAGTATCGCTATAGCAACGGCGAGTATGGCATTTCTTTGCCGATTGCTCCTATCGTCATTCAGAAAGAGGCTTGACCAGGGCCAAAATAGAATCAAGAAAATGTCAGAAAGAGGAGATGCAAAAATCTCTTGAGATTTGCTTTACTTTTTAGGAGCAACACAGTCATGAACATAACTTTTTGAGCTCGGTCGGACCCTTCTTTGCTTTCCCTCGGTGACTCATTTCTTCCTCAGGCCTGTGGGTCGTGGCTCGTACATCACCAAGAACGGCTTCGAAATCGTCATCCAAGAGGATAGTGGCAACTATTTGATCGCGAAGTGTAATTTTAGGATTACAATGTTCATGACGATGCTCCAAAAGCTTTGCGCTTGTCGAACCTCTCTCCTGGTTTCATATCTGTCTCGTTCATTGAGTACGATACATAGAGAGGGCGGTGAGGCCACTATAGCAATTAATACCCCAATCTCAGGTTCGTGGAAGTAGAGTGACCTCCCGCACTTGGCTCCTTACTGGCCTCCGAAGGGTTAGTAGTAACCCCAAAGTAAGAACAATTTTCATAATTATACGAGGAAACCATGTTGCGATCAAATGGGTTTCGGAGAACCTGCGCCAAATGTGAATAAAGCCACCATGTTCGTACCCATTTGGCAATCTGGCAAACCTCCTGCAAGTCTGCCTCCAGAGGATCACAACAGCTTGGCGATTCAGCTCACAACAGTCTGCCTTTGGAACCTAGGCCTGGTATAAACTCAATAATGTCGACTAACGTGTTTTGTGATAGGTTGTGTGTCAAAGTCATGTGGATCATGAAGTATGTCCGCTAACTAAGTGCTAAAGATGAAGCTTCAACTTTCGTATCGTGTTTATTTACTAGGGTCGGCGAATCACTTTGCTTCTCTGTACCGCGACTATTCAATCTCGTCTTCTCAGAGGCATCTCCTTGTTCCCCAAGGTAATTAAATAGATGACCTGTTTTGGGAGAACTAATTTGGACGCCTTAACTTTCGAATGTATAATATGCACGGGATGTTGGTCCTGGTGCTAACGTCTCAAAACAATCAAGTCATTAAACAAAAATAAAATTCCAGCTCCACCAACACCCCCTCTATAGAATTAGTATTACGCCGGCACCAGCGAAAAAGTGACAAAAGAATGCACTAGTCGAACAACTTCCTATTTCTTTGGCTCCTACGTTGGCAATCTTTACAACCCTTGCTTGGCTCCATGCGTAAAGCGCTATTGGAGTTTTGCTAAAGTTAGCAATTCACGGTCAAGGCACTACACCAGCTGGCTATGCAGATCGTATCGTGCAGTTTGCTACCCTATGTCAACCAGCCTCTACATGAAGGGATTTTCCTACGAAAAAGACAAAGCAAGAATAAATCGGCAGTCTTTGCTCTGGTAGCTTGTTCTTTAGCCTGTGTATAATCTACCACTACACTGTATTGGCTAGAAGTCGCTGTAACTTCATGAATATTAGAATCATAGAGTAGACATAAAATGCCATCTGGACCCAACAAGAAAAACTTCAGGATAAGAACAGTAGGAATGCCAAAACCTTTGTACAACTCTCATTTGAGTGCTAAAGTTTTTTTTTTCGCCTACTTAAATGTCATATCAGAGTAAAATCAATCACTTGAGTACTAATTTTGATTTGCCTCCCCGGAAAATCTAACGTGGATGCCAGTTGCCCAACGTGGCTTCACTAACACTAATGCGGACAATTTTTTGATATTTTTAGTTAAATAAACAAAAATTTTGTGCAGTTATGAAATGCTCATAAATTCGTTCAAGAAATAGAAATAAAAAAATTATTTTTGAATAGAAATTATTATTAGAAATAGAAATTTTGCCGACGCACTTTTAAATGTAGAGAATTCAATGCCAACCATGAAGAGTTCGCCCGCAAATCTTTCTATGGGCATGCATGCACATTCCATGTGAATGCATTAAATGATGAAGAAAAATGAACGTTCAACTCCTAAGGACAAAACAGGAGCCATAGGCATGCGGTAATGAAGGGGACAAAAGACAAGCTGCATGTTTTGCAGGTGCTTATTAATAATTGACAAATATGGCCAACAACGTGCAAGGCATTGCTTCTTCCTCACTTAATGTTTGTCCACTCAACGCTGTACTTTGAAGGATGCTTGCCCGGCATGTGTATTGGGTTTTGTATACCGGTTCAAATTGGAAACATAATTTAACAATTTTTGGACGAAGTAAATGAGAAAGCAAAACAGGGAAAACAAGAAAGCAAATGGAAAAAAAGCTTTCTGTCCCCGCTTCCCTCGGGCTTTAAATGGCGGTTGTGCCGTCCACACTTCGGGAGATTCTCAGAGACCCATAGACATACAAAGATACAAAGAGAGCCCCTGGCTCACAACAATGACGTGCCCTGCTCCGACCATTAGCTACTGCTCTTAAGATTACGGGCCAGGCCACGAGTCACCGCAACTGTCGATGCCGCCATTATCTCCTAGCCTCGAGTAGCGGCTTCAGCGAGTTCTAGCGCTTCTTCGTCCCTGTCCTACCACGACCAGCGCCTCCTTCCTCGCGATATGACCGTGGAGACTTGCCCTCACAGTCCAGCAATTCCACGGCCATCAAAGATCTTGCAACCTCGGTGTTCCAGTGAGCTCCAATCTCCCCGCAACATCCTCAGGCAACGCCCAGCACTAGCCCCTGCGCGGCATTGAAGAAGTCTCACCACCACCAATCCAACAATTCTTGGTGTCAGTGTCTAGCAGCCCCAGTCCAGATCCAAAGTCATCCATCCATACACGTGAGAGAAAAGGGAAGAGTTGTTATGGCTATAACTATCACCTAGAGAGGGTGAATAGGTGATTTTGCGAAAATGAAAGAATTCAAATAAATATTGCACCGAGATAACTTCTGATGAAGTGGTCAAATCTTACCTGTATACAATTCTAACACAATTAATAAAAAAGTGAGGGATAGATAATTGCACAGAAAAGTTTATAGTGGTTCGGCTTATGCAAGTTTACATCCACTCTCCCGCGCTATAGTCTATTAGCTGGAATTTATTAGTAAGAACTGATTAGAGATTACAAATCTTGAGCTGTAAGTACTCAAGTTTGTGTGAACAATTCCTCACACTCTCAATTTTTAAGGATTACACAATATCATTTAGCAAAGACCAATATATGAAATCACAAACACTCTTCAGACTCTCAAAATTAAAAGCTTCAAATCTCGTGAATATGAATTCTATTTTCTTCAGCTTCAAAATCTCCTCTTATATTCCTCCTAATCCAAGTTAGCTGTTGGACATATCTCTAGGAGGACTTATCCAGTCAAGCTACCTATTGGCCTAGATCTAATTGAGAAGATCTAACGGCTTCAAGATCGTCAAGATTGATGCTTCCCATAATCTATGTCGCCCATACAACAGTTCGGGTTTGTGAAAAGTCGAGTGTTACAAATAGAAAGAATGTTTCGCCTTTAGAAAGAAATCCTAGGAAAGTTGAATCTCCGAAAAATATTTGCAAGACTTTTCTTTTGAAACTCCTTATAAATATAGCAAAGGAATTAAGCAAATTTGCCACTAGCCATTGCATGGGTGATTTACTCCTTCCTATCCTATTGGTAAAATGTATATGAAAGGAAGTAATCAAGTCACGACTTTAGTTCTGATTGATAACGTCTTGATCACATCCTATCAGACTTTCCACCTAAAAATACTTTTTTATCAGAAACAAAGTCTCTAAGTTTTGTCAATCATCAAAACAACTTAGGGAATATTTTCTCAATAATCTCCCCCTTTTTTATGATAACAAAACTTGCACAAGCAAAATTCTAAAGATGAAATTTAGATAGCTTTTGAAAAAGCTAGTTTTAAAATGAGGCATAGTTAAACCATAAGAATATTTGCATTGAAAGAATTCTAATGAAATTCTTATAGATAATACTCTGAATCAAAAGATAAGGATTAAGAAAAATTTAACCAATCCCCTTAGCTTTTCCGATGCTCAAAGTCTTTAAGATCCAGCAGAAAAATGTATTAATGAAATTCGCAATCTCAATTACCTCAGTTCTATTGGTCCACCTTCTTCCCCTTTTTGTCAACAATAAAAAAGATACTAGATAAAGCATAATATCATAAGCAACTCATAGTACGAAGGTTAGTCTATTAAGCAAAAACACCACACCACAAATATTACAGATTAAATGACAATAATAGTCCAAACTTCAAAAAATAATGCAAGCACAGAAGATGATTTGGAGGAGGATGGCTGGTTTGATGAGTGTCTGGATTGGGAGCTTGAGTAGGAGCTAGAGAATGAATTGGAGAAGGAACCTCGTGTTCTGATGATATTTCCTTTGTTGTTCCCTCCAAAAGAAACACTTCCACCATTAAATCTTGAGAATTCAATGAACTTGCTTGAATCACCAGTCATATGTTTTGAGCAGCCACTTTCGAGATACCATTTGTTTCTCTTTTTCTTTGGTACCTACAAAGATTAAGACAAATTCAAGTCTTCTTTTGTACCCATATTTTTCTAGGTCCTCTCTAGTTAGAAGGATTGGCCATGCTTAGGAAGTTTCTCCAAATCGGCTTCCAACCTTTGAAACAGTCATTTTCATAATGATCATAGTTGTCACAGATTGTACATTTAAGAAGACTTGGACCAACAGGTTTTACAAACTGTTTTCTAAAATTATTTTCATAGAAAAATCTCGGAAGCTTTTACCTCTTCCTTTCCTTGTGAGTTGAAAAATCATTTTCTACAAGCTTTTTGTTTTTGCATCCAAGTCATGATTTGTTGTAGTATGGGATTTGGATAGACAAAATATGTTCCAAAGTTTTCGAACCAATTGAAAATCTTTTTGCAATATCTGAAATTTCCTTTTTCAAGGAATCGTTTTCTTTTAAAACAAAATCATGATTTACTTTTATCTGAAGAAGATCCTCTTCAAGATACTCAATCTTTTTTTTTTTTTTTTTTGGAAAGAATTCTGTTGTCTCAATCTTGAATTTTCTTTCTTCAATTTTGAAAATTTTTTAAACGCGGCCTTGTAATCAATAAGTAATTCTTCTATATAATTAGATATTTCAATAGGAATATCAAAATCTCCTACCTCAAATTCTTCTTCGGAATCACATTTTGCCATGAGATAGATGTTTGCATATTCCCCATCGCTCTCTTCACACTCAGTATCACTCCACATTTTGGCCTTTAGTGCTTTCTTTGTCTTCTTATACTTGTTCTTTCTTTTCTTCAAAACAGGACAATTTGGTTTGATATGTTCTCATTTCTTGCATTCAAAGCAGATAACATCCTTATTTTCCTCTTTGTCGTTGAAGTTTCTCTTTTGCTCAGATGATTTGAAGGATTTCTTCCCTTCGTACTTTCTTCCTCTTTTGGCCATTTTTTGAAGCATTTTCACCAGTTTTATTTTCTAAATAAATAAATTTAAATTAGATGAAAAATCATAAATGGGAAGAAACTAAGTTAAGGGAAAAAACTAAGGCTCATATTTTTAAGTAAGGAATCTATCATACTCTAAAAACTACAAGGATGGGGGTGACACAGTGGTCCTTCCACCGAAGGATGCAACCTCTAATTGTAGCCAAAGTCCACTTCCAAAAAATCCTATTGATAGCAATCTCACTCTACTAGCTGCTAACGAAAAAACCTGAGAATGTTGAAAAATAGAGGGGTGAGCAACCACAAAGTCAGTAAATAATATATATTTCTTCTAAATAGATCGAGCAGCCACTATGCATATATATAAGTATAGAGCACTATCAAAAATCCATAATCCAACTTATTAAATATACATATCAAATCAAGTACGAGTCATTCATTTCAACAAAACTTTGTACAGGTAAAAAATATACATTTAAATCCACAATCACAATTCAAATATAAATGGTCAAGTCCATTGATTAATCTCTATCAAAAACTATATCAATATTCTATCTATTAATCCATCTCATATCAAAACGCACAACGATGGTCCATCTATTGATTAATCTTTTGCTTAATACCTAACCATGATTACGACACAACGCCTTATGATAAGGCCACAAAGATTCTCCACCTGGCAAGGTTTCCACCACAAAGCCAATGGCTCGGTCTAGAAGGATATCTTAAACCCGGTATGCATACCTACCAAGCCCTTCATGGGGTCACAACAATATTGAGCACCAAACTCACACCCTCCAATATCTAGAAATTCAATCCATAATCAATCTCATAATTCACAATGCATTTCATAAACTGACCATATAACCTTTTGTAACTCAGTTTATCCAATAAAAATACTTTTTCGTAAAGCATTTCTCATATCATTTCATAAACCAAATTCACAAATTGATATATACGTGTGTATATATATAAAAAATTTGTAACTTATTTCATAAAAATGTTTATCAAATTATCTTAGAACTCATTCCAAAAACCAATTTGCAAAGCGATATATCATTTCACAATACCTTTCGGAAAACAATTCTCAAATATTAAAATGTAGTAATTGCCTAATTTAGACTTTTATGCAACAAACATGCTTCAATTACTCATATGACAATTAAATTTTTATCTCTTTCAAGACATGAGTTTATAAATCCATAAAAGAGATAGCACTACTCACCTGGATATCGCCCAAATCAAATCACAAGGCTCATTCAAATCAACGAACTCGCATTCCTAATATATAAGCGAAAATAGCATCAAAACTAAGTAAACACTATCTCAACTATGGCTTAGCTAAACTAAACTTAAACGCTAACAAAATAACTCATATGCACTAATAAATTGCATACCCAAAGCAATTATTTAAAATGTTCTCAACAGGGAGCTTGAGCACAAAATTTGGTCACGCCATAACTCTTTTTGCTGAACTCTATTTCAGATGTACCTATAGTCTATAGAAAGTAATTTCAATGTACTACAAGAACCCCAAGTTAGCCAATCCAAAATCAAGCCGAAAACTGACAAAATACGGACTCGAAGTTGCTGGATGCAAACTGTTCATTACGCACGAGAAACTTCAAAATTTTGTTTTAGGCAAACCATAAGCTCATATCAAGATCCCTAAAATTCCATGGATCTGCAAAATCCTAAACTATCATATATATATATATATATATATATATATATATATATATATATATATCTGTGTGTGTGTGTGTTGCGTGCAGCTTAACGCCTTAAAAATTAGATTTTGCAACTCAAATCTCACATACATGCACGCGCGCACATATAGATATATATATTGAAACGGATATTATATATAGGGATGGTGTGGCTGTGATATAGTACAAATGTTGCCTAATTGCTTCACTCGCCACCACAAAAAGGAAGCAAACAAAGAGAAAAATGGGAGAAGGGCAATCTACCTCAATCTACCTCTCTTTGAAATGAAAACTAACAAACACGCATGTGGGCGCGCACTCGCACATACACATATATATCAAAATGGGTATTATATATGTAGGGGTGGTGTGGCTGTGGTATAGTACAAATATTACCTAATTGCTTCACTCACCACCACATAAAGGAGGCAAACAAAGAAAAAAATGGGAGAGAAAGGCAATCTGCCTCTCTTTAAAACGGAGTCTATATATATAATGGGTATTATATACAAATGAGTGGTGTGGCTATGATATAGTACAACTGTTGCCTAATTGCTTCACTCACCACCACAGAAAGGAGGCAAACAGAGAAAAATGAGAGAATGTTGCCTAATTGCTTCACTCGCCATCATAGAAAGGAGGCAAACAGAGAGAAAAATGAGAGAGAAGGGCAATCTACCTCTCTTTGAAACGAAGTCTAATATATATATATCGAAATGGGTATTATATACATATGGGTGGTGTGGCTGTAATATAGTACAAATGTTGCCTAATTGCTTCACTCGCCACCATAGAAAGGAGGCAAACAAAGAGAAAAATGGGAGAGAAGGGCAATACACCTCTCTTTGAAACAAAGTCTAATAAACACACACACACACACACATATATATATACATATGGGTGGTGTGGCTGTAATATAGTAGAAATGTTGCCTAATTGCTTCACTCGCCACCACAGAAAGGAGGTAAACAAAGAGAAAAATGGGAGAGAATGGCAATCTACCTCTCTTTGAAACGAAGTCTAATTTATATATATAGGGGTGGTGTTGCTGTGATATAATATAAATGTTGCCTTAATTGCTTCACTTGCCATCATAGAAAGGAGGCAAACAAAGAGAAAAATGGAAGAGAAGAGCAATCCATCTCTCTTTGAAAGGAAGTCAGCCAAGAACCGCTTCGTCTTCAGAGTATACACGTTCTCCACCTTCATCAGCATCTTCTTCATCTTCTATTTTAGATTCCATCACTGGCCCGAGTCCAAAACAGCCGAGAATTTGGCTTGGCTTGGAGCTTTCTTGTCTGACCTTTGGTTCGCGTTTTACTGGTTCCTCACCAGCGTCATGAAATGGTACCCTTCGTATCACCATACCTTCAAGGACAGGCTTTCTCAGAGGTGGGCTCTCTCTCTCTCTCTCTCTCTCTCTCACTCTCACACTAATATGTCCGTTGACTTGAAGGAAGAAGCTTGCACTTTTCAAGCTTAAAAAGTCTCGAGCAGCTTGTTGTGATAAATATTTTGTGCTAATCATGAATGACTTGATAATTTTTTTCTAAGGATACACTCTTAAAAAATGTTGAAATTTTTGGTATGGTTAAGTTTTGGCCTTGATCTCGTAATACCATCATAAGAACAAAACTTGGCACGCGAAAACTGATCCAAGACACTATTAATCCTTGAAAAGGGGGGAAGAAAAAAAATAGTCTTTCTTTTGAAGTCATTGCATGAGATTTGAATTTGATCGCTCTTGTAAGATTGTTTGCATGAACTCTTTTAGGTACGGCAAGGTTTTTCCGGCAGTAGACATCTTTGTGTGTACGGCAGATCCCATGATAGAGCCACCGAGCATGGTAGTCAACACTGTCTTATCACTTATGGCATACAATTATCCATCGGAGAAGATGAGCATTTATCTCTCCGAAGATGGCGGTTCAGACCTTACATTCTACGCATTACTCGAGGCTTCTCGATTCTCCAAGATATGGCTTCCCTTCTGCCGGAAGTTTAAATTTGAACCCAGATCACCAAAGGCCTATTTTAGAAAGGCTGTTGAGCCTCCGAATGATTCTCTCCAGTCCAAGGAGTGGCACTCCATGAAAGTAAGCACGTCTCTCTTTCTCTCTCTCTCTCTCTCTCTCTCTCTCTCTCTCTGATTCACTCCACATGTACACACATGTACAATCTCTCTGATTCACTCCACATGTACACACATGTACACACATGTACAAGTAGACTTAAGGTTCGACAAGAAATAAGTGCCACCTACTTGATGACAAATTAATTCCTATATATCTTGGATGGGATTGTAGTGTTGCGGACTCAAATACTAAGATTCCATGAAAATGCCATTGCTTTTGTCTTGTCAAAAATCAGGATTTTGGATTCGAATAAGAAGTAGAGAGAAAAAGAGACTTCAATCCATCTAGCGATCATCACTTAAATCAAGAGAACAAAAGTGCACTCTTCCTCTCGATACTTCTAAGTTTTCCCACGTCTAAGTCCTTCTACTTTCATAAATTTTATAAAATCACTGAATCATTGAATCTAACAAGAATCAGCTAATATGGCTGGAGGATGACGTGGATAAAAATATTTGGATGCTAATATTGACCTATGTTGAAAAATTTAACTCGAGACGACGTCAAAGTATGATGTGAAAAACACGGTCAATACAGACACCCACAAGGGAAAGATTTTGCCAGCATCAAAGCATAACGTTGTCCAATGGCCACGTCACAACTAGATTTAGTAAGACTTAGGGCCTATTTGTTAACTTGCCCAACAATGAAAATTTCTATTTTTTTTGTTCTCGGGAGTAGATTTGAAAAAGAAATGCGTTTGGTAAAAATTTTGTTTCTGGAAACAAAGTTCTTTTTTTTTGTTCCCAGAAGTAGATTTGGAATAGAATTGAGAAGTAAAAAAAAGTTAATTCTTTGTTCCTAGGAACAATTCTAGAATCAAGCACCTATTTTCTCTCTTTTCTTTTCTTTTTTCTTGTTCTTCTTCCCTCTTTCTTCTTCTTCAACTTCCACCGTCGCCACCATTGCCGTCCATCACCATCCGCTGTTTGCCGCCCACCGCCACCAGTCGCTAGCAACCGGTTCGACGAGCTCGTCGAAGGCTCGCCAAGCCAAGGCAAGGTCTGGCAAGCTCGCTAGTGGCCAGGCGGGCCTCGCTGGAGCTTCCCCCAGCCATTGGCAAGGCTCAACCTCACCCAGATCTAGTGAGGTGAGGTTGAGCTCACCCAGCCACCGACGGGGCTCAACCTCGTCAGGGCACTGCGAGGTCGACGTCACCCCGCCAAGGTGAGGCTGACCTTGCGGTGGCCCGACAAGGTCGAGCCCTGCCGGCGGCTAGGTGAGCTCGGCCTCGCTAGATCTAAGTGAGGCTGCTCGCCCAACCAAGGCTTGGCTGAGCCTCGCCTAGCTGCCGGTGAGGCTCGGCTGACAAGGCACAACCTCGCCGAGGGCCGGCGACGCTCCAGTGAGGTCGCCGGCCCTCGTTTGGCCAATCGCCGGTCATCCTAAGGTCGGCAAATGGCCACCTTGAAGGAGAAGAAGAAGGGGAGAAAGAAAGGGGAAAAAAATGATTTGAAGTAGAAATTTTGAGGATAGTACCAAATGCAATTATATTCCAGAAATTAAAATTTTGGACAGTTAGCAAAAGGTTTAAAATACTTAGAAATTATTCCCGAGAACAGAATAAAAAAAAAATCATTTCTGATCAGAAATTATTCCCAGGAACAAAAGCCTTACCAAACGCACCCTAGTGTCTGATGGGCTTGTTTAAAAAATTGTGGAAATAGAAGAACTTGGTTGGACAAATCATTTACACAGGAACAAAAGGTAGAATTTCAAATGTTATGTATAGGAAAGAGACTTATGTATAGGAAAGAGACCATTGGAAACAACGAAAGATTCAATTACAATAACCAGAATTTCAAATTAATGTATTCTATAACTTGGTAATGTATTACTTGACATTGCGAATTTCAACCCAAGGTGACCCATTCCATCTTCCACATAATTGTATGAAACAAATGATACGATAGCAAAACTTGAAACAATTGTGCCCTTTGGTTATGCTTATGACAGAGCTCATACAAGGACATGAGGAAACGAATCAAAAAGGTGGCGGAGTTAGGACGGATTCCAGATGACATTCGTGAGCAACACAGAGGATTTCTCGAGTGGGACACTGTCTCGAGCCGGAGAGATCATCAAACAATTCTTCAGGTACTATACATCTACAATAAAAAGATAACGTTCTAATCTTTCAGCTACATCAATGACATGTTTCTCCTGATCCTTCAGATAATAATTGATGGGAGGGATACCATGGCCGTGGACAGTGAAGGACAGCCTCTACCACCTCTGGTGTACTTGGCCAGAGAAAAGAGACCACAATACAACCACCATTTCAAAGCAGGAGCTATGAATGCTCTGGTAAGCATCAGCACACGATGATTCACTAAAAACCCATATTCTTCATCAAGTTGTACAGGTTTCTCCATTTATGTACGTGAGGATCTTGCTCTTGCATCGATCGAGGGCTTAAAAGATGATCATGACGCTAATATTTCCGTTATCTTTCTGGATCAAATAGATTAGAATCTCGTCAGCGATCAGCAACTCGCCCATCATCCTTACTGTGGACTGTGACATGTACTCAAACGACTCAGACTCGGTGAGAGATGCGCTGTGCTTCTTTATGGACGAAGAGAGTGGTGATGAGATCGGTTTCGTACAGTTCCCACAGTGCTTTGACAACCTTACGAAGAATGATTTATACAGCAGTTCCTTGAACGTGGCAATGCAGGTAAGCCATTTCGAACTATCCCTGAACTTTAGTGCGATATGCAATTCAGTCTCTATATGTTAAATGTGCCTAATGCACTCTTTTAACTGTTTTATTCTATTAATTCTGTGATTCCGTTGGATTATGCAAGATTGATACACCATATTTGCTGAACTGCACTAAAATGGGTAACCACGACTCAATTGAACTCATGAAGTGAACTCGAAATCACGAGTCCAAGTCAGCACATACCCATTGGCGACTCAGCACAAATTCTAACGCGTGGGGACTAACATGAAGCTCCTTAAAAGGAGGCCAATATTCTCTATTGGACACATTCAATTGAAGGGACAGGACAAGTACGTTGTGCTAGTGAAGATATCATAATGACTTTTAGTACTTTCTACGATGATTGCAGGGGGAGATCCATGGAATGGACAATTATGGTGGACCTCCGTACATGGGCACCGGCTGCTTTCATCGGAGAGAAACACTGTGCGGTAGAAAGTATCGACGGGGAAGTAAAAGTGAGTCCCTGAGGTGGGATCACCGCCACAGGATACGAGACAGCGCAAGTGCATTAGAAGAAACATGTAAAACACTAGCCGACTGTGGTTATGAAGAGAGCACTGAGTGGGGAAAGGAGGTCTCTCTCTCTCTCTCTCTCTCTCTCTCTCCCCCCCCCACCACTCTCCCCCTCCCCTAACGTGCACATATACATCATGAGAGCGCATACTCACGAATACACATGCACAAGCTTGAGTCTCTTACATCATTCCGTATTTTGACACAACCAAAAGCTTTGCTTATGTCATATTATTTAAAGACTGGACTGGGAAATTCAGCCGTCGGAACTGAAATAAGCCACACAGGCATGCTTTCGAGCACTAGAAATATCCCGACATACACATGCAAAAGCATCCATGAAACAAGTCTTCTCTGAATTGCAGATGGGTCTAATGTACGGATGCGCAGCGGAAGATGTCTTTACTGGTTTCATAGTCCAATGCAGAGGTTGGAGATCGATCTATTTCAACCCTGAACAGAAAGGCTTTCTAGGATTGGCTCCCACGACATTGTTGCAGTCCCTAGTTCAACATAAGAGATGGACTGAAGGGTTATTTCAAATCTTCCTGTCACAGTACTGTCCTCTGCTGTATGGACATGGCAAAATCCCCCTGAAGCTGCAACTCTCGTATTGTGTCTACTTGCTTTGTGCGGCAAATTGCTTGGCTTCTCTTTTCTATGTGACAATTCCATCTCTCTGTCTACTCAGAGGCATCTCCTTGTTCCCCAAGGTAAATAATTAGATGACTTTTTTTTTTGGAAAAAACTAATTTTGATGCCTCAACTCTCCACATATATAAATATACACAATGGTTTGGTCGTGGTGCTAAAATCTCGAAACAATCAAATCATTAAACATTAGATAAATTCCAGCTATACCCCCTCTATTATAGCAGTACTACACCGATGCCACCAAGAAAGTGTCAAAATCAAGCATTGATAACTTGTGCTATCCATTTGATAAACCCTGATTTGCCTACTTGACAGTATAAAATACTCGGCTATGATACAACCATAGTGCGAGGACATCCACATAATCTTTGATTCAAAATGCCATTTGCTAGAGCTAATAGTTTCTTGCACTATCAGGTTTCGAGTCAGTGGAGCTTCCCATTCATCTATGCCATTATGGCAACTAGTGCATACAGTGCCAGAGAATTCGTGTGGTGTGGAGGCACTATTCGTGGTTGGTGGAATGACCAAAGAATGTGGGTCTATAAGAGAACAACTTCCTATTTCTTTGCCTTCTTGGACAACATTCTGAGACTGGTAGGTATTACCAAGTCTGCCTTTGTCATCACTGCAAAAATGGCAGACGACGATGTATCAAAGAGGTACGAGCAAGAGCTCATGGAGTTTGGTGCATCCTCTCCGATGTTCACAATCCTTACAACCCTTGCTTGGCTTAATGCATTAAGCTTCATTGGCGTTTCACTGAAGTTAGCAATGCATGGTGATTCTCTAGACCAGCTGGCTATGCAGATCATTCTGTGCGGTTTGCTAGTCTATGTCAACCAGCCTCTATATGAAGGGATGTTCTTTCGAAAAGACAAGGCAAGAATGCCGACCTTGGTGACATATAAATCAGCAGTCTTTGCTCTAGTGGCTTGTTATTTAGCCTGTGTATGATCTACCATTCCACAGTATTGGCTAGAAGTTGCTGTAACTTCATCAATATTTGAACCATGCACTAGACATCATACAAAGTAGACACCATCAGGACCTGATTAGAAAAACGTTCTGCTGCCGTTGCTGTCCCCTATTTTCTGTAGTCTTTATCGTTTCTATAATTGCCGATCTCAATGTTATTATTGTACGGTTCAATAAAAGAGAAAATGTTGGGACCTCATTCTTCTTACCTAGAGAAATCACCAAACATCTCTTAGTTTGCCAGATACTTATTCTAGTAAAAACAGACCAGTCGCGGAAGTACGGAAGCCATATACTACAAGGCAACTGTTTAACACAGGTATTGACAGACTATATATAGCTATGACATCAAAAATCACAACTTGTTGGAACCCTGGATGCGTTGCTGAAATACCGTGCTGTCTTCCCCGTACGACCCTATTGACCCTTTCGTACATATAGGATTTGGGATTCGATCGTGGATGATAAGGCCATGCCCGCAGTGGGTTCGTTTGACACTTTATTTTTGGGATTTACAGGGACGCATGGACCTATGACCGGAGGCGAGGGGATTGGATGCATAGAAAGTTAAGGCAATAATCGAGAATGAGAATCAACCGGTGGCGATCGTGATAAGACGTCCGGGAGACCCTCCCTTTGTGGACATTTGTTGCAACGTGTTGTCAAGGAAATTCCTAGGGTTGCATGAGGGGAAGAAACTCCTGTGCTGCCCCCAGTGTAACTCAAATAGCTCTTGAAGCTATTTGATATCGACAATAATAATTAGAACAATCATTTGGTGTGCCGTCTTCTCCAGATATGTCCTCTATGTGTGCACTATGCATAAATTTTTATTATTATTCGAGTGTGGTTTTACTCCGTGAGTCAATCGAAATGTCTCCTTCTCCTGTGTAAAATTATGTCTTGTCAAATACCTTAAATGCCTAAGTTTTATATGCACTTTCCAATAAACAAAGCATCTGATAAAATTAAGCAATTTATGAGCGAACATACTCAAACCTTATAAAATTACATGGAAAATTTATTCAAGGTTCGACTTCTTAATTATAATAAGAGATTATTGCATTTTGAGAGCCAGCTTAAATTATTTCCTTTAAAAGTTTAAGATATTAGAAACTAATGGCAATGAAGATTAATACATGGTGCCAAGAAAACTATAGTTTCTGCGAATCAACATTTGCTCTGGATATAAGCATGTCCCTTCCATGCCTAGGACTTCAATTGGAATCATCACGCGTGCATACTGGGCCACCTTCAAGCATGAATCTGTATGCCATGGTGATTCCTTGTCGGGGGATGGGGAGGTATCAATACTAATAATTAATATGCATTTGGTCTAATTTTCCAACAAATTTCATGCATATGATAAAATTAAATGAGTTTGAAAAAAGTGGCGAGGAAAGAGAGCTTATCAAATTACACGACGTCTTATAAAAGACACGACTTGTTTAATTCTGATTAGTGATTAATGCATTTTGAGAGCTTTCATCCGGGGCCTTTTACCGGGCAACTTTAGCTTCACTCGTCCTCTATTCGCCAGCTTCATCCCGCCGTGATGTCTCAACTTTGGCCACCAGCTCGATTTCTTCTTCTTATGGACTCTTATACGGTTACCTCTCGATGCCTTTGAATTCTTAGTGTGCTTCAGATGCCTCAGAAACCCTTTTGTAAGAGCATGAAAAGGACCAGCTTGGTGTTTACCCGACTTAGTCGCTTTATTCACATCTCTCTCGTTTCTCCTATGGAACATGTCCCGCATCTGCTTCCACATAGAAGTCGTAGGGCGTCTCTGCAATTTGTTATCCTGGTCATCCGAATATCCTTGATGGTGGTGGTGATGGTGATGGTGATGGTGGTGGAATATGAGGCCCAATTTGTTCTTCATTCTTCTCAGCCGACCAACTCCCTTCTCGCGATTAGTTGGATGGCTAGATATGGACCCTCTGTTGCGGTCCAGTGTATATGAATGATCCGCCTGACCATTGTGGGTTGGGACAGAATACGAAGAGCTGCTCAGCTCTTCCGATGTCCTTCCGGATCTGGTAGAGAAGTCAGTATCTGCATAGGCCTCACTGTCACCGCTACTCGTGCTAGTTTCATCGCTGGTCCTGCTGATGTATGAGCTTCGAGAGCTCGAACTGCAATGATCCGATCCTCGCAGAGGAGAGACCATCTTATTCCTTGTTCTTAAACTACTCTTCTTTGGCTTCCTTTGCGTTTGCCTACGCGTACGCACCTCCTTTTTATTGGAGAACTGGTCCATAAGTGTTGGTTTGAGAGTAACATGGAGAGGCATGTGGCTTTTGCTTCTGAACTTATTGCTAGAACTGATGGATGCAATGGAGCCCGATGACTTGGGAGGGACGAGTATTCTCGATTTTGCCAACTTCGCCGCTGAGTTTTCTCTAGCCATTTGCTTTTGACTAACAGGCAGTGGAGGCTTCTTTGGCACATTAGCAAAACTTGGCGGAACCATTAAACCGTGAACCATATTATCTTTCGCACTAATCGCATGAGTGTTACGATTAAGTGATTGGTTCATGGTCTCCAGTTTCTCCACCATTGCCTTCACATTTTGCGGCGGGATCAAAGTCTTTTTCTGTTTCAGGTTGTCATACGTCCCTGATTTTATCCCACCAAATTCATTGCGCAAGCTTGTTTGGCTCAATAAGTCCTTACAACTTTCTGCAGTCAAGTTCCAACTCTGATTCTGACCAGCGTTCCGCAGCAAAACTCCCGTCTGATGACTGGTAAAATTTGAGGCTCCATGCTTGGGTTTTTCACATGGCATCTGGCACGCCTGGCTTAAATTCTCCTGGCTATGTGCATTCTGACTCCTCTCCTGAAGCGGCAACCCATTTGTCATATATGTGCTACGTTCCAGCATACGTCCAGTAAATTTCTGCTCGTTTGGCTCTGTCATAGGACGAATTGCACTGACTGCCTTATCTGTTCCACTTCGTGATGTTACTTTCGTGATCAACTCCTCGTTTTGAGAATAAAGCTGCAGAACATAGATGTGGGCTTCAATTTGTTTGATGGCATCAGTTAAGTCTTTTGTGAAATCACTGGCTCCGTCAGATTGCTTGATAATCTCACAAGCAAATTTGTTTTCGTACCTGCCTCCAGTTTTTCTATGCTCAAAAGCCAGAGAACTTGTGGAAATGGGTACAGAAGCAGCAATCCTTGCTTGGTGTTCAAGGTCAAGGACTCTGTTGTGGCTTCGTGGCTCTTGTTTACTCGTAAAAGACCCGTCTCTACAGTCATCAAAACTGCTTCTTGCTTTCCCCTCAGCATCTCGAAAGTCAATTCCTTCTTGACCATTGACTGTTCGTGCTATGCCGTTAGCCGATACCTCTGGCCCTCTATCAGATGTCTGTTGCTTCATAATGTTTCTGTGACAGACTCTGCACTGCTTCCTCTGGCTTCCCTGATTGCTCGACAAGATGCTAGGTTTCGATGACTCAGGAACCAATTTGTCAGGAGTGCGCTTAGCAGGCAAGCACTCGCCCTTCTTTTGGGGAGTGTCGTGTAAAATAGGATCTCTCAGGATGTCGATGACACCAGATGATGTCCGAGGTTGATCAGGTAGAACGAGAGACTCTGATGTAGATATAAGATGCAATGGCTGAGGGGAAGTCGAACTTTCACAGGTACTGGACTGAGCCGATACAATCTGTGCACAAGCACATCACATGTTGAGACTTTGACAAACAATATTGGTGCAAGATCTAACTGAAAGTCAAATCCTAAGTTGATGCTACATTTGAAACTTTGAAATTTTCAGGCGATAAATTGTTAATTCTATTCACTGGCTATAAACATCTAATCTTACCAGTCCTCTTAAAGAAACTACGTAAGGAAAGAAAAAGAGAGATAACAATTGTTTGACGAACCTGTCTGAAGGTCCTAAAAGTTCTTTCTGTAGCGTAATCCAGAAGATCTTTGAATAGCATTTGTGCTCTCTGATCCAACTGTTAAGCATACAGAGTATTACAAATATGAAGACACTGGTTGATAATTGCAAGCATCAAGCTTTCCCTGTATATTGAACTTGCAGACGCCAGGTCAGCCAAC
Organism: Eucalyptus microcorys; assembly: GCA_014182515.1. NCBI lineage: Eukaryota > Viridiplantae > Streptophyta > Magnoliopsida > Myrtales > Myrtaceae > Eucalyptus > Eucalyptus microcorys. Next base: position 52,752,169 of record CM024569.1, on the reverse strand, counting down.
TTGGAAATGTTGCGCTCCAGGTCGCTAATACTAAATTAACGTCACATTTATTTTTATTTTTTTTGCTCATGATTCAGAATGAAATTTGAAGATAGGGAAACTAGAGAAAAGGAACTAAAGGCAAAAATTATCTCCAAAAGGGAGAAACTATTCTTTCTTATTTTGAAATTGTCAATAAGAGGTCGACAAAACTGATCGAGTAAAACATATCTTTTCTTGGACAGGACAGACCGAAGATCTCTTGAAAATTGCTTATGGGAAAAAACTTTAGTCACACAAAGAGTGAACAGGAAAAAAAGACGTAATAAGTCCAGAAGCTTCCCAGGAGCATCCTCATTTCTTTCTTTGAAGACGGTAGCAAAAATTCTGCTGATATACGGTGAGTAGCTTACATATATAGCATCTCCACGGAGTGGCCCATCTGCACTTCGTTGGAGAAGCTCATATAACTTTCTCAAGGCATATAGATCCGACTTCACATCTTCAAATTCCATATTTATAGCCAAGACTCCTATCAACCATTCTGTACGGTTAGTCTGAAAGTGTCCAATTAAAAAACAAACTCCTGAACCAATACGTGACGAAGCAAAAGAACATGGTAATATAGAACTTGTGTGCAGAAAGAATGAGGTAACTTGATCTTCATCACAACATTGTTCTCCATGCAAATGCAACCTAGAAGATGGATTTCTAGATAAGTCATCCTCTAGTGGTAGGCGTGAGGTCATAGAAAGATTGAGCCTAACCAGAACCATTTCTGCTATTCCCTGTATCTAAATCGGGACATGCATCAGAATATGTAAGTTAATGGAAACAACACGCCATTTGCCATCTAGAACACACTCATTCAAAGATACCCGATGATCGGAATGCCACTTGAATTTCTGTAAATTATTTCTCGAAACTAAAAACTGCCTGCCCGCAATAACAAGGAGATGAACAAATGTCTTCCTATGGAGAATGCGCAAGCCATTCATTTTCACCAACACTAATAACGGCAGAGCCCATCATGCCTGGATGAATCAAATAAGAAACTGCCTCTGTCAATGTACCAAAACTCAAAAGGATCTATTTCCTCCATAGCTTTCTCTGCATTAATTAACGAAGTACTCAGTTTTTTCCATCTTCAAGATAGTGCAACCATCAACTCATTGACCAACAAAACTAATATTTCAGGGAATGCAGTTCATCAATGGTCTCGGGAAGTAAGGACACGAACATGAACATCAGCAAAAACCATGCAAAGTCTCCGGAATCGCCATTTCCACAACGTTCAGAACCAAGATGAAGAACAAGAAGAAGAAGAAACCGGAAGTTCTGATATCGCTTACCCAACGAAAAAGAAGGAAAGAGAAAGACCCAGTTTGTCAAAGTTTCTCTCCCTTCCTCAGCGCGTTGCTCTCGCTTCGCTCGCTGTTCACTGATCACTCGCTTCGGCGCTTCGCTTCTTCGTTTCTTCTGCGATGGTTCTAACGGTCAAAGGGTGGCGAAATCCGTCTGATTATGGCGGTCTCAGCCGCACCATCCGCTGCATGGGGCGTTTCGGTGGTGGTGACTTTTCGCTAACAAGCCAAATTCCAAACCGGTGGTTTTGTGGTTTATAAATTATTGTGGTACTATTATAAATTTCTCATATACATTTGCTAATAAAATCCTACATATTCCCCTATGCAATATATATATATATATATATATAAACACACACACATACATTTTATTTAAAAAGCGTTTCAACTGAAAAGTTACAGATTACCTTTAGAAATTATTTTAAATCTAAATAATTGTAAAATTACTTCTGATAAAAAAAAATTGCTTAAAATACATGTAATATTAAAAGTTATTGATGAGAGAAAACAGACTTTTTTAATAGAAAAATTACTAAACAAAGTAGCAAAAATTATACGCCTACAATATATTGAAAATTGCTCCCTTAGATGAAAACTACCAACCTTGACTTAAAAATACGAACTTCAAATTTTTTTTAAACTAAATCTATGACAAAAAGTAACTAAAGATAAGATAAAATTATGAAAAATAACATAAATAGTTCCTAAACTTCAGTGTTATACGCAATTTCATTCTTAACTTTTAATTCGCTCAATATAGTCCTTAAATTATTTCTAAATGTGCAATTTAATCCCTAAATTTTTAATTTGTTCAATTCAATCCATCAACTTTCCGTAAAAAAAAAAAAAAGTAGAACATTTCATAATTACACTATTGCCCAACCTTTAGAATATATTTATTTCTTTGTCTTTATAAACATTACAATAGCTCTATCAAATTTGAGCGGAAAAAAAAAATAGCTCCATCCAAGTATATATTAGTTTAGGGTCTCCCAATAGTAAAAGTAGATTCTCATGAGTTGTTTTGCACCTTCTCAAGCGCTACGCGTGTCGAAAGGGTGCAAACAAAAAGAAATAAATATGATAAAAAGAAAACGAGTCTTAAGGTATGATTGTGTTTTCTTCAACAAATCTCATAGCTCTTATTCTTATATTAATATAATATAGGTGATAAAATCTATCGATCAATTTATATTATTATTAAATATTCTTCGGAAAGAAAATTTATATGTATCCGATATAGCTCTAAATAAGGTTATATTTTCAAAATTCAAAAAATCATGAATTATGAAATGGATTTATAATGAAAAAATATTCTAAATTCTAGGCAATAGTGTGATTATGAAGATTTGTGAATGATACCGACGTTAATGGACCAGATTAAAAATTTAGGAATAATTCAAAAACTATATTAAACAACTAAAAAGTGTAAAATGATAATTTACATTGAATCAAGACAAAGGAAATATTTGTGTCATTTTCCCACGAAATTGCTAACTGTCATGGATTAACACTTACTTCGTAGTAAAGAAAATTGACCCAACTCTCTGTATGCTCTAAAGTAACTTTCACTTTAGATGTATATCGGTAATTTTTATTTTTATTTTTTTGGTGGGGAGGGGGGGCAAGGAAGCAACTGCTATAGAACTAAGGAAACCATGGCTATACAGCAAAATGTGGCCCATAATTTCGTATTTGACTAGGGATCTGCGGTAGAATAGGTATGGCCCAATCTTGAATACATCTACTTGTAGTTACTGATGCGACAGATTAAACATATACATTTCCACAAGTTATATTCAATTATCAAAGAGTTCCACAACACCGGCCCATCAACTAAATTTATAGACCAATTTTCGAGCACTTATCAGGCCGAAAAAATCACGCATATATCTTACCAGCAGAAAACAACCACTTACATCTCATAATTCACTTTGCATTTCACAAGAAAGAGGCCAAGAAACCTTCCAAATCGACAGATAAATGTCTTCTGGAGTCTACATACCTATCTGATTAACTATTCATTGTCTTCAACATTACTTGTATTCAAACGTCAGAGAAGAAAAGGATGGAAGAAGGTTATAGCCCCTGCAATGGAGATCATAACGGCTCTGGCCTTGTCAATATAATTTTTCTCTTCAAGTTCCAGAAGTTTTCTTCTCAATTTCAGTAATTACATGAGTAACAAAATAGAGCGAAGCCAGCCCCCCAAAGTCATTTTGCATCCCCCACCCCTATAGGATCCATAATCTATCCAGTGGCATACTAAATAATGAAGTAAACCATCTTGGTTTTATTTGTCAAAAACCATCTTGGCTCTGGCTTCGCCAATCCACCTTGAACCCCAAAAAAAATAAGAAAGTAACTCCAACAGGAAAAATTCACAGTTTCGTACGCTTTAAGTAGACCAAAACGCCAATGCTTGTCAAGGCAACTGCGCCTGCCAGAATTCCAGTACCCACCGATATCCCCTTGCTCTTTTTCATTGTCTCCATATCTGCTGCAGGAGGCGATCTTAGCTGCTGGCTGGTTTCCGAAAAATCCAGATGCAACCTCACAGCCTAAGACCAAGATAGAAGGTAGGGCATCAAAATTAACAAAACTGATTAGAACATGCAGAAAGGAGATTGGTAGCAGCATGAACTGATCACTATTCACTCAGCACATACACTTCAAAGTGGAGGCTGGCACAAATCCGCATTTGATAACAAAAGCAATAAATGAACAATGAAGATTTTAAGAGTTGCAAGTTGGCATTAAAAAAAAAAAAAAAAAAAAAAAAAAAAAAAAAAAAAAAACAGGTTTCATTTCTTCCTTTGATAATCCTTGTCAAGATCCCTGAGTCACGCATCTATAGTCCTTACATTGACTTGACATCATCCCAACAAAATCCTTTCACAGTTCAAATCAGATAAATAATGAATGGAATAATATAATCGTTCTCTAAAAAGAATGGCATATTTAAGAAAAATTATAACTAATCAGTATCTCAATGATCACAATGACAACAGAGGAAATTCTTCTCCAAAGACAGAAAAAAGATTTTCTGTAATCAATCACTTGGTCTGTTAAATCCATCTCGCTTCATCATTTTCCAATTAATTATGTGCTTAAAAGCACAGCCTGCTTCAGTGAGAAAGAAAACAAGATACCTTATGTGCAGATGATCTTGCGTGGCCGACAGCACCAACAAGATCAGCATCAGTGGCCAATAGAACTTTATCACCTTCGTCATCTTCGTACTATGATTGACAAATGAATCATGCAAATAGAAAAATTGGAATTAGTATCCAAATCGGACTGATGAAAGTCTTGTAAGATGCACAGAGTATGATACCACATCAATTTGAACTCACCAACAGCTGAGGTCTCTGCGAATCATTACCAACTCCAATTCTTTGCAACACGGTGGATAGAAGCTCGTCTAAGTTCTCAGTACCTAATGACAAGATAAAAGACTTCATTCGGTACTGCTGAAACTAGAAAATGCAGGTTTTGCATTAAGCAGTTCTATCACAGCCAAACCAATACAACCCCTAATTCAACAAACCCTCCAAAAATCAAGTACACTACAATTGTGACACCCATGATACATTTTTACCCCAACAATTAAATCAAACCCCATAACTATCAATGCATTGTTCTGTATTAAAAAGCAAGAAAATAAATCCTTCAATGTCTTTCACTGTCCTAAAAATGATGCCCTCATAGAAAGTAAAATTATGCATAGAGAACTGATTCAGATGATGCCTTAATAGATAAAATAGAAGTTGTTCCTCAGCAAACTAGGTTACATAAATTTGGCCTCTGAAGAGGGAGGTGCTCGAGTCTTGAGTTCTATTCATACCGTAATATGCTGTTCATAGGCAGTACTCACCGCAATTTAACCTGTGTACGCGACCTCTAAGGTCCTCAAATTTGAATGCAAATGAATTCCCCAGACCAAGGGAAGGATATGCAGACTTGTTGCTCTCTAGTCCTTCTGAGGGCATTGCTGCCGACATATCACTATAACATTTCACAGAAATAAGATTTTGAACTAACTTTAGTATATGCATTAACTTGTATGTACTCGTTCCATGTAGACCTCATTCTTACATAGGAAGTGATACCTGTGGGTGTCATAGTCATCCGGTGGCTCCAAAGCAAGGGCTGAGTCCCAGAATTTTTGCATCATGGTGTTTGCCATATCATTAACAGATCCAGAGCTGTTCTCAACCTTGCAAAATCATATAATATTGTCAAATGGATAGGAAAAGATGCAACTTCCAAGAGTTATTTACTTATACTGCCATTTTTCCTACAGGTTTAAGTAAACAATAACTATGATTCCACATATGCAGTGTGTTTTCTTAAAAAAAGAAACCATCTCACTCAACAGGATCATTGTCACATAAAAAGTAACATTAATCTCTGCTGGAAACATTAAGCCAAAGTAATGGGAATGTCACACGTTTCGTGCTTTTAGGGCTCATTCTGACCAGCTAAATCAGAATTAAACCCAAAGACACAACATTAGCCTAATTTTTCTTAACCATCTAATACTAAGGGCAAAAAGCTCAATGCAGGTCAACTTCACCTAAATCCACACTAGGCTGAAATTTTCAGTCAATTGACCTATCATCTTGGTTTAAGCCATAAAAGAGCTAGACAGCTAACCTGGTTTTATTTTTTATGATGACCAAGCAAAACCTATTTACAGAATTTTCATATTCAGGTCCATTTACAGATTTAAAATAAGTAAATAATCAATGATTTACATAAAAAGACAAGTGATTTTGTTAGAAAGTCCAGCCCAAAAGCCTAAACTAATAGGTGAAGGGAGATCAAATAAATATAAAGAGTATTTAGGAGGCGTTGTCAAGTGACATGGGACAATACTAAAACACCCCATCTTACATGCAAGCCTGATTACGAGTGGCATGTGGAATCCTGACTATGCACATTCACGAGAAATTTTTTACCACACACATTCACGAAAGGGATAGCACTAGCTCTAATACCATCTTAAAAAGTCAAACCAAAGTCTTAAGCCGATAGGTAGAGAGAGACCATATGAATATAAACAGCATTTAGGACCCATTGTCAAGCGACATGGGACAATACTTCAACAGGTCTTTGTTTAGACAAATAGCCATGGTAATTTTTATGGGTAAGGAAAGATATGGAACTTGTGATATCTTCTTTCTTTCAGATTGAATGCATAAAAACATCTTGATGTTGACTAAGCAATTCAATCCAAAAGCAACACCAAAACATGCCAGCATAATTGATCTAATGTGAAGGTTTGACTATCACTCTAATTCACTTTCGCCTTGAAACTTCTTTGATGGCAGACTTGGTTTTTCTTTGAATCTTTCCCAATAATAAAACATGGATGACTGTGGCCGCTAGCACGTAGAATGGAATCTCAATCCTAAATGTGGCGGCAAGGGTCAATATGCCTCAATGGCAAGCTAATGAAGTTTGAAAATTATGGCACTACAATGGCAAGATTAGCTATGAGTTGCACCCGCAGTCAAATTAAATAATAAACATACCAAGTTGGCTATGACATTTAAAATACCCTCTAACGTGCAATTGTAGCTTCAGAAAATAGACTTACCATGGAAATTGCTGCATGAGTTATCTGAAGCACATCCACACAAGCCGCAATACACCCCTCTGCAATAAAGGTTTAACTCACTATCCATCCAAATTGCATTGGAAAAATCATGAGAAATTTTACCCACCTTTGTCAAGGACAGGAAGGTGCAAGAACTTTCCGTCATGCATACTATGCAATGCATCAAGAATTGTTGTCTCTAGCGTCACACATTCAGGATTTGCCGTCATTACCTGTAGAATTTGGTAAAGAGGAAGTACCACCAAATTCAATAGTCACCAAACAAAAGGAAAATAAGCTCACACCCAGAATATTTAAGAGAAAAAAAGGGGAGGGGGAAAGGAAGACAGACCATAATAAAACATTCACTTTTGCTGTCTGGATTATAGTCATATCACGCTAGGATAGATATTATCAGATTGATTCCATGTACTAGACCAACAATATCCTATGTCACCTAAAATAATTGAAAGTAAAATGCAGCTTATTCATTAGTAATAACAAGTTGACATTTTTTGAGGTACCAATATCACTTAAAGTTTCATGCTTGTGACAGACACAGGATGCAAAGGAAATCAAAACGTGAGATTAAGTCTTCACAACCTACAGAACCATCAAAACACTCCAAACCATTGGGAAAAGATGCATCATTTTACAGAGGCAAAAGCCCACACAAGAGCATTATGATTTTTCTATAACATTCAAGGGTACTTGCCTAGTCTTTTTCTGTGGGCCACTAGATAAGGTTGTCATTGGGCAGGTTTTTAGTCCGTTGATGCTCAGACAAACAATCAACATCTTGCTAAGACCTTGAGAGAGCTAATAAACAATTCAGACTCCACTTAATTTACAGCTGTACACTGCTACAATTGATTCAGAAACCACAATGACAAATGAAACTTGCTTTCAAAAAACCATGACAGCTGAAATTTTCTTTTAAAATAGATGCCAAACTCATCCCTACTTAACTCAGAAAACAAGATCGGCATGAGTGTGGTTTCAAAACAGAAAACTAACCTTTTCAACCAGAGTCAACTCAGGAGAAAGATTTTGAGCCACCACACGCATAAGAATATCTTTTGAACTGCATTTGAAGCAAAAAGCAGCCGTAAGCAATAGACTTAATCATATAGACAGAACGGAAGCTATCCCAATGGAAACTAAGAGGCTGAGACAGAGACAAGGAAAGAATAGTACGTGAGTATCCCCTGTATCTTGCTTCCTGACATAATGATTACTGAATTGACCCGCAACTCCCGCATCTTCTTGGCTGCAACATAGACTGGATCTGATAGTGACACAATGGCAACCCTGAAAAATAGATGAGATAGTTGCTTAGTACCAGATAACCACTTAACTAAGGCCGTTAAGATGGCATGCATAAAAGATAAAAAATTCATAATTCAGAGGTACTTTATGTTTTCGGTGATGATAGTTGACAAGGATGGCTTGAACATCCGCTCTCTCAGTGTTTCAATAAATGCATATGGAGCTGAGATAAATACATAAAACAAAAATAAGAGTTACAGATATGTCAGCAAATAAAAAGGACAGATCAAAATTCAGGTTTATCCCACGCTAGAAATTTGAAAAAAAAAATTAAATTAAATTAAGGACCCTTAACACCATTTTAATTTTGACTATTGAAGTAGTTCTTAAACATTTATGAGGTCACTGTAGCAGGAGCATCCTAATGGGAATAAATAAATAAGGCCAAAAAGAACAGAGCACGTGCATAATCTACAAAAATCTTTCTCACACTTGCTAACCTTTACCCCGCCCCTCTTTTTCCCCTTTTTCCTATTTTGGCTATATAAAGATTTCTACTAATGAAGGCACCAACAACCTCGTCAAAATACACTTCTAGTCAGGCAAGAATGTATATTCTTATTCAGTAGGAGAAAATTGGCCAACCAGAAAAGTTGCTTCCCCATTGGCGTTCCACTCCTTCTACAGCAGCAGCAATAGCACTCCCTTGCTCAGCAGCCTTTTCCATCCTAGAGATAGCATCGTAGAGGCATTTCGTGATATCTAATAATGCAATGACTTCACCATTTTCCACAACTGGAAGGTGCCTAAATTTACCTGTCCATTGGAATGGGAAAAAGTACTGCATCAAGATAAGTAAATAGCGAAAGGGTAAACTAGGTTCCATGAACCCTTTTTTTTTTTTTTTGGGGGGGTGTAAAATAGATAACATAGATCTCCAACTGAGTTTTGTCAACCTCAAATTTTGGCCGGACATGCAAAGGAAAATATGAAAAGATAATGCCAAGACATATCAGAATGAAGAAGCTCTACAAGTTCTAATTCAATGATAGCCTTAGAAATAAATTATGGATGTGCATGTTACAATGTGTAATAGCACATAATGCAGAAACAGAGTTAAGACTTGAAACAATCTTCCCTAAAGTTTCCCAGTAACTTATCAAAAGTCACTGTTTTCCCTATCTATCACTGTGTTACAGTTCATAACATCCCTCTCATCATTAACCTTGATCAGGCAGCATCAATATTTAACTGTTAAATAAAAATCACCATGGATAAAAGTGCAAAAGATTCAAATTCAGAGGAAAAGTTAGTTCTCCATCTACCAGGAACATTCTTCTTCTTGGTAAGCACTAAAATCAGTAGTACCATCAGGACATATAAAAACCACACTTAAGAGTTACCTTGGACCATTTTCTGAAGAGCTTCAATAGCCAAAGTATCAGAAGTAACAAATATGGGATTCCTCGTCATTATCTTGGATACTATAGTTTGCTCTGGTCGCAACCCCTCTGCAATGACTCTTGTGGCAATATCCTGACCGACAGATGCATACAATACACTTTTTTTTTATCAAAAAAAAAAAAAAAAAAAAAAAACACTGCCCGAGCCCTAAGAAAATATTGAGAATTTCTATCTTAATGTTCGAACCTTGTCAGTAACAATCCCAGAGAGCAAAGCATTGGCATCAGTCAACAGAACGGCGTCAACCCGGCGAGCAGCCATACGCCGACACGCATCGGAAACGGTAGTTCCCTCCGGAATCGTGAGGGCTTTGGACAACCTCAGTTTCTTCACGGTCCTCTCTCCCCCAACGGTACTGGAGCAATTTAATCAAGAACGAGCAACAATCAGGCACGCTTTGAATTTCAAGTACCTCAGCTATCGCAGAATCGAGCTAATCATCATATAAAAAGTCTCGATAATGCTTCAGCTTACGTGACGACACTCTCCATGTCACCGTCACACCAAAGACACACTACAACAGAAGCGGCACGAGCAAACCCATTGACACAGCAAGACCAACACTTCAAAAGCTCAATTTTTTTTTCTAATTAAGCAGCAAAATCGTCTCTTTTTTCTTTTATTTTAATATTTCCGAGAGGTGGCGGATGATAGCGGGGAGGGGAGAATACTCACGATGGGGCAGGAGGCGAAGAGGGCTTCGAGGCGTTGCCGTTGGTAGCCGCCGCGCCATTGCCGTTCTCCGTTTGGAGCGACTTCCTGGAAGCCGCGGCCGAGGGGCCTCGCTTCTGCTGCAGGCTCGTCCGCCGCGGGCCGGAAGAAGCCGCCACTTGCCCACTCATCCTCTCCCTCTCTCTCTCTCTCTCTCAATCAAACACCCTGCTCTCCCCACCCCAAATCGAGAAAGACGAAAAACCAAAAAAAAAAAAAAAAAAAAAGCCTAGGGTTTTAGAAATCGGGCGCTTCCCGATCGATCAATCGAGGCGAGGAATCGAAAGAGAGAGAGGAGAGAGAGGAAACAGAGACGACGGCCGCGAGGGAAGGCGCGGACAAAGCCCCGAGCTAGGGCTTCGAATCCTCCTCCTCCTCCTCCTCCTGCTCCTGCTCCTGCTCCTTCTTCTACGTCGTCTTCCTCTGCCTCTCTCTCTGTCTCTCTCTTTCTCTCTCTATTTGATTGATTCAGAGGTGGGAAATGAGGGAGTTCAATTCAAATGACAGTTATATTCACCCTCGAAATTGGGAATATCTTTTTTGTCTTTTCTATTTTTATTTATTATCTTCATTATTACTATTCCGGTTTTCTTAAATAATTCTATTTTTGTGAGTCATGTGCTATTTATTGTATCTATTTAATTCCCCCTCTTCTTCTTCATTTTTTATATTTTCCTGGGGCGAAATATCCTCAGTGGATTATCTTCTTCTTTTTTTTGGAATTTCTTTTTTGTCTTTTTTTTGTTTTTTTGGTCATATTCAGGGGATAATTTTGAGGGCTCGATTTGCTGGTTTAGGGCTTAGGAGTGAGTGGTGGCAGTTCATCTTTTGGCCTAAAAAATTGACGAAAATAAAATAAAATTGAAAAAGTGGTGGCAATTTACGTGGTTGGTGCGTCCTACTCACGCTGCATGATTTTTTCTTTTCTCCATTAAAAGACATTTTGAATCTGAATATCAGAATTTTGAAGCTTTGGTACCTTCTATTTATTCCTCCCTGGACAATTATCAGACAAATAATATTTTGGGTGTCTGTAATATTCGATTTCTCCTAATCTTTTGAAACTTTCTCATTCTACTTTTAGAGTTATTTACAATTTGCATAAAGATAGGAGATATTGCTTATTTTTCCCCTTCACATATTTTCTTCCATTATTAGAAGCAACAACATATTTATCATGGTCCATCTCCCCTTTTGTGAGTTTCACCTTTCCCGCTTTGGTTTTTCTTTCTCGTTTCCCTCTCTAATCTAGCTTTTTTGGTCAAACTAAGAATTGGAAAGAGGTATCAACTGTAGTAATATAAAGTTTCACTTTTTTGTGCTGGAGAAAAAGCAATGCCCAAAAAATCTTTCTCCTCGTTAGAGATGGTTTGGAACAGCTAATCCTACCACAAAATCGAATTTGTAAATTCGTCTACACCGACCCAAAAGCAAACCCTAGTTGAGCTCTTGTTTGAATATTCAACTGAATGTATAAGACCTTGAACTCGCGTTACAATAACTTGTCATATAGAAGATACCAAAACTCTGACATAAGTCCATGGACCAAGATCACTACAGCCGCCAAGTTTTGCTCATCTACAAGCGGAAGAGTTGTTATGGCTGGGGTTGGTTTGGTAGGGAATAAGAAAGAGATAAGAGGCCTTCATTCTTGGAACTTGTTTATGACCACTCATTATGGGCCTTTAGACTGGACATGAACTCAAACTAAACTCGAACAGCCGAACAGCCTTCGTCCTCGCCCCTAGTTATATCAGTACCCTTCATTTCTATATTATCTTGACTACGTTAATTTCGCGAAAAATAAATGATTAGAAATCATCTTCCTAAAGATGATCGCTTTTATCATTGAAAATAGTTAATCGATGGAAACTATTTTCATTATCAACAATAATTAATGTTTAAACATTTTTGTGGACAATGAATATATTTTCTAGTAATTCATATTTGTAAGCGATGTGGGTAATCATTTTTAGAAAAATGATTTCCAAAACATTCATTTTCGACAAAATAAATGAAGCTATAAATAACCACACTAGTGTTCCTCATTTCCTCTAGTCATTTGCAAGTTCTCTACTCGAATTATTGTCATGACGGAGACTTTTATAGCAAAACAATAAGTACTTCAACAAGCATTTTGTGGATATCTTATCCAATGCATGAACCGAGTAGACATTGATTTTTGACATCTCTCCATGTCGATCCTCCCCATACGAGTCAACTCGTATAATACCTAAATTAGGGGTTTGGATACAAAGAGCGAGAATTGTTCATATTGCGTAATGCATGATGCACTGCAATTCATCACTAACCCAGCAAATCAGTTGACTAAATATTCCAATTTGTAAATGCAGAAAAAGAGGAAAACAGGTGGCCAGAGCCGCAAAGCACACGGTTTAACACATGTTACAGCAACTATTCTTTGAGGCCACTCGCATTTTCCCCCTTGCGTTTGACAAAGACGAGAATTCTTTTATAGCGAATGGTCAGAGTTGTTTCAATTTGTTTTCCCTTCAGAAATATTCGGCAGAGCAGAAAATCATCAATGCAAAACACCATCGCCGCTAGAAGGGTAAGTTTCCATCCAAACATTGATTGACTGAATTTGGAGAAATCATACAGGGAGCGCATGAGGATTGATAGCACTCTTTTGGAAAGCGGCGGAATTGATATATGCTCATCCTCTAAGCGCTCATTGACCTCAAAACATTCAAGAGTTGAAGGTATCAACGAGTGCGCCCGTGACGCCTTTCTCGATATGGTGGAACTCAGACCAAATGATCAATCAAGTGGCGGTACATCAGTTGTCAAGGGGCATTTTTGTAAAATGAAATGACCAAAAACTTGCTCCATTCGATCCCCATTGTAGATAGCATGCATGAATGCTTGATGAGTGCCTCTAGCGACATTTTAAGAAAATTATCATTCTCTCGTTATTAAATTACCAAAAAATGGCAAACATTTCTGCATGCTATTTCGAAGAATCTAGTCGGGCATTAAGTACCTTTTGGGTATTTGACAGCTAAATGGAGAAACATGTCAGGGCTTGTCGAAGATAGGTTGACCACAAACCCGGGTGCTTCACTTGCGAAATCTACATAAATAGGTGGTGTTTCTCTTGGGCACGTTTATGATCCCATTCCTCGGTATGAAGCTCGCGCATTGTATCGTGATTCCTATACAAACCACTGCGACATAAGGACGCCGCTAGAGATCTATTTTCTTTTTTGTGATTCAACAGCAATTAATGTCCAAGAAAATGGGCAAATCGTGATCTTAATAATATGAAGGAGTGATCACAAGATTCACAAACTGTCCATGAATGATGGATTCGCTTTCTTCTATAATTCGATGCGATGGCGGTGAGATGATGGATCCCGCGCAATATGCAAACGGGGTCCAATGCAATGCGCCAAGCCTCGTGCTGGGCCTCGCCCCAATAGACGTTAGCCGCGATCGGACCAATGCAAAAAAGATCCAACGTGGCTTGTACAGGGACAACTCATTTCATTTCACGTGTCGGAGGTGACCCCCGAGCGAAAGACTAGGCAATCAAGGGGTCACGTCTTCTTTGTTACTTTCCTTAAATTCAGCACAATCTTACGATCCTTCCTATGGTCGGCGGGCCCGTCTTAGAAGGATGGCTGATGCGATTTGTCTGGTGGTGCCTGCGCGTCCCAATCATTGACGATTTGGAAAGCTTGTTGCTTGCTCTCCTAGACCACCATACCCCTTTAGAATTTTGAAGGACGAAGTTTGAGCTTTTACCACAAGGAATAGGTAGGAAAAGATGAAGGAAACTTGAGACAGAATGTACACACACAGTTATCCGTTGTCCTCTCTCTCTCTCAATCCCTTTTGGCTTTAGAACAAAGTGCTTTTGCCTTCCTCCGGTTCAAGAGGAGGACTGAGGACCAAACACACAACAGACTCAACACTCCACTTGATGAACGTGTTAGAACCTCGATTTGCTTAGAATTCACCCATTCTAAGAGAACAGATCCAACAATGACAATGCGGAGATAGATGCGAAATCTTATGTTAGGGTGAGGATCGGGCAATCTGAAAGTATTAGATGAATAACTAGTTTGATTGATGCAGTAAGACAAGGGAATTTTACATGGAAGTTGTGAGGTCATTACTCATTTACATAAAAGAACAACTACCACATGATATGGTGGTAGTGTAATTATACTTAATGATAGAGAGAGGAACTCAGCAAGTGCCATGTGCTTTACTAATTCATGTGAAGTCTTGTGAAAGTTAAAGCAGACAAATATCGTTCAACGACATGTCAAAATCACCCCCTCGCAAACCGTCAATATATTCCACATCCCTCTCATTTTACCAAAAGAACATTCCTTTATCCCTTTAGTTTCAAGATAGGAGAAAGATGATGCCCCGAGGTCACGTTTTTAACATAGAAATTCCAGGCTAGGCTAACGTTGATTTAGCAACTATAGGCTAAATGGGGACCACCGAGTCCTCCTTCAATGGGACGATAAGTATCGTTTTCGCATCGATAGCAATGTCTTATGTTTCGCTGGTTTTTTTAACACAATGCAACATCACCTAACTAATTCTTGACTAGAGCATTACATAGTCTGTGATGTTAGTTTACTATTTCAGAAGCCGTATTTATCTACTTGGTAGGCTCTCTTGTCATGAGAAAATTAGCCAAGTCAATACTTTTTTTTCCCTAGCTTGAGAATCTTATGGGGGATAGAGGTCATACCTTAATAGTGCCCCCATCACCGGCTACAACCATCTCAGGTAGACCCTACAAGAAAGAAAAAAAAGGGTTCTCTTCCACAAACCCTAATGTTGCCCCAATACTCTCTTCTTTTTTCTTTTCTTTTTTTGTCTACTAAGGTTTTTATGCACGGATATGTACAGTAAATGCATCTCGAAACCCTCAACGCTGAGGATATTAACAAATGAAGAAGAGCAAACTTCGACATAAAGTGAAGAAGCCACACTCCCAAATCCAAAAGGACCAAATGATGGCTTCTTATCGTGAACGGGTTCCCCCTTTGGACGCATGGCATGCAGTTCTTGTTTCGATAGGATAAGCTACCAGAGATGACGTAATTATTACAATTTTTTGACGAAATCAATTCTTAATTCTAGAGAACATATACTAAACACAAAAAAGCATGCGAGTACGAGGACACTATCTATCAGATCGTGCGACTTCAAGATCACCTGTGGTTTTACGTAGCAATCCAACGTGTTGTGTAGAAGAACTGTCGCTCTTGTTTCATGGTATGAGAATCGACAAATGCTGAGGTATTAAAGTCTACACGCTTCACGGATCCGCTTTTAAGGGAAAGAATGCTGAAGGAAGCTTATCTTCAATTCCAGCCTTAAACAATAAGGAACTGATGAGATGTCACAACAATGGCATGGCTAGTTCATATTTAAACTAGTTCATAACCTAATAGGAATTTTTTTTTCCAATAAATCACACAAATAAAGATTGGCAAATTCGAGAGTTAATAAAAAAAAAGACACTTGTAAGAGAGACAAACAATAATTGGTACAAGATAAGAAAAGATGATTACGTTGATAGGCAATTCAAACGAGAGCTGGAAAAATGTTGGTAAGTCCCACAATAGAGATTGATAAATTCATATAATAGAAAGTAAATTTACGAGTTGAAAAAAAAAAAACAGGCTAAAAAAAAAGAAAGAGGAAAAGTTGATAATTTATAAACTATCATAAAAGGTTAAATAATTTTGTAGAACTATCACAAGGTTCCAAAAAGTCACCCCGCAAATTAGGCTCTCTCTTCAATATAATTCAAAAAGGTGATTTTCCCACAATCATAGCAGCTATTGAATACAAAACTTTATTTCACAACACCATCTTTTCTTGTCCCAAGCTCAGAATTTTTAAGGAGTTAAATCCCAGAAGGAATTAATGCAATCAAGACCCTCAAAGTTCACATCTTGACAAAGATAGGGCATTACCTCTAAATTAGCATCCGCCAAATAGTCGGTCCTTGAAGATAAATATTGATGGGTCATTTGTTGTTGGTAGCTTGAAAGGAGCAATCACGGGAGTCATTCTTGATGCGTCAAGGTGCTCCATTGGATGAATTTGCCGAAGAAATTTTAGCCTCTTCGGTGATTCAAGTGGAAACCCTTATTCGGATTGAGGCTTTATCATAATTTAGGTCAAGAAGAGTGCAAGAGCCGTGTTGCGAGCCTAACAACTTAGTTCTGTTTGAAGCCCTACAAATATTGCTCACATGCTGTGGGATGTGGAAGTACTCATTGCAGATGCCCGAACCCAAATTGCCCAATATAGCAACATTTCCTTGGCTCATTGTGGAAGGACTACTAACCTAATAGCAGATTGAGTATCTAAAACCCAACATATGACTACTTTATCTCTTTCTTGATTGGTTTATCCTATCGATCTCTTTGAGATTTACTTTGTTTTGATGCTTGTGTTTTAGACTATTTGTCCAAAAAATCTTGTCTATAAATATTGTTCACTTTTCAACAAAAAAAAAAAAAAAAAAAAAGGAACCCGAAAGGAAGGTGCTGCTTTGATGATCAACCTCGATTCTCAATCTCCCCTTCAATTTCGCGTCACTGCCCTGTGATGTCAACGACAAAACTCGAGCATCTTTGGAATGGGAGGTAAGTACCTAAGGGGAAGGGCGGGAATGACGCGTCCTCCATTTGAAAAAGGCGCAAACTTACGGACAAACATCTTCGAAGACGATGACAAGTGATTATTATAATCATCAATCAAGAGGTCTTCTCGTTCATCAGACCCTTCTTTAATGATTTCTCCTAAAGCTACCAGATTTTGCTGTCCAAGAAAATCAAGAGGAGGACAAGAACCCCCCAGCATCTTCTCATTCTCTCTCTCTCTCTCTCTCTTCCACTTCCCCTGACATTCCTCAGATCTGAGACCAGAGACATGTTCGCATTGGGATTCCAACCGCAGCAATCATTGTCCCAATGCTGATCTCGATCTTGCTCACCCCCCCCCCGTCTGAGCTGGTACTTTTTAGTTTTATTTTAATCTGATAGCTGGAATAAATCAACCACGTTCACTTCATGCGTAAAGATTGAATTTTTATCACCCTTTTTGCCATTTGGCGTTCCTTATATTCGTGATGAGGAAGTGGGTCTTTGCCAACCTTCTATTTTTGTTGGAATTTTCGACAGATATTTTCGGAAAATTGGGTATCGGCCCTTTTCGCATTTCTTTTGTGGTCCTGTCTCTCTCTCTCTCATTCTCCTTCCTTATGGTATGGCGTGAATTTCGGGGGATGTATGGGTTAGGTGCCTATCATAAGAGCTGTTTGAGCATTGTGCTTCAAGTTATTCTGGGTTGGGACTGTATACTCGAGCACGTCAGTTGCAGATTGAACCGCTTCGCTTCGTACAGAGCCTTCATACTCTTTTCCAGTCCTTTTCGCGTATCGAATAAAAGTTCTGCTTTTTGGAAGATTTTTCAGATATAAGGATTTGTGGATCGCGAAGCTCAAGTTGTTGGGGGAGTGCATTATAAGCAAAGCTTGGAATTCTCAGGAAAAAAACCACGCCTTTTCGGTTGAAACAGTTAGAGCTCTGATCTTTTTCCTCTTCTGGGTTTCGCTCGGATTGCTGTTTGAAGTTCTGAATTTGTCCGGAAAGTGATTCGGGTGATACGAATCGCCCGCATGGTGGTCAGAGTCTAAAATCTGCCTGCCGTGGCGGAGCCCACGATGGACCGCCGGACTTGGCTCTGGCGAAGGAAGTCGTCGGAGAAGAGTCCTGGAGAAACAGAGAGCTCGGGTTCGTTGTCCTCTCATTCGGGACGATTTTCGGATGAACAGGTTCGTAAAATGTCCATCTTGTTTAACTGAATCGATTGGTTCTTGCCTTTGCAGGTTACTGAACATGCTTTCATTATGATAGTTCTAATTTTGGTCCAAAATGATGCCATATTGTTGTTCATTTTCATTGAACACAAAAAAAAAAAGTTATCTGCTATTGCACGCAGATTAGTCTTGAGAAGCTGTCCAAAACTGATCTACATAATCAAGAATTCCAGACATTTTACAAGAAATTTGCCATGGGGATCATGCTCAATAATTAGATGACTCGCTATACTTAGTTTGGAAATCTTTATCTCCCTAATCCTCCCCGCCTGCCACACTTCCCTCTCATTTCCTGATATGTTCTGCAAGATTGATTTTGCTTTTACATAGTATGGTGATGGATGAACATTGGTGTTCCTTGGCTTGTTTCTATAGGCATATCCAACACACAGCAGTCAATCACAAGAAGTCACATCAAAGGTTGCGGTTGCGGTTGCGGATGAGGAAGTTGGTGAGGGTGTGAGGACTCTATCAGAAAAATTATCTGCTGCACTTCTGAATATTAGCGCCAAGGAAGAACTAGTGAAGCAGCATGCTAAAGTTGCAGAAGAAGCTGTATCAGGTAGTGCAACAAAAACTGATGTTTCTTTCGATAAAAAACCAAGCATCTATATAAGAGAAATTAGTTAGGTTACTTCACATTTTAATGCTATCTTAAAAAAGAAGCGAGTTTTCTGCCAGTTTTTCTTGCTTCTGCCTAGGAGGGACATCTGAATTTGTCTATAGCAGAGTGTGGATGTGATTCGGAAGAGAGATTAACATTCATCTTTTCCTCCAAAAAGATATTTGCCTAGTATTCTCATAGTACTGTAGCATCATCCGTAACCATAGCATAATGATTTAGTTTCTCAATGTCTGCATTTAATATCCAAAGCTGTAGCAAATGAATGGGGATAGTAACAAGATATCTGAGAATGTAGGAGGGAGAAAATATCTGATATACTACACAGATTGCACCAAAATTAAGCACTAATGTCTGGGGTAACAAGATTGGAAGCTTTCAATCAGAGCAAGAGTGAAATCACATGGAGTTTCAGATTTGAGGATGACATCTACTTCAACCGTTCCTGCGTTAAATCTATTTGACATTGCATTCAGATTTGCATTTTTGTGCCTATGTACTTCGTCGTAAGTTTTTTCCTTCTGATATTCAATGGTAGGATGGGAGAAGGCTGAAAATGAAGTCTTGGTGCTAAAGAAACAACTGGAGGCTGCAACACAAAGGAACTCAACACTAGAAGATCGAATCAGTCATCTTGATGGAGCACTTAAGGAATGTGTGAGGCAGCTCAGACAGGTGAGGGAAGAGCAAGAGCAGAAGATCCAAGAAGCTGTGGTCAAGAAAACTCGTGAGTGGGAATCAACAAAGGCCGAGCTTGAGACTAAGCTTTCCAATGTCCATGCCCAGCTTCAAGCAGCCAAGAGTGAAGCTTCTTCAGTTATATGTTCTGATCTCGGCCCTAAGCTTGATGCTGCTGAAAAAGAGAATGTGGCCCTCAAAGCCAAAGTCCTTTCTATGTCGGAGGAGCTAGAACTTAGGATTATTGAGCGTGATTTGAGCACCCAAGCAGCAGAAACAGCCAGCAAACAGCATTTAGAGAGCATAAAGAAGGTAGCTAGGCTGGAAGCCGAATGCCGCAGACTCAGAGCCATGTCTCGGAAAGCAAGTGTGACAAACGATCTTAGGTCTTTCTCTGCATCATCGGTTTGTGTAGAGTCCTTTGCTGATAGCCAATCAGATGTAGGGGATAGGCTGCTAGCAGTTGAGAATGACGTGCAGAAAGCGAGTTGCTTGGAGCGAAGTGATTGTGAGCCGTGCCACTCTGAGTCATGGGCATCTGCTCTAATAACTGAACTCGACCATTTTAAGAAAGAGAAATCCTTTGGAAAGAATCTCATGGTCTCTTCAGGAGAACTTGATTTAATGGATGATTTTCTGGAGATGGAAAGGCTTGCAGCTTTACCAGACGCAGAAAGTGGAAGCTGCAGCCATGGAATGGGGCCTGCTCTGGATCAAAACAGATCTGATGAAGTCACTCTCAAATCCGAGCTTGAAGCCATGATCAATAGAACGGCAGAGCTGGAGGAGGAATTAGAGAATAAGGAAGAAGAAAAGGAGAAGCTAGAGATGGCTCTAAGTCAATGTCAAAAGCAACTTGAAACGTCATGGAGTCAGCTCAATGAGGTTGAGATGAGATTGACAGAACTCAACAACATGTTGTCTGCAGCACAAAAATCGAAGCAAGCTGCAGAGGAGGAAGCAAGGATTACCCATGAGAGGATGGAAGTAACAGAGTCAAGACTGATGGATGTTGAAGAGGAGATGAAAAACTTGCTCCTTAATGTCAAATTACTACAAGAAGAGGTTGAAAGAGAGCGTGCTTTGTCTGCTGAAAATGAGGCAAAATGTCGGGAGCTGGAGGATGAAAATCTAAATATGAAAAGGGATGCCGAACTGCAGCATGGGATCGAGCTTCAGCGTGTGGCTGTCTCTGATGAACAGCTAAAAGTAAAGCAGGTTAGTTCTCTATGGCTTGTGGATGTTAGTCTATATCTAATGGAAAGCATGATAACATGAGTAAATTATTGAGATGGTATTGCTCCTTTAACATAATTTATCAAGTTTGCCGACAAACCCGCTACTACATTTTGAGTGGCAATGTTACAGTTGCATGTAGAGTGAGTTCCATCTGCGTGAGAAAAGAGAGATGCCTCTCTTGGTACATTCACATCCTGTGTCTGGACATCTGATTTGGGTGCTTTTTTATGAGATATGACTTCAATCTCCCAGGTGAATAGTTATTTATTTATAGCCATCTCAAGGAAGATGAAATGATTATTTTCCAGTAACGCAGCATGCTTTTGATCTTCATATTGACATATAGCTATGTTAGAAACAGGAGGGCCGCATCAGCATCTTGTACTTTATTAGTACAAACTGTATGATTGGGGCACAATCTAAACAAATCTCAAATTTCACTGTAGCATTGAAGACATTCAGAGGTTAATATAGAATTTCAAAGCACTTGACCTTTGATATAATGTAATTTTCGAGCTTAAAAAGCACTTACAGTGCTACGATGGGGTGCTTCTAAACTATAACTTAACCAGAAAATGCTCATGCTAGGCGAACCTTTTTTTTTTTTTTTTTTTTTATCTGTGGGTCATGGCGCTTTGAGCAACACTGCGCTTGCTGACACCATCGACTATCTGATAGGATCAGCTTACCAATGTTTTATTCATGCTAAATGGGCGATCATGACTTAGTCTGAATTTAGTTTCCTTCTTAAGTTCTCATTTAGTTTTGTTATGTAAAACAGGAGCAAGAGCTAGCAGTCGCTGCTAGCCGGTTTGCAGAGTGCCAGAAGACTATTTCATCTCTCGCTCAGCAATTAAAATCTCTAGCTGCAGTAGACGACTTCTTCGCCGATTCCGATCCAATGTGCAATCACATGGATGAAGGATTACTAAGCCCCGAAAACGAGCTGCACCATTTAAACCGCCCACCGGTCCTCATTTCTGCTGAACAAAGATGAAATAATCATGGTTTAAGAATTTGATTATTCAACTAGCTGAGGCAGGAAGATGAAATGAGTGAGATGAGATAGGAAGAGTGTCTACTTTGATTTTTTGCCATGTGAATAAACAACCACCATTGTAAATGCATTCATGACATCTCCGAAACCGACACTCGAATCTCAAGTATAGCGGTACATAGTCAGATTTTTGAATGATATAAGGTTTCAATTCCTTTATAGCATGTGGATGTCCAAATTGCTTAAAGCTGCCAATTGTCTTGTTTTTTTTTTTGGTCTGAAATTGTCTTGTTTGGTGTTAGTGAGTTGTAGCAGAGGTAGTAAACTCATCTTGGCCCCCGGCAATCCCATGGCGGGCCACCTAGAAGATTACACATGCCCCAACTTTCTCTGCCAAACAAAATAATTAGCGACTTTCGTGATCCATTTTAGTTTGATTTTTTATTTTTTTATTTTCTTAAGAAAAAACCTTTAGCTAGACCGTTTGGCAACTTGGCATTCAGTTTTTCCACTAAATCAAATCAGAGGTGGGAAATAAAATGAAAAGGAGTCGCGTAGGAGCAATACGAAAACTAAACGGAAAAACAGTTCATCCTCTGAAACTTGCCATCCGTACTGCTCTACATCCTGCAATTTATGTAGTCTTACTTTTCCTTCTTTGCTTTCACAATATTAAGTCCTTTCAGTGAATTTTCGATTGTGAGTAGTTCATAGACCATTTCATTTTGCCCTAAGACACCATCTGTACCGGCAAAATGTGGATGGAACTGAATTTCATTTGGAAAACAAGGACGGCCAACCAACTCTTTCTAACTTATTTTACATTATAATCTAGTAGGTCCAACATCCCGTCTCGACATTAATTTTTCACAATTTGTAAGTATGTGTCCATTGTCATTTATCCTGGTGATGTCGTGTAACGGTTGATCTATCAGTCTGCTTTCATATTTCAATGGTACGTAAATCTCTATTCCCTCTAAAAATGAGTAGGTCTCAATTTCCTTTTATCTTCACCAGTCGTATGATACGCCATCCAACACAACCCAGCTATTGGCTTGCTCGATCGTATCGTTCAGGGAAACTTGAGCATCGATACATCAACCCCTAATGCCTGACTCGTGGCAGCAATTTCATTCAGTTGCGCAAAACCAAAGGCTACCTCTTTTTGTATTGTCAATGAACGTTCTCCATGAAGATCATCGCATGGCGTACGCATCTTTCATAACCAAAGTACCATAATCATACTGCTACAAGTTTTGAACCAATACAAATAATAGAAATCTTAGTCCTCGCTTCGTATTAAATTGCTCCAGCCGATTCTAGTGCCAGGTTGAAGCAGGAAGTGTTCGTAGATTCGCTGGCCCACTCATTCCTCTCTACCCTCTTCATATGATTCGTTTCTATGTCTTTCTATGTAGCCGACAAAATATCAACAAATTATAGTCCATCCAAACAAACAAAACAGTACATGCATAGAGTATCGTGAATATATAACATGATGTTTCACATGATTCTGAAGTCTTGAAAACTATAACAGTGATAATTCATCTTCCATAGGAACTTCTAATTGCATGTTTTCTAGAAGTGGACTATCAGGCTGTCGACCTGCACAACTGGTGAGTTACCATTGTCAAATTCCTTTTCCTCCAAAATGGCCACAAAGCAAGGTAAAAACTGCCAATGGTTTAATTAAAAAAGAAGAAGAAGAAGAAGAAGTAGAGCTTGGATGAAAAAATGATTTGCTAGCCCGAAAGAACTCTCGTAAGGGTGCTCTGAAGTGATGCGACTGAATCTATGGCAGATTTAGCAAGCCAACTCATTCCCACTTTAATTCGATGCTCATCCGTGGGCAATCTTATCAGATATGCAAATTTTCTCGCTGCAAATGCAGAAATATATGGATTAACATTATTATTTTTTTCAAAGGACCAGTGTGACAGAAGTAAAGAAAAGAACCTGCATGTCCAACTGGACCTTCCAGAGTTAATCCATCAATGAAACTTGGTGAAATTGCAGCATCATTTCTTCCCAGTGTCATCATCTCGCCCAAGTTTTGAAACCTGAAAATTATATTAACAGAAACATGCACCAGTCACATATCCAAAGCTTCTATCAGTATGATCTACAAAAAAATAAAAGTTGCCACACACTAGTAGAGGTACCAGAGAAGGATACTTAATGGTGTTTGTGATGGATAACAGTGAAGTGCTTCCTTGTCACTGGGGGATGTCAACGTGCAACTGAAGCTAACTTGTTACCTCCACCCAAATTTAATAGAACCATAACAATTGGGGGAAGGAAGGTGAGATAAAGCTACAAGATGCATGCTGATCACAAGCAAGGGCACTGCATTGTGAATAGAGCAGATTGAACCATAAAAAATGTCTGGCACAAAAGGCACAAGTGAAATGAAAGACCTAAAAGGCAGAAGAGGACGGTCATTGATTGCTGCCCACAGATTCCAACCAGTGAAATCCGCTTGCTGAAAAGCAACCTGGTAGGCCACGAAAGAAATGACTAAAATTGGCGAGGAGATAGCAAAACTAAGAAAGGTGCAGATGTTAAAGTTGCACTATAACATCATACTTCAATAGATGAAATGCATTTCTTCCTTGTTTACCTGAGCGGTGGCTGGAAGAATCTTTCCATCTGAATCTCTTAATGCAGAAGAATCACCAAGGGAAAAAATGCGTGGGTGGCCCTTGACACGTAGAGTTTCATCAGTTTCTGCTTGACC
This sequence comes from Eucalyptus microcorys, assembly GCA_014182515.1. Lineage (NCBI taxonomy): Eukaryota > Viridiplantae > Streptophyta > Magnoliopsida > Myrtales > Myrtaceae > Eucalyptus > Eucalyptus microcorys. The sequence goes on along the minus strand of CM024569.1, from coordinate 52,727,616 downwards.
ACGGGCAGTCAAAGGCAGCTCATGCGGCTTATCCCAAGGTTCTAATTCGGGAAGTGAAGGCTTAGAGCCCACAGTCCATAGGACCAAATCCGCCTCCAGAATTTGACTTTGTAGTCCCCTTTGAGCAGGTTGAAGTTCCAATATAAATTTCTCAACATCATCTTCTGCCGCAAAGCCCTTAGCAGGTCCACTCTTTTTCTGCATTTCAGGATCTTCAGAGTTTCCACTCAAACAGAAAGAATCTTCAGCATCGCTGGACTTCCTTATATTGCGTACAAAGTAACCCAGAAGCAGCTCGACTTTCCTTGATGAAAGAACCTGGTATGAATAGCAAAAGCTGTACATCATCATCCACCCTCTTTCTTCCAAATAAAGGAAATTAGTTATGCAAAATCATTTACTTTAATAAACTATATCTATAAAATGTCCAGGAGATTACTTTCATCGCAGCTTCCCTGTTGCCAGGTGGGGCAGTTGGACAGATTGTAGTATCCACATTTATTGCTTTCACTATTCCCCCCTCCTGTAATCGCTCCGATATAGTGGCAGCTAATTCAACTCCTGAGTAGCCACACCCTACAACAGCTACGCGAATTTCAGACCCCTTCCCAAAGTTCCTTCTCTCCAAAGCTTTTAATTTGTTGTCAACCTTCTGCAACAGGAATGTAGAGGTGAGAGAATAATAAATGTACCAGATCAGAGTCAGTCAACTTAAAGATGTAATTTATAGCATTACAGACCCCCCTAAAAGTTGCCTTACAAGTGCATCCTCGAGGGTTGAGAATGGCAATGCATACTCAGCTGCACCAGGTACAACATCAAGCTTCGCTTCAGCCCCCAAAGCAAGAACCAACCTGACTGCCCATGACAAAAAGAGAGAATTAGCATATCCTGATACACATAAAAACCAAATGAGGATCTATCTATCAACTGATGATTCATCAAATCCAAGTTCAACTTTAACAAATCCCAAGGAGGCTTGAACAAATCTGATGCTATCCCCCAGCATATCGAAAGAAAGCTCATTTAGCTCACAAGGGCAAGGGACAATCCTAGAGCAACAGCTAAGAAAAGACGATCAACACTATCCACATAAAACTGTTTCCTGATTAATCAGGAAAGTTGACGGAAAAAATCTAGTAAGTGTCTGAAGTTATGAAGTACAAACCTGGTAAAGGCTATATATATCCCGGTGCCTGACAAATCTATATTCCTATATGAAAAATTAAAGACGTACTAGACAATATTCAAAGAGAAAACGATACCAGTCATATTCAACAAGGAGGCCACTTTCAAGTTGCACAGTCCCTCCAGAACCAGATCCCAGAGGAGCATTGATTCCCAGATGATCCATTGGACGCAAGAGTTTTACCCTATCTTGGAAAAACTGAACACCAGTGCTCGCAAGAAGATCAGTAAATCGAGGAGCTATTTCCCATTCTTCTACTTCTGCATCAAGACATAAGTCCTCAGAGAGAATCTCCCTCACCCTCCTTCAAATAAACATATCACTGGAACTATCATTATAAACAGCAAAAAACTATTGCAAACTCTGTAGTGTCATATCTTCATACCTCCAGATAAAAGTTCATATAGCATTGGCTTGAAAACAAACCGCTCAGATTGGTCAACAAGAAGCACCTACCGCATTATCAAAATGACCCAATTTAATAAGATGGCTCAAGCTGAATAAGTAATTTGAACATTATACGTGGCATCAAATGACAACATACTGGTTTCAACAAAATATACAGACTTCTATAAGACAGTTTGGTATATAGTCTAGAGGAGTGATCTTTGTTCAAATATGCAAGTTCTGCTTACGATTCCATTCCAGCAACAGGGATGTACCAATGAAGAACGCGTACTAACTATACAAGGATCAAAGGAATTACCTGAGGTTTCTTGCTATCAGGCCAGACAAGTGATTCCAGCCTCAAAGCAGTGTATAAACCCCCAAATCCACCACCTAATATACACACCCTTGGTCTCTGCAAAGAAAGGTTTCTTCTGTAAAACCTAACAATAAGTACCTTGGGATTCATGTAAAATAATTTCAAAAGAATATGAGCAAAATAAACATATTCAGGAGTGACGACGGAGATTAAAGCAAACACCTCCACCCAAAAAACCATAGTGATTAGATTCAACTAAACTCTTCTCAGTTTCATCATTTCTTCTGCTTCTAACCTATCTATGATTAACCTCATTCCCAAGCCACAAGGCTCAAAGTTATAAATTATATCAAAGGCAAAGCCCAACCTTAAACACTGAGCTAGAATGAGACTGACTTTGGGGCAGAGCCCAAGTGGCACATGGAACAGGTGGGAGGTTTTGGAGTGGACTGATTCATTCACAGAAACCCACACGCAAACTGAGGATTTGACCCTAGTGTTTCAGCCAGGCATTGCCAATGATGACAGAGCACGTACGCCACATGTGAACAATGCCACATACTGTGCACACAGTGTAGATCCGACAAAGCAGTGGCTGATTCACGCAAGTTATGAACTTCATAAGGTATGCTTATACCTTGAATGCATTAGCTAAGTACCAGTAACCTTCTCTTTCGAGAGATGCTGCCCAAGATGGATGGTCACTGATACTAGCCATTCAATAGTGTAGGAATGTCTAAAGATGCCATGTCTTTGCACCATCTGTAATTCATGTGAAGATGAAATTTTTTGTTGTTTTGAGCTCCAATAAAAGCTATTTGAAAAGACAATTTTTCTTTCTTTTTTCACCTGGCATCAATGCACATTGCACAGACCCACAAAAAAAATGCTCGTTACAAATTAAAGAGGATAAATTGTCTTTACTTTCAACACTCAGCCGCTCCTTCATAGGCATAAACTCTATCCAATTTGCCAAACAAAGACAATGTGTTACGATGTGCAGGGCCGCACCAACAGTGACCTGCAACTATGAACTCAACTCAACCTGAATATCCAATTTCGAAGATCACTTTTTTCTCCCACTCCGCGAACTCTAGGATAAAAGAGCAAAGAGCAGCCAATAATGCGAAGGCCGATACGCTGAAAGACAGCTATATACCAATCAAGGAGGAAAAAAACCAACCTTCTTATCAGGCCAGGAGTACGTAGCCGGTGCCTTCTCGGCTTCCGACACCTCCGCGACACCTCCACCGATCCCCACAGCACCAGAAGCAACAAATCTACACCCTTTCCCTCTCGAACTTCTGGAAAACCACAACCCGGTCCCGGGTTTTCGAGAAAAGCCAGGAATTAGCTTCGCCCATCTGTTGCCCCCGCCAGACACCCCTGCAGAGGCGAGTCGCAGACAAAATTACCGTATTCCGCGTACAACCCAGAAACGACATTTCGCTTATCATCACACGTCGAATGAATAAACACCGATGCTGCCCGAAAACCATCATCTTTCACGCCCAGCATTTCCTTTCCCGACCGAACTAGTAATGCAAGAAAGGCGGAGGCCATGCGGATGCAAAGAGAATGAGAGAGAGCGCGTACGGTTGAAAGGGAGAAGAGCCACCGAAGAAGCGAGCGCGGCGTGCGCCATTCGAGGAGGGGGAAGAGAGCCGTGCACCCTCCGCGAGCTGATGCCCAGAAAAATGGCCGACTCTTCCGGAAAAGATGAAAGCAGAGAGAGAGACAGAGAGACAGAGAGACAGAGAGAGAGACGTGGCCGGCGCTCTATCGTGTGTGTTCGGAAATCGAACAGTGGCAAATGGGTCGGGTCGGGTCGGTTCGGTTTCGGATAGTTCTCGGATCCGTGTGAATTTCGGTTCTACCTTCTCGTTTGGGATTGGGATTGGGTTTGGAACAATCAAATTAATATTAAATTCAACTCCACCAGAGTAAGTGGGAAGGGGAAGTGAATCAATCCACCACAGCCATTTGGCCCTTTAATAAGGCATGTTCAATCTGATAGGTTTAAGTGCATGAAACTTGAAAGGTATTGGCAACCCATTTTTATGTTCATGATATGATATGATTAGTCTTTTGAAATCCTAAATACATTGGAATAATCAAACCTTCTTTAACCTTATTTAAGAATGAGAAAGGGAGTTGGATGTATAACATGGTAAAATCCAATTAGGATTTTCGAAGAAGATGCCATTCGCCGAACGGGTTGACAAGAACATCACTCAGTATCTATTATTTACTACTAAGAATATTGGGGTATCTAATCCAATCACTCTTCAAGTTTTTTTTTTTCATGTATTAGTGTCATTATCGACCTAACATAATGCTTTTCACTATTGGCGATTTTTTTCAATCTCTGTCACTGCTTTACTAGAGAATCTTGGTTAGCGTAAGGCCAAAAGAAATTTTCAAGTTATGAATGAGTGATAGAATCATCGGTTGATGCTCGCAAAAATGTCTATTGTAAAGACTTGCCGTTTCATGAATGAAGTAAAAGTAAAGCACTCATATTGGGAAAAAGAACACAAGACTGTTTGGTATTCAAGAATTAATGCATGATATTTTAGTAATTTTATATCATTCAATTTTGATTTTTTCTTTTTCCATTAATTCTTTATAGATTGAGATATATGCATCCATAGATTTATTTGTCTAGATAAATATTTTTTTTTTCTTTGATAACTAATCATTGAGGGTGTCACTGAGGTGGAAGCTAAACTAAGAGTTCTCTTTCTTTATCATTATACATTTGTAATGCGTAGCATGTCCCCGTCTCATTCACCTATCTTTTCACAAAAGTCAATGACTATTGATAGCTTTTGCCATACTCCAAGAGCCTATCAAAGCAACCATAAGCATTATGATCATGAGTACTGCAAGGGATAATAATGAGAATACTTATTGAATGAGTAATTTAATGAAATATCTCGGATGTGCATTGATAAAATAGTTCAAAACATACAATCAGAAGAAATCATGAACCAGAAACAATTTCATTAGAGCCTAATAGCTAATTAGGGTAGTAGCCATCACCTTTACTTAAGACTCATATTCACTTCCCACAAATCCAACATTACAGGCAAAAGATTAATGTTGCCCTATGATAATAACAACCATAGTTTCTATCCAAAAGGGAAACAAGAATTTCAAGTCCTGAGATTTTAAGTAACTCAATTAGCAGTTTAACATTAAAACCATTATTATTACCCCTTTTATCAGAGCTTTTTGACCTGGTTTAGGAAAAATCCAAGAAGTCGGTCAAATCTTCGACCTTTTTCCGTCTGCAAACCTTGCAAGAAAGCCCAACTCAGCTGGAGCTGAACATTTCCATGGCGGATTCCTGCCAAGATTCAATTTTGATGACGGAGAGCGCGAGCCACCACCTTCCCACCGCCTAATTACTCCCTTTCCCCCTCTCTCTCTAGGAATTTCGGTCTTCTTCGAAGGGGCACTCGCACTGTATCGGGAAAAATCTCCAGTGGTGGCGAGGATGGGAGACGGGAGCCTCGGCTCCGGCGGCAGGGGCAACAGCGGCGGCGGCGGCGGCAGCCGGCCGGAGTGGCTTCAGCAGTACGATCTAATCGGCAAGATCGGCGAGGGTACCTACGGCCTCGTTTTCCTCGCGCGAATCAAGCATCCATCCACCAATCGCGGCAAGTTCATCGCCATCAAGAAGTTCAAGCAGTCCAAAGACGGCGACGGCGTCTCGCCCACCGCCATCCGCGAAATCATGGTCCACCCTTTTCACCCTTTTTCGCTTCCGTTTGAAGCGCATGCTTGTTTGGGAGAGATTGATTTTCCCCACCTGTGTAGATTATTCGGGAGTGATTAGCTGAAATTATGGGTGTATGTTGCTTGGAATGTTTGGGGGAGTTGGAAAGTTAATCTGAGCTGCCGCATTCGGTTGGCCTTTAATCATGATGATCTTGTCAGTAACTCATGGCAATTTCCGTTTGAATGGCACAGCTGCTTCGCGAAATCTCGCATGAGAATGTTGTGAAGCTCGTGAACGTTCACATTAATCCCGTGGACATGTCGTTGTATCTGGCTTTTGATTACGCGGAGCATGATCTTTATGTAAGTAATGGTCCCCTTCTGTATGCCATAGCTTGCATCTAATGCTTCAAAATATTGATTTGGCTTTGATGTATCAAGTCTTTCGTTGAACAATTTTATATGTTGATATCGATTTGGTAGGAAATTATCAGACATCACAGAGACAAGGTTAACCAGGCCATCAATCCCTACACAGTTAAGTCATTGCTTTGGCAGCTGCTTAATGGACTGAATTATCTCCACAGGTATGTGAGTTTATGTGAACAGTGCTTGTGCAACCAGTATTTTCTTGGGATATGCTGAATATTGACGGTTGCATGAATGGATCTTTGCTCTAGTAATTGGATCATACATCGAGATCTGAAGCCATCAAATATTCTGGTATGTACGTTATTGATTCTATTATTCTTCGACTGCATTACGGGATCATGCGATCGTAGAATGTAAAGTTAATTCTGTTCGTGTACGACACCTAAATATGTCTGTTTGACCAAAGGTCATGGGTGAAGGAGAGGAGCAAGGTGTCGTGAAAATTGCGGACTTTGGACTTGCCAGGATATACCAAGCTCCTTTGAAGCCACTATCTGATAATGGGGTTAGTTAATCCTTCTACCTTCTTCGTTCTGCATAGTCTTAAGAACTAGGAATAGCTGAAGTTGGACTATGACTGAGTAAAGAATCAGCCATCTATTTTAAAGTCTCTACCTTCTAAGGAGCTGTAATATCATGCTTTGTCTATTCTGCTCTCATCAAACAAATAATGGGAGACGAGCCCATTCTTGTGCTGCTTTTTTCTTTTCCTTCTTGTTCATATTGCCTTTGACCTGGAAGGCATGGTTGGTAATGAGCCGGCAGTGAGACAGCCACCCGATCCCCTGATAATATGTTGACTTGGCTTAAGAACTATCCTAAGCTTGTATCTTCTGCTGGATGAAACTGTTGCTGATTCTTTCATTAAGAAAGGGAGGGTAAGTCAACAAGTTACGTCACTGTTTCAAATTTTCTCATTTTCTCAAGGGCGCATCTTGAAAACACTTCTTGTAAACATGTCTAGGGATATATATATACCAAATTTTATGCTTATAGGAAGATTTGGAAGTGAGATTAATTTATAACACGCCTGCTATTGCTTTCCTGGCCTACTAATTTATCAAGTGTAAACCTTGAATGTCTCCTTTGGCTTTGTCTGTGATCACTTGGTACAGGATATCAGTAGATGATACATGTTTCTTTGTATATCAGTGACACTTTACTATATGGGCAATAGTTGTTAGAGAATACGTGAATTGCAGAACTTCTGGTGCAGTGACATTAGGCGTCTACACAAACAAGGGATACGGAATCATCGAATTAGTCTACAGCACGACTCTTGATCATGTTAAAACATTGGATTGGTCTACTCCCTGAGTCTCGATCACATTACATTAGAACTGTGCATTTATGGTCAAGTTTGAGGCTATCTTTTCCTTTTTCATTTTTTTTTGTTCTTCTTTTGGATTACATAATAATGTAGATAAAAACCATTATCACCTTCAGCAACTATCATGATTTGAGTATATATTAAAATGACCCCTCCTTTTGGAATATAAATGCAGGCAAAATGTGACCAAGCATGAATAACAAAGTTTTCTCAACTATATACACGGTCAATCCTGTTAGTCATCTAATGGATCAAGTATATTTGGTCCCTTGCTCTTGTTTGTGTAGATAAGAACGATTCATGAGATTTCACCTGTATGTTGGTTCTATAGAGGAAAAGTTGGTAGTAGTTATACAAATTTTCTGGTCATGCATTATGCAGGGGATTGGTTTATTATTGACTACTTTGCAAGTCTGTTTGGTACTTTTTTCGTGTCTTGGGTTCTACTGACTTCTCATCATTTCATTGATTTTTTTTTTTTTTGCTTACCTAAATTTAATGACATTTTCCCCTTTTCTCATCGAATAACCTTTTTGTTGTGGGTATCTTCGTGTCTTACTGGCCTATTCTCTCTTGAGGTTATGCTTTCTTTAGTTGAGATAAACTCCTTTTTCCTTTCAGGTTGTGGTAACTATCTGGTATCGGGCACCAGAATTGCTGCTTGGTGCAAAGCACTATACAAGCGCTGTTGGTATCCTTTGACACTGACGAAGAAACTTGGTTTCCTGTGTCTCAAATAGTATATTTCATTTATTTGTTCTGTGTGATGAGTTATTTAGCTGTGCTAATTAACTGTGGCATGACAAGTGAGAATTTAATGGAGAATAAATAATGTGGCAGTGAATTTGGAGTTGGTGACTGTGACAATGCAATTTTTAGAGTTTGAAAGAGCACCATTTAATAAAATTCTGCAGCAATAATGAGGAAAAAAACTGTCACAATAGTAGGCCGGGCTCCTTAGTGAGCCTAAGAATCGAGATATTTCTACTTTTCTTGAACTGGTACTTTTCTTAACCTTTGAACGCCTTCTATGACAAACTATACTGAAGCCTGGGCTTGCATGGTTCTGACACTGATTAATGCACTGAAAATCAGAAAAGTACATCTTGACTGACTGATGCCAGCAATCGAGGTTGAGAAATGAAGTGCTTTCAGAAAAATTGCACCACTACCGACATTGATGTTAATGAAGGCTTCTGTTAGTTCTTAAGACTAGCCTTAGATAACCAATGATCTCTGCCCTGTCTTTATAACAGCTTGTGTACTTTCAGCCAGTTATACTTATTTGATTCATGTACAGCATCTAGAATAGATAATTGTGGACTGTGCAATCGTTTTATGTTACTTAATGCGACTGGAAATGTTTCCCCCTCCTTAATGCTGCCACCAGATATGTGGGCCGTCGGATGCATTTTTGCTGAGCTTTTGACATTGAAGCCATTGTTTCAAGGTCAAGAAGTGAAAGCCAATCCTAATCCTTTCCAAGTAAGTTGTTGATGGGTGCAATACTGTAGCTTTCTTTTCTTTCTTGAGGCAATATAGATTGTGGGTGCAGTTGATCACTGTACACGACTCTAACTCAGGTTCTCTATTTTGCAGCTTGATCAACTTGACAAGATTTTCAAGGTCTTGGGTAATGTGGCAGCGTATTCTCTTTTCTGCCATATTCAATCTGTTCATGTGCTTTAAATGGGTAATTTGATTGTGCCAGGTCATCCGACGCAGGAGAAATGGCCTATGCTTGTGAATCTGCCTCATTGGCAATCGGATGTGCAACATATTCAGAGACACAAGTAGTAAGTACCTTTTCCATTTGTATCTGCATCCAAAATTGAGTTAGTTCTGTTTTTCGAAGAAATGACACGTGAAATATTGTGCTACTGACAGTGATGACAATGCACTTGGTAATGTTGTACGTCTCTCTAGCAAAAACCCTGCATTTGACCTCCTGTCAAAGATGTTAGAGTATGTGCTTCCGTTCAGAACTTTTGAAATCGTGCAATTTGTTATTTCTTTACTATTTTATGATGTCTATTTGTACTTATTGACATTACATCTTGGTTGTTTGATGTCGTCTCTCAAATTTGATTGGAATCTGTTTCTCCAGTTACATATCTGTGAGTTGTAGATACACAAGAAATTTCATTCTATTTGCAATAACTCTATAATACCGTGTCAATCACAGAAAAAAAGGTCGAGAAAACCTAGAAGTCTGAATATTGGCTGCCTCATCCCCAGGAGTTGCCTTTGATATTTGCAACGTTGTCTGCATTCAGATTTTTTATGCCTCTGTGTGTACATGCACCCGTAATGCGTGTGTCTGCATGAGCACACCCACATGTTTGTGGGTATGCATATGTATGAACAAGACATTGGCCACATGCTTGCCTGCCTGCATGCATGCGTGTGCATGTGAAGTGCTCAAGTATCATCTGGTCTCTCAAGCTGTTAAGAGGGGCGGAAACTCTTGAGATTTTTATTGGTGCAATCACTTTACATATTGGGTATCATGGAGCTTAAAGCACCATTTACCTGTAACTTAGCTTGGTTTGCAAACTAATGTTGGTCTTCTATAATTCACTGCCTGCAGTTAACTAATTTGCTGTTGTCTCGATATAGTATGTTGACTTAATATTGTCATAGTGGATTTCTCTTGTTTGCATATTGCCTATTGCTACTTAGCTTTTTTCTATGTGCAGGTATGATCCTCAAAAGCGTATAACAGCAGCTCAAGCCTTGGAACATGAGTATGACTTTTCTCATCATATTATTTCTTCTTGCTTTTGTTTTTATAGACAGTGCAGCGCGAGAATTAAAGGGATTTAATCTGGTTATTATTGATGCTTTAACCAAAGCAATTCTTTAGCTTCCACAAACATGTCTATTAAGAACAGGAATGGTCATGTGGTGGTAGTAACTCATTCGTTCTGTTCAACCTCTGCCTATGAGGAACAAAACTAAGATCTCTATTGTGGCCAAAAAAAGAAAAATGAAAAAAACAAAGATCTCTATAAAGAACAAGGTTCTCCATGTAATGTGCGTTGTAGTCAGCAGTTTATATTCCTTCATCAGTTTCTAAGATTAACATCGGTTGTCTTGCAGATATTTTCGTATGGAACCTCCTCCTGGGCGTAAGTAAGGCTTTCTTCCTCGCCATCATATATCTGTTCCTTCGTCTTCTTTAACTTTTAATGCTTTTCATCTTATTAACTAATGAAATATGATTATGCTTATACTTCCTCACCAAGGCACCTTGTGCTTTTGTCCTTGCTCAGTGCACTTGTACCCAGCTCACCTGGAGATAAAGTGAATTATCCTACTCGTCCTGTAGATACGACTACAGATATTGAGGGGACAACTAGTCTTCAACCTTCACAATCGGTATGGCTATGATAATCTAGATTTTACTAGTTGACCTAGAATTCTGCATAATTCTTTTGATTTCTTCCTGTGAACTGTCTATATGGATACTAATTCATCTTAGTAGTTCTCCTCCTTGTCTTCATTGAGCTCTTTTAACATCTGACTTTTGCAATAGTAGAGCTATCAACTATTGCTGGTTATTCAGTCTTAAGCAGTTATAGCTAATCATTCAATGCTTAATTCCTCCTCTTTTGTTATGATTGACACAATTTTTTCTAGTATCACTGTTCTTAGAATTGAATAAGTTTAATAGTGTGAGGAAAAACTAATTTGTATTATTCAATAAAGTTTAATATATATACATCAAAATAAGCCCTAAAGGTCCTAAAGACCACTTGACCCTTCATATTTCTAGCACTCCCCCTCAAGCTGGAACATAGATATTAATCATGCCCAGCTTGTTACGGATATGTCTTATCCTCCCATTATCCAAAGATTTAGTAAAAATGTCTGCAAGTTGTTCGCCTATTTGAATATGACTGGGAAGGATCACTCCACTTTGCAACTTACGATCAACCTCAATGTGTGTTGTTCTCTCATGAAATATATTGGAAGTATATAGACCGCAGCTTTATTATCGCACCATAGAGTTATGGGTACTGAATCGTTAAAGCCTAAACTCAGTCAATAATTGTCGAATCTACACTAATTCACATGTCACTTGTGCTATGGCTCTATATTTTGACTTAGCACTGCAGTGGGCAACAACACTTTGTTTCTTACTCTTTCATGATACCGAATTTCCTCCAATCAAGGTACAATAGCTAATGGTTGATCTCCTATCATATGGAGATCTTGCTCAATCAGCATCAGAAAATCCTTCAACCCTCCTATGACCATGGTTTGGTTAGACAATTCCTTTTCCCTGAAGCCTTCTTCAAATACCTCAATATCTGAATAATTGATGTACGAGGGGAAGATAACAACTGGCTTACCACACTAACTGGAAAAGCAATGCCTGGTCGAGTAACTTTAAGATAATTCAGCTTATCTACTAGTCTTTTATAACTCTCAAGATTATTAAGAATCTCTCCTCCCTTAGTAACTAGTTTAACCACTTGTTCCATGGGTGAATCAAAGGACTTTGTTCCCAGCATACCTGTCTTAGTGAGCAAATCCATGATATTTTCGTTGCGACAAAACAATACCTATTTGTGATTGCACCACCTCAATTCCTAGGAAATATTTCACTTTTCCTAAGTCCTTAGTCTGAAAGTGTTGCTGAAGATAGGTCTTGAGTTTAGCCATACCAATCAAGTCATTTCCTATGATGATAATATCATCAACATACACAATGAAGAACAGTTTGCCTCCCCATGATTGTTTATAAAAGAAAAAATAATCATTTCCACATTTGGACAACCTAAAAGAAAGTAGAACCCCAGAAAATCTTCCAAACCATGCTCGTGGGAATTGCTTCAAACCATATAAAGATTTTGTTAATTTGCAAATCAGTCCTCCAAACTTCCCTAAGCAACAAACCTCGGAGGTTGCCCCATGTAAACTTTTTCATGAAGAGTACTATGCGAGAAAGCATTCTTGACATCAAGTTGAAACAAAGCCCAATTATATGTGGTAGTAAGAGAGATCAAATTATGAACAAAAATAAGTTTGGCAACAGGAGAAAAAATGTCTAAATAGTGAACTCCATACACCTGAGCATACCTTTTTGCAACAAATCTTGTTTATAAATGAGCAAGAGAACCGTCGGGATTGATTTTTACAGCATGTATCTATTGATAACCAATAACAGTTTTGCCTGTAGGAAGTGGTACTAAGTTCCAAGTTTGAATAATCTCGACAGTTAATTCTTATTACATTTCTGTCTTCTAGCCAGAACTTTGTAATGCCTCAGCTATAGACTTGGGGACGGGATATTGTTCAACAAATGTTAAAAAGGCCCAAAAAGTAGGAGACACAAGAGAATGTGAAAAAAAGTTTGCAATAGAATGTTGAGTACAAGTGTGTGTACCTTTGCGATGAGCAATAGGAAAATCAAGATCAGATACAAGAGGAGGGTCAGCTAATGGTGGTTCTAGAGCAAAAGATGACATAATAGTGACGAGAGGAGCAAGGGGAGCAATAGCTACTTGAGGATGTCTAGTATAAACTTGGAGAGGAGCTGGATCCTATGCACATATTGGTGAAATAGTTGGAATAGTTGACCGAATGATGGCCATGTACAAGTCTTCATCCAATTCAGACATAGTAATTAGAACATATGATAAGGAGTGGATTAAAAAAAATGACATATCCGCTGTCATGAAATATGTTCTCAGTAATGGAGAAACGATATCCCTTTTGAGAATAACCCATAAACATATAGTTGATGGCCTTGGGATCAAGTTTTGATATTCTAGGTTGATGATCATGAATAAAATAGACAACCAAAATTACGAGGTGGTAGGACAAATAGTGAATCATTGGGAAACAAAGTAGAAAATGAAATACCACCTCGCAAAATAAAAGAAGGCATACGATTAATGAGATAGCACGCAGGTAGAACAACATCGGACCAAAGATTTTGGACCTTCATCTCAAATAACATGGATCTAGTAACTTTTAATAAATGTCTATTCTTACTTTTAGCAACACCATTCTGTTTTGGCGTATCAGGACCGAAAGATTCATGGATCATACTGTGTTGAGTCATAAAAATAAAAAAAAAGGCGCGGAAAAGTACTCCTTAGTGTTATAAAAAGAAAGTTTAATATATATTCATCAAAATAAGCCCTCAAGGTCCTAAAGAACACTTTACCTTTAATACTTCTAACAAACAGAATCACTCTGTTCTCATTTGTGGTTCTGCATTATTAAAGAGCTGAGAATACCAAAAATTCATTGTTGTAATATAAGGATTGATTAGTGCTATCATCCTTTTAAGAACAAAAACAAAATATCAAGGATGTAATAGTTTGTTTTTGAGATTAATATGTTCCGTTTTTCTTAGGTTGTAATGGTTTGACTATGATTACAAAGTATATCAAACAAAGTGCTGGTGTTTTCTGGATCCAGTGACCTTCAGATGGTCATGGGCCATCCCTGTTCATCACTTATTCATACCTCTTGGCAGACTTGTTTTGGAGTTAGTCTTGTACTTTTTGTGACTACATGAGTCTTTCTCCCCATTGAATGGCAAACTTGATTTTGGCACTTTTGGGAGATACTTTGCTGTTCGGTCAAAGCAATATCATTCCACATGTATTTGAGTTTTAACCAGTAGCGGCTGTATCCAGTGTTCTCCTTCATGGTAAGGAAAAGCAAGATAAAGAATTCTTGTGATTTCCAAATTCGCTGGATGTATGTGTGTATGTCTGTTCAACTGATATGGAACCGCACAAGTGACCTCATACTCTGATTTTGTCCACTAGGCATCATCTGGAAATGCTGTTCCTGGAAATATGCCCGGTCCTCATGTTGTGACAAATAGGCCCATGCCTCGTCCTATGCATATGGTCGGTATGCAAAGGGTGCCACCTTCAGGAATGGCCGGTTACAATCTAAATCCTAGTGGTATGGGTGGTGGAATGAATCCTAGTGGCATCCCCATGCAGCGGGGAATTGCAAACCAGGCCCACCAACAACAGGTTCATTTTTTCGAGTTGATCTTAGATGGTTGCTCGGGAGTTGCTTGTTAAGTTTTATCTGATTCATGCGGTTACTTTTCAAAGCAGTCTCGAAGGAAGGACCCAGGAATGGGAATGGGTGGATACCCTCCGCAACAGAAACAAAGGCGCTTTTAAGGTTGGTCCATTTTTATGCATTCTTTCCTAATGCTAGAAAGTATTCTTGCTTTTGTTTGAGAGATTGGACTTCAAACCAGGGATTAATTTTTGGCACTTTCATGAGCCACAATCACCCTCTTGTTGCTCGAATAGCTGGGGAGAGAGAGAGAGAGAGAGAGAGAGAGAGAGAGAAGAGAGAGAGAGGAGGGGGGGAGCTGCACTCTTTCTTTTGCTTGCATTGTAAATGTTGTGAAGAAATAGCTGATCACTTCTGTTTAACTTTGTTCTGCTAGGGTTAGTCAATTTTTACTTGGTCTTTAATCCCTTATCACAAAAGTCTTTAGTCACTCATTTTCTTTTATTGAACGAGGGATCTAATTTACTGCAAGAAATTTCGAGATTTTTTGGAGAATAATTTTGCTCTGTTTGCTTGCACCGTAAATGTTGTGAAGAAATAGCTGATCTTTTCTGTTTAACTTTGTTCTGCTGGGGTTAGTCGATTTTAACTTGGCCTTTAATCCCTTATCACAAAAGTCTTTAGTCACTCATTTTCTTTTATTGAACTAGGGATCTAATTTACTGCGAGAAATTTTGAGACCTTTCAGAAATTATGTTTGCTCTAGTGATACTGGCTGCAGCATCATGCCTGCTCTGGTGACACGATGCAAAGAACTAGACTGCATCTTAAGGAAGGAAAGGGAACTATCGACTTCATTAATGGGCTCATCCTCTGGGGGCTTAGAGGCTTCATCGGCATTGGTGCCGACTATGGCAGGATGGAAGAATCAACGGCTGTTCTGCTAAATGCATTGGAAGTTGCTGCAGATTCACAGTGATAGATATAAATGGAGAAATGGATTCCAGCATCATAGCACTCGCAATCTTTAGGGATCTGCCTCAATTTTTTGCTGAGGTTATAACTCGCTCTTCCAGAAATGTCATCGATTATTGATGGGCATGTCCATCAATCCGACATGTTTCCCTAATGTACATCAATTCTGCCTTTCCCTCTCTATTTCTGTCTTGCTTTGATAATAAAATTGTACTTCAGGAGTAGGAATAGTTATGAATATCTCTCCCGCTCTTTTAAGAACAAAATGGGCAGGCGGCAATCGGCAATCGGCACACAGAACTCATCCTAGTTAAATCCTAAGAAGATTCGCCAAACGTGATGAGCCGGTCAACAAGGCTAATGATGAGATCTATTGACCGAGCTCGCTTCTTTTTCTTATTTTCCCATCTTGCCTACTCTTCACTTCATTCCTACCATTGCTAACCAAATCATGACTGACACAGCAAGCTGGACCGCCCCTCTCGGGTACTGAATTGCCATGAGATAAGACTGTTGAAACCGGAAGAGCGAACCGTCTCCGACTATTCCCATGGAAATGATCTCTGGCAACCCTCTCATTTCCTAGATTTCTTAGGGCAAGCACGTATAATGGAAATGGAAATGAGAAAGCATGATCCGATCCAGTCGAGCAATTTTTTTCTCTATTTACTGGGCTATTTTTTATCACATATCGACACGGTGAGGGATCAAAGGGGCTAGCCGCAGCTTTTCTTAGACTCCATCCTTCCCCTTCGTTTGATTTGTGAAAAATTTGTAATTTGAAAAGCTTGTTTTTGTAATCTTTCTGTAAGTAGACGAGAAGGGGCCAACAAGAGCAAAAGAAAGGACCTATTTCAACTCAGGAACTATCAGACAAGATAAGACAGACGTCCAAGGGCCGCAATCGCCGCAATCCACTCTGGTCCTCAGAGGAAAAGTTTGCCACTTGCCACTTCTCTACTTGTTTAATGTGAAGTGTGAACACAATCTATTTTCAAGGGAAAAAAAAATGTGACCACTCTTGTCCTTATTAATGTCGAAACCACGTACCGAAACCTGCCCACAATTTCAAAGATTCAGCACTTCCATTACCCAAACGAAAAGAAAAAAAATAAAAAATAAAAAGAAGAAAAAGAACGTTATAGAACACACAGGAAGGAACGGAGGAAAAAGGATCCATCTTTTTTTTTTTTATTATACTAGAGCCAAGGACGTGAGTTGGGCAGGCGCTATAAAAGGTTAACAAGACATGCCATTTGATGGTTGCTGACTTCATCCATTTGTTCTGCTCGGTCCCATTCCACAGCAAAATGCCGTATACATCACATGGTGGCACTTCTCTCATACAATTAAAGAAAAAAAAAAGTCAGTTCTATTAGCATCATGATTTTTGTCTGGATAACTCGGTAGTATAATCTCCTCAAAATAATTGAAATCTCAATCGATTCCAATGTAGTAACTCCAAGCAAAAATCAAGATTATGTTAAAAGGCACAAGTGCAAATTCGGATGTAGCAGCAACCTAGAAGCTTCGTATTGCAAAATGAAAATCTGAGGGTCGCTCTCTTCAATATCCGAGTCACAAAAGGTCATATATGGACGCCAAAGTCGAAACTTGAACCCTTCCCAAAAGCAGCAGAAGACGCAATAAAGAGCTGATGGGCTGGCGGTAACATGCTTGGAACGGAGGACGTGGAATTCATCACAAGCTCAAATTCAAACCTTATCATACTTTAGGGCAGAAGTTGGCGTTATCCGCTTTGAGCCCGCGCATGCTGCTGCACATGCAGAAGCGGACAAATGTACTGATCTCTTTACAACTAAGTCTACTCACGACATAAAATAACATAAGAATCAAAGCAACAACCTTTTTGGGAGTTTGGATACGGGATTCATTCGTCCGTCCAGCCAGCGAGCCAGCTTTGGCTCAGCTGGACTGGCTCTCGAATAGCTGTCAGCTGACCAGTTTTGGCGTTGGCGACTCGTTCGGGTGCATTGAACTGATACCCATCTCTCTGGTTTTGATCATCGTCACGTCTGTCAACCTCTCTCTTATTAATAGGACGTTTTCACGCTCTTCCTGCGCTCCAGTTCCTCTCCTAATGGCGGCCGCAACCACCTCCCCCAACCCCGCCCGGAGGAACAGCAGCTTCGCTCCCGAGGGCGAGAGCTTCCACAAGTTCTTCGAGTGCTGGCTCGCCGAGCAGAACCAGCACCTCCACGACCTCATCTCCGCCTCCTCCCCTGCTTGGGACGGCGATGACCAAGCCCTCCGCCCCCTCATTGACCGAGTGATGCTCCACTACGATCACTACTACAAGGCCAAATCACGGTCTGCCAAGCAGAACGTGCTCGCCATGTTCTCGCCGACGTGGAGGAGCTCGTTCGAGGATGCCTTCCTCTGGATCGGCGGATGGCGCCCCAGCATGGCCTTCCACCTCCTCTACTCAAAGTCCGGCCTCCAGCTCGAGGCCCATCTTGCCGAGCTCATCCGGGGCCTCACCACCGGTGACCTCGCTGACCTCTCCCCGAGCCAGCTCGCCCTCATCGATGACCTGCAGAGGACCACGATCCGTCAAGAGAAGGGTATCACCGAGAAGTTCGCCAAGCACCAGGAGACGGTTGCCGACGCGTCCATGGTGGAGCTCTCGCACACCATCACGGAGATGATGCGCGCTGGCGGCGGGGAGGCAGCAACGGAGAACGAAGGTGCGATGGAGGAGGAGGTGGAGAGCGCGCTGGCAGCGAAGGAAGAGGGGCTGGAGGAGATTCTGCAGATGGCGGACGATCTCAGACTGAGCACGCTCAAGGAGATTCTCAACATCCTGACCCCGATGCAAGCGGTGCATTTCCTGATAGCAGCTGCGGAGTTGCACCTGAGGATTCACGAGTGGGGGAAGAAGAAGGACCAAGCTCATGCTCAAATTCATCCTGTAGAAGCTCATGCAACCGCGCAATAACACTCGTCCTACTTCAGGTCCCTCTTGCACAACGAGTAGTAGTCTTAGTCATTTTCGGATTTGCTGGTTTTCTTTTAAACCAATCAAGTGTTACTATGGAATTAGGATGTGTCAGGTTGGATTTTACTTGGAAGAAGCGATGTCCTATAATTAATACCTTCTTTTTGGGGGCAAAAGTCATGTAATACTCCAATTACATGATGATCGCTTCTAATGAAATCGAAGCTTCCTCTCCTCTTACTCGTGGATGAATGAAAGCGAAACAGCGGCTGTTTAGCCGTGTGTGATGTGAATATCAATCAACTTCGGATTTCAAGTCTAAAAACTTCTCGGTCTTTTATTGACTTGTCTCTCCACGGGTTGCTACCGGCAACTCTGTTTTCTGAGGTGAAGCTATATATGATCAAGATTCAACAAGGGTACACTGAAACAGGGTTCGAAAATCACTTGTCCCGAGTCATTCCACATTAATAGTTCGACTTGGCGTATTTTCTGTGTCATTCACTTCACTTTGAATCTTGATAATGTGCTATGCCATCCATCGCCACAAATGTTTGAGGCACTTCATTTTTCGGACCATCTAAGCAACGCAAGGATGATGCCGATGATGTTGAAGCTTATCAATGCCTTCAACAACCTTTGCTTCTCTGGCGTGTACGGCGGATATCTTGTGGAGGCGTCTCCTTTGAAACTTCTGTACAGTACTCCCTTCTTGTGGCTGAAAGCGTCGAAAGAAAATTTCCCATGGTATGCACCCATCCCGCTCTCTCCAACCCCGCCAAAAGGTAGAGTGGGAACTGTGAGCTGCAACAGGGTATAAAAGATATGACTAGTTAAACACACCATACAATATGTCACTCGACTAAATTGGTCCTGCAAAAGATACCTAGTCGCCAAATGCGAGTTTCAAACTTCCCTTAAGAGTGTGATTTCATTTTCTGAGGCAATTAGTCTCAGTAATCGACAAGAATGGCCAAGACATCATCTTGATGTGGCCACCAATAGATTACTCGAAAGCCATCAAAATACAAAATTGGTGTGGCAAATGGCATTTACTTGTTAAATGCAGTCATGCATAAAATAATGCCAGTTAGGAGATACAAAGGCAGAGAAAGATTACATGCAGGACAGCGTCATTGATGAGCATTCCTCCAGCAGATATGTTCTGGACAAATTGCTTCTGCAAACCATTATCGTCGGAGAAGAGATATGCTGCCAGAGGCTTCGGCTTTGAGTTGATCATATGAAAACCATCTTCTATGTTGTCGACCTTTTGGATAACAAAGAAATGAAAAAGGAAAAAACAAAAGCTTCTCAGCAATATGAATCTTAGTTACATCTATTGAAAGAATGCCATGCAGATGGCAAATGCATGGAGGAGGGTAGACTGAAATACGCACAGTGAGAATGGGCAGTAGTGGTCCGAATATTTCCTCTTGCATGATCAGAGAGTCTTCAGGAACATCAAGCAAGATGGTTGGAGCTATTCTTCTGCAAAAAGTAGGAAGTAATTGCTATGTGATTGGTTCATCCAATGGCCTCGGACCACAGCTAAATTGTGAAACAGAGAACATATTTATAGGTCTCACAAGTTGTTCTCATCTCTTTGCCCTCCCAGGACAATCTTATCGGAGGTTCCATCCTCATCGAGGAGTTTAGCCAAACGTTTGAAGTGATATAAGTTCACTATACGGGACATGTCTTGTGACTCCAAAGGGTTCTTCCCAAAAAATTCCTCTAGTGTAAGTTGTAGAGCAGCCACCTGTCGACACAGATTTATTGACTTTATGCACATATAGAGATTTGCTACTTCGTTTGAGAAGGGACAAGCTTACCAATTTCGGAGCAAATGACTTTGTTGTCACTATGTAATCAATAGCTATGCATGCTTGCCCGTTGTTGCAAGCCCACTTCCCTGCTAGCATTCTTCTTGCAGCAACCTTCATCATAAGAGAGCTCAGAAATCACGTTCTTGGAAGATCAGTTCAGGCTGCAAAGTAGGCAATATGCTATTCTTTTCTTACCTCTAAATTAATGTTTGAATCAACAATAGCAGGACATTTTCCTCCAAGTTCCAGAACTACAGGAGTAAGGTGCTTTGCTGCAGCGGCCATGACAATATAGCCTACTCTTGTGCTACCTGGATAAACCATTGGAAAAAAATTGAATTAGGTTTCATGAATAAACCTGTTGCCTCAGATTTTGCAGAAACACAAGATGAAGTTTTCAAAAGATGTAATGGGTAATTCAGTGATTGCTGAATCACGACACCTAAATAAGATAAGTATGTCAGAGTGAAAACCGCAATTGCAAGATATAGTACCTGTGTAGAATATCTTATCCCACTTCTGGTCCAATAGAGCAGATGTTTCAGGAACCGCTCCCTCAACTACTTTTATTGTGCTTCTGTCCACATACTCACTAAGTAATCCAGCAAGCAAAGAAGATGTTGCAGGAGCAATCTCTGATGGCTTCAGGACAATGGCATTACCCGCTGCTATGGCACCAATTACTGGATCAAGAGAGAGCACTGGACAAAAGAGAACTTAGGTCATTTTAAGCAAAAAACCAGTACCATATCGTGATTAAGAAACCCAAGACATGAACAACCATGCATCAGAGCGTAAATGATACAGGCTGATGCTTTATATTACATCATAGGATTCATAACCAAGAAAATGGACCGAGAAGAAAAGGAAAAACATACTTATGAGGTTAAATCTCTCACACAATGGCGGAATAAAAAGAATGGCTCTAAGAATGGAAAGATGCCAGAGTACTAAGTTATCTGAAGGCTAATTAATCTTTTTTCCCTCCTTACTTACGGAATGGATAGTTCCATGTGGATATGATTAACACGACCCCAAATGGTTCCGATACTATTTCTGCCGATGATGGGTAGGTTGTTATCGATGTGCTGACCTGAAAGTAAAAATCTCAATGAGTTCAACAATTCAATGATGGCCAGAGTAGCAGTTCTTATCTTGTTGCTTGAGATAATTGTACTTGCTGGTTGATCACCTTTTCTGGTGCCATCCAACGCTTCAAATCCTTGAGGGCCTTCTGACACGATGATTTTGTCATGGAGATCTGCATGTTATCTCGTATTTGGCAGGATGCAGTCAGTATGTAAGAAAAGAGTGAAGCACCATATAGCATATTGCTTGCATGAAAAGTATTTTGAAATTTGTTGATATTTGACACAAAAAGAACCAAAATACCCCTCAATCAGTGCTAAGGATATATCATACTAATCTATGAACAGCAACGTGTGAAAGTGGTCACATTCAGTAAATTGTTCACATAAACTTCGTATCATCATCAACTCAGACTTGGGCAGTCTACTATTCATCATGGAGTTTCCATACATCCATTTTTCAATTGGAAGGCAATGGAACTGTTGATTCGACTGATCACATCAGAATATTTTTACAGGACGAGTGGCAATATGAACAACGAAATTCTTCATAGTAAAAGCAAAGTAGAAAGAAACCAGAAAGAAAGATAAGAGAATGAAACAGAGTGGTTGAATTGTCAATGTAGAAACCACAAAAGAATACATACATATATAAAGAGACAAGAGAGCTCAAAGCAAAGACAGAGTAGATGATGCTGCATTAACATGTGAAGAAGACCTCGGAGACGAACGCTTCCAGCTCGGGCTTGGAGAGGTCGAGCTGAAGAGCTTGGATGATCTCTTTCTCCCTCTCATCAATCATCTTGCTTATGCTCTGCAGCTGAGCAGCCCGCCATTCGTAGCTCTTTGTCTTGCCCGAGTTGAAGCTCTTCCTCAGCTCCTGGACCAGCAAGGCAGCTTTTCTGGCGTCAAACACTTGCTCCTTCTCTTCCTCTGTCGTCACCATCAAGACACTCGCCGAACAGCTTCCAGAGGGAGAGTAACGCTGATTACAATGCCCAAAAACGGAGAGAAAACTAGAGCCACAGAGAGAGAGAGCTGCGAGTACCAGGAGATTCTAAGAGAAGAGCGAGTGAAGGAGATCGGTGATGGCTTGACGCGACGCATTGGACAGTATGCGAAGGTTCGGATTGTTTGGCAGATTCCACCAAGTGCACTGTTTCATAGGAATCACAAACACAGACGAGACAAATGGTTAAACGGGTCATTTTGGCCTCTTCTCTCCTTGCATGAAAGACTTCTCTGTTGGAAAAACACATAGAATAATGCCAGGTACGCTAAGATTAGTTTGCAAGATCGGTATAGTTGCATGACGTGACAGATTTTAATTGACCGATGAATATGAATTGACCGTGTAAAGTCACTTGTATCTTGTCATTAGTAAATTAGTTTTGTCAATCAGTCTCTGAAAGTTCAAGCATGAAATTTAGGGATCATGAAATTTAGGGAAAAACTACCAAAAACCCCAAACTTTGTCCAAAATAACAAATTTACCCTAAACTTTTTTTTGTGACATAAAAAATCATAAATTTTGCCAATTGTGACACATTTATCCCAAACTTTTTTTTCATAACATAAAAAATCTTGAACTTCTATCTGTGTGATACATTTATCCTAAACTATAAGGCATTTTGATTTTTTACTTTAAATTTTTTTTTTTCTTCTTCTTCTCTCTTCCCTCCGCTGGCCATGGCAAAGGGAAGTCAGAGTCAGTCGAGGGCTGCCCTCGTTGGCGTCAGGTCAAGGTGGCCCTCAACTGGGTCGGGCTAGGGTGGCCCTCACTCGAGTCCAGTGAGGGGTGCCCTCGCCAAGCCGTCGTTGGCGTTGGGCGAGGGGTGCCCTCGAGAGCTGCTCGACCTAGCCGAGGGCTGCCCTCGCCGATGCCAGCGAGGGCAGCCCTCGCTTGACTCTAGCTTCCCTCCACCATGGCCGGTGGAGGGAAGAGAGAAGAAGAAGAAAAAAAGAAAAAGGAAAAACATAAAAAATAAGACGAAAATGCTCTTGGTAGGGTAAATGTGTTACGGTTTGCAAAGTTTGGAATTTTTCATGTCACAAAAAAAAAAGTTTAGGGTAAATTTATCATTTTGGGCAAAGTTTGGGATTTTTGATGGTCTTTTCTCTTAAATTTATTAATAATTATGAAAAATAGCGAAAAAAGAAAGCATGTGCACCTAGACAAAAAAGAAGCCTGGCCTAGTTTTCGAGCAGCACAACACAAAAGGAAGGGACACTAAGATTCTTTCCTATTTATGTATTGATGAGTGACCCAACTCTAGAAGTCAAGTTCAGTGAAACTTACATGGGTTAAGTGGAGGCCCCATTTTGATTTTGGCATCATTAACACTAGGGAAAATATATATATATATAAAGATATTTTGTTGATGACATATACATTCCCACTTCATATGAATTATATGGTAAGATATATTATACATATACACATTTCCATACAAGCAGTTTTATTAATTTTATGGTAGGTAAAATCTAATCACTAAAGTGAAAAAGATAAAAAGGGGCTATTTGCAACTTTTAACGTTTTAGGATCAATTGCTAAGAATCGACTCATCGAGAAGTGGGGCTTCAATCTCAACCATAAGTGCCAACATGCAGTTGTAGATCATCACTTGAAGGTTTGCTGCTCAATAATTCGTGTTCTCATCTTCCAACCCTCTGCAAACTCTCAGCTAGTGATGACTAGGAATTGGTGGTGTTCAAGAAAAGCAATCGAAGAAAGTGGTGTGGCGATCTCCCACTACTTCACTGAACAAGAAAGTAGCTTCATTGCATTATGGAAGGACATGGGCACTGCACTCAGTCAAGACGTTATCCATATTAGGATCGATTCCGTCCGCTCAAATGTCAAGACTCAAGAGCCCGTACGCTCGTTGGCCCAGAAGTTCAGTAGCTGCCCAGTTCCTTCTTCCCACCGAAATATGATGGACACAGTAAAACATACAGATTCCAAGCGTGTTTAGAGAGAGAAGGGGGAAGTTGTGTATCCATGACCCATTTAAAGCTCGAAGCAATCGAGTGAGTGACCATGCCTGATAAGAAAAGACAGCAAGAGCAGTTTACCCGAAATCTTGCGAGGGAATAACGGAGGAAGGGATCTTCATGATGGCCATCTTCTCCCAAATTGCACGCTCAATAGTCTAAGCAACTTGAATATTCATCTGTAATTGAAAACAAGCTCGGAGAGACAGACTCCTCTCTCTCTCTCTCTCTCTCTCTCTCTCTCTCTCTCTTTTTTCCTCTCGTGAAGCCAAAGAGAGACTCAGAAAAGTTTGAAGCATTCATTCCTGGCCCTCGGAAAGGTGAGGATAATAATGCTCCTCCCAAGACTTTCGTAACGCACGGAACTACCTTTCGTTCGTGGGACCGTGACCTGGGATGATGGCGATTGCTCGACTAGTCTCATCTTTTTAGGTTGTAATTAATTTCGCAGCACAGCATTCACCGAATGGTCAAGAGTCATCCTTCTGTAAGGAATCATCTCCCAGTAAACTTTATGATTTGGTAAAATGGCTCGCGCCATTCCCAACTCTTCGGTAAGATGGGGTCAAGTTTGAAGTATCGTAGATTAAAACTGCTTTCGAAATGATGGACCCACGTAATTGCATGTCTCTGTGTTTCACACGTCACTGCCCATATTAATAGGTTATATGGATCATAATGCACCTTTTGTTGTTCAAGCATTCACTAAGCATAAAAACAGGTAAGATATTTCCCATGCTCATCACTAATCATAATCAACATTTCAGCAGCAGAAAAGGGATATAGCGTGTATAATAAAATTTCCTTTGAATTAAAGGCCAAACATAAAATTGCCCCCCACAGAGAGAGAGAGAGAGAGAGAGAGAGACACAGACAGAGACCGAGAGACTGTACAGTTTTGCTCACTTCAGAGTAAGAACAAGCTATCAGCGATTCAGCATGGTGGCGTTGCACAAAGAAAAGCTTCAAAACGTTGGTATTTACAACTGTAGGCATATGTTAGCAAAGTCCAGCATGGCCTGAAAGTGGCATTAGGTTCGTATAATCTTAGAAATGGCTCTATCCTCTCTACTTGGTAAGATACTATCAAAATTGCCGATCGCCTAGCCATTGAGTTCAGTGTCCAAAAGAGAAAGGGTTAGTGCTTCTTGCATCGTCAAAAGTACACATGAGTGAGAGCCTTGCACGCAGTTGTAGCCATCACCGAGTAAAAATGCTTGCTCGAAACTCCGATGCATTCTCACAGATATTGGAGGGCATAGACATTGACAAGATCTTGTATGAGGAAGAGAGGAGAGAAGAGGAGACACTGAAGGAAGGCATCTTCATGTTACAAGAGACAGCACCTCAACTATGTAAAAGATGGCAGGCAAAATAGGTCGCACCATAGGCCATGCATGCCATTCACTTCTCATGAGTTACATGTGGCCGACTCCTGCTAGAGAATTTGTTTGCTGAACACAGGATTTGGAGGATGGACATGGACCTGCAAAGTAGCTCTTTCTTGTAACTAAAGCAACCAGTGGACCAAGCAGGGCAGACAAATATAGAACAACCAGAACTTTAACCAAAGAATTTTTATGTAATGAACTTATACTTTTCATGCAAATTAAATTACCACAAGACTGTGATGCTAAACTTAAATGAGTGCCTGGTGTTATGCTGGAACAACCACAGCTGCCTGATTCGCCCAGAGAGCCAAACACATTGCAGAGGAGGTTCACCAAGAAGTCCTGCTTCTATCATGATAACTTATTATCTCTAGAAATTTCTCTCCATCTAATACCCCAGACTATTCACATTTGATGTGTAAAATGTCAACATATCAATCAGTACCATCCAACAATGAGTGGTCAAAAAGACTGACTTCTGAAAAAAGGCATCCGTGACTCTTCTACATGGTTTTGAATGATTCCCGTGGAACAATGGCTTCACCACCACTGCAATAACTACACTAGAAAGGTCACCCTCCAACTTTCATGTCACCTCCACCAATGAATCTCATAAGGCTAACATTTCATAATTTTACCTAAGATCATGACCGGGAAGCAAGTCCAGAATATTTGATCCCCAACATAATAAGGAGAAGGCAAAATCTTCAGATACAATTGCATGATACCTCACAATTGCATGAGAGGTAAGAGGTAACTGGATCGAACAAATAAACCACCCAAAAAAGGGACGATAATCCGTTGCTCACGGTTAATCGGTTCCAGTCTAACAACTGCTAGAAGCACATGAGGACCAATGCAGCTGCCAATCCTCAACTCAAACGCAATAGTTTAGCTTCCTTAAAAGCCATCACACAAATTACCTATACTAGATAACGAAACACAAGGCCTACACTAATGTTGTATCTTGCATTCTTGCATTGACCTCCCAAAATCATACAAAAGGGCAGAAGAAAACATTCCCACTGAGATTAACCCTCACCAATCAAAATTGCCTCTATTACCAAGTAAATAAAAAAACATGTTTGAACACATCATAAAACAGTGGAAGTCATAAACAAGAAAACTTGCCTGTTCTAAGCGAGGTAGAAGATATCGTCAGTCATGAGAAGAACATACTGCAGAATCCTGAGCGGCGCATTCCCAAAATCCAGAGGTGGCAATCTCAACTCTCTGACTCTACAATCCCCACCCACATTCCTCTCATCCGGGGCCCGACCCGCCCGCCGCATCCGGACCCGGTTCAAATCCACCTTCCTGAACAAGTACACAGAGCTATTGCTGTTCCACTTACCGTTGGCCCCGCCCGGATCCGGGTTCTTCCGGGTCTTGAAGAGGGTCCACCCGTGCCCAGCCAGCGCCCTCGAGAACCCATCCATCGTGTCGATCCGCTCGCCGCCGACCCGCGAGAACAGGGCGGCCGAGCAGCAGTCCCAGTTCACCGCGCCGTCGTGCGCCGGCTCGCCTCCGGCGAGGCCCAGCCTCACGAACACGAGCTTGAAGAGGCCCTTGGAGAGGGCGACGAAGGAGCGGAGGGCGGAGACGGAGGCGGAGGAGAGGGCCGGGAAGGGGAGGGAGACGGCGTCGTTGGGGAACAGGAACGCGGAGGGGGTGAGGGACGTGGACGACCACGAGGACGGGAATGACGACAGCGGGGACGTGGAGGAGGACGACGGCGACGGCGACGGCGACGGGGACGGCGAGGGGAAGGTGAAGACGAGGTGGGAGAGCGAGGGGGTGGGGTGAAGGTCCATGCCCATGTCGCGGGCGATGTGGGCCAGCGTGTAGGTGTCGGTGATGAGCTCTCGGGTGGGGAGGAAGAGGAGGAGCGGCGTTCTTGATCCGGCCACGGCTCTCGCTCTGGCTCTCCTCCTCCTCCTCCTCGATCTTGATCCGGGGGGTCTTTCTTGCACCTCGCCGTCGCCGTCGCCGTCGCCGTCCCCTTCCTCGTCGCCGCCGTCGGAGAGGGAGCTTTCGCGGCGGCTGTGGGAACGGGACAGGGTGCTGATGGATTCGCCGAGGACGAGGGAACGGACGAGCTTCAAAGGAAGCATCTTTAGGGGGCTTCTTGTCTGCTTTGTTAAAATGGGAAATGCAGCTCTCTTGTCCTTGTCCGGAAGATGCGTTTTTAGGAGGAGGAGTGTCGCTTTTGACATTGGGTCGTCATCCTGGCTTTTGCTTGGACAAAAGGAAATGGAGTGATTCGGAGGCCAATGAAGAACTTTGACCGTCCAGTTTTTGCTTGTCGCCAGCAGCAACGAAGGCACTGACTCTCTCTCTCTCTCTCTCTGGGTTTCTCTCTGTCTCTTTTGCTAAAGAGGTTTTCACCAGTTAATGTGGAAATTATGTTGCTCGATGCACTTACTGATTCACGCTTTACAACCAGTTCTCTCTCCGCCTACCCTTCATAGCTCGCGACGGTCGGCTCCTGCCTTTGACTCTTCTCGAGATCACCAATTTGAAAGTCTTTAACAAATCTCTACGTAATCTATGGCCTATGGGATAGGTATATCTTACCATATCTTGTGGAGAGACTTGTTAATTTTTTCATCGTGTCGGCGAGATTGATAATGAAGAATGGGTCTTTTCATCTCTAGACCCATCACCTCTCACTATTGATTTTCCTCAAAGACAGCCGAATTTTCCTCAGAGACACCTCTTTGTTGAGTGACAGAAATTGGAAAGTTGGCAACTTGCAATGTATCAAACGCGCGATGGCTCTGTTAGGAGGCAAACTATCTCCCAATAAGTCGCTTTACTAATCTTTTTTGAGAAAACAAAATACTAACATGACCTTAACATTATAAATCGATTCGCAAAAGCATGTGTTGAAAAGCTTATGTATATCTTCATGTATATACTAATTAGTTTTCATGCACCCCGTATTTAGCTTTGATTCTTTACTCAACAGATATAAATTACTAATATAATTCGTAACTTTAGTACTATGGAGAAAAAGAAAATCAAGACCGGACATAATCATCTCTCTTTTGCTATTCCTAATTCTTTCCTGAAAAAGAAGACATTAAATGAACTTTTACCATTTTTTCAAACGATAAAATCCAACTTTTATTCAAAACTCGAAAAAATGATTAAAACAAAAAGAAGAAGCATCCTAAAATTCTCACATAAAGTATACAAATAATTAAATAATTTCTTCTACTTCTTCAAGAAGACAACGGAGTTGGGAAGAGGCCCACGACTGAGCAAAAACAGCCCAAAAGAAGGTCCAGGATTCATCTAGACTTTTTTCCTCCTCCCCCCTGCCTCCAGAAAAACCCTAGCCACCTTCTTCCTCCTTCTTCTATAAAGTCTTCTCTCCACTTCCCTCTCTGCAACTCGGCCGACTCGCCGTGCCCTCTTCTGCTACCGTTTTCGTTCTGGGTTCCTTCGAGCTTCCGCAATTCGTTTTGGGTTATGTCGGTCTTCCATGTGTAGTGTAGTGTTCGGCAGTACTCGTTTTCGTGGCGCTTCATTGCCTAAAGAGAGGATTTTTTTGAGCAAGCTGCGTGCTTTTCGTGTTCTTCGGTTTGGAACTATCGTGGGTTTTGTGAGTTCGATAGTAGATGTTGTTTGAAAGGAATTTTGTTTCGTGGGGACTTCGTTTTTTAGGGACTAAACGTCTGCCCCTCTAGCAGGGAGATCCTTTCTATTGCTTTAGGGATGAACGAGTCCCTCACATTGATCTTCGTCCATCTGCTTCACTTTGTCAGCAAGTCGTGTTCTTTCAGCCAGCTGCTGATCATTCTAGGATGGAAAATCTTCCCTCAAGTTCCATTTTTTCCTCATGTTTTCTAGCGTCGATCCCGATCCTTTGGTACGGCGTGTGCGATTGATTTGCTTGCTTGTATGTGTGTGGAGTAGCTTGAGGATTAAAGCTTTGGTTGGCATGATATTGCACTCTGACGGGTCTATTGTGTCGATGATGATACGTCCAAAGGCTTGTTTCTCAAAAACATTCGCAGTGGCCGCCTAAAGCTTTCGCCTTCGCCAGGCTTGAGAGCTAATGCTGCTACATCTCCTTCCTTGGATGTCTGAGACTATTACCGCGGAGCTTCAATTTCAATTGTTTGACAGTTGTATAGGATTTTATATTTGGTCAGCATGTGGTGCTTCTCATTTCGTATTCTTGTGCGGGTGTGATTTTTAATGATGGATGGTTTTTTTTATTTTTTTAAATGTGTTATGTGAATATCATGTTGAGAGTGATCACTTCATCGATGATGACAAACTTGAAGGCTTGTTTCTCAAAACATTCGCAGTGGCCGCCTAAGAGTTTTCGCCTTCGCCAGGCTTGAGAGCTAGTGCTGCTACATTTCCTTCCTTGGATGTCTGAGACTATTACCATTGTTTGATGGTCGGATATGCTCTTGGATTTTGTTAGTTTTGTAGCGGTCAAATTTCTCATCTGATGTTGTCCTGTAGTTATGAATTTTAACAATGTGTGGCGTGTTGAGGATAATGTGTTGCGCGAATGTTGTGGTAGTGATGAGTATTTCATCGATGATGACAAACTCCATGGCTTGTTTCTCAAAACATTCGCAGTGGCCGCCTGAGAGCTTTCGCCTTCGCCGGGCTTGAGAGCTAGTGCTGCTTTAATCCTTCCTTGGATGTCTGAGACCAGTTGCCTTAACTTGAGTAGTGTTGTTAAGTGGTTGCAGTATATCTGCCAGTCTTCTAGTTAATATACAGCTCCATCTGTTGAGGACGATACTCAAGACATTTGCAGTGGCCACCTAAGAGATTTTGCCTTGCAGGGCTTGAGAGCTACTGCTGTTACATGCCTTTCCATGGATGTCTTGTACCTTTTATTTGTACATCTACAGGAGAATTTGTACTTTGATGCTTGCAGAACTTTTCGAGGCTTGGTTATTCTTTCTTAAGAAATCATACGGGACATGCTAGTTTTTTCTTGTTTAGGTTGGTGGCGGGAAGCTCCTAAGTTTGTAAGGACAGGTTCTGAATAAAAAATCAGAAGTATTTATCTCTTCATGAACTTTGTTCATCCTAATACTTGCGTCTTCAGTAAACTTCCGTTACATGTTTTAATGAATTATACTCAGTTCATTTGGAGGAAATGTTATCGTGCACGCATAAAGCACGCTTCCTATTTAAATGATTTAAAACTTTCGACCAAAAACAAAATTTAAATTAGGTAAAACTGCTTCAATTTTTAGCTTATTTCAAGCCACTTCTAAAGTCGATTGATAAGGTAATGTGTCGAGAGTCGTCTATACGTTCAGATTATGTATTCGTTAAGTTTTATCGACGTCTAAAAGTCTAATATTCTGGTAATGTTAAATGGCGCTATCTAAAGACAGAATGTGATATGTTAGATACGACAGCCTCTTCTTGTTAATGGCGCGAATGATGATTACCATTTTAGTGCTCCGTTACAATAATTGGGGAAAGACTTTTTCATCCAAACGAAGCGCAAGTAAAATCTTTAATCATAAGACCCGTGAGTCAAACATGACCCGCTAAGGCAGTTAAAAAGTTGGGTAGACATAATTAATGGGTGGGGCCTGGACGGTGCTGAACCTGAGAGCGACCTTAAAAGTCATTCCACTTTGCCCAACAGCAACAATGTTGACAAAGAATAGTAAACTCCAATATTGTTGACCACGAAAAGGTGAAATGGCTCTTCTATTAAATCACCTCTATCTTTCGAAAACTCCAACTCCACAAAACAAGAAAACTAATGCCGCTTACTACAAGCAACGCAGGGAAGAGCCACAAAGTTTCATTGCAAGATAAGTCTCGGGTGAACACTCGGATATATTTGGTCGAAGGATCAGCAGTTATTGATGCTCCTGACCATGAATTAGTCCCCTCTGTATCATCAATCCAGATACAGAAGACTTATCCGAATAATCGCACCCAGCCTAATGATCTACCACGAGAAATTGCTGATATTGGACTTACAAGACGATACATTGATACAACTGATCATTCCGAATCAAGAACAAAGACAACAGATGATCTCCGAGCTCCGATATCTAATTACAAGGTTCTGCAAATCTACATTTGCAATATCTTCCGAATGACTTCACGTTGTGTGTGCGCATCTGCATTTGCTAGGCAGCTGCAATATCTTCCGAATGACTTCACGTTGTGTGTGCTCATCTACATTTGCTAGGCAGCTGCAATATCTTCTGAACGACTTCATGTTGTGTGTGCACCATGTGTCCTTGATGCCCAGATCCCAAATACCAGAAACCAGAAAACAAAGAGGATGGCCCAATATCGTGCCGGTCCATACTTGATTCTGGTTAGTACAAACTGCAGAATTCATTCAAAAGAGAAGGCAGAAAACCCAGAATAAGCAAACAGTTTTGGATAAAGCAAGGTATCAGAAGCCACTATCAAGCTTGGATGGTTCTGCCAACGATGGATGCATTTCTTCAGGCAAATTTTTGCAGTTAAAAAAAGATGCCAGTTGAGGCTCACCCATAGAGAATTGTACTTTTCACATTTAAATAAGTGCTTAAAAATTTACAAGTGTAAAGACATTGACCACAGGAAATTTTTTATCAAAAGCGTTATGAATATGCATTGACTATGGATATGAGCCAAGGACCGTGGTCACTGCCCAGACTTGATCACATTTCATTGGACAAAAACATTTCAACCATCACTGGTGCAATCATAGATTCAGGTTCCAGAAACTAACTAGAGATAGTCAAATAACTCCATAGCTATTAAGCATTCTGTGAACCCAGGGAACTGGCATCCTTCATTAACGTTTGGCTCAGATGGCAGCCCAATTAAGCCACCAAAAGACATGGACAGAGAGTGAGGTGGCTCTTTTGCAACTGGCGCGGATATTTGAACAGTAGGAGACTATGAAGTAGAGGATATTTCTAACCAAGTGAATCCACAGACCCTTGTTAATGACTGGCTTAAATTTTCTGCAGTTGCATTAATATATGACTACTAGTTGTTAAATCAAGACTTACGAACTACAACTGCCAAACAAATATGAATCTTGTGTTTGTTATCGTCAGGAGAAACCTGAAGAAGTTTTCTACACAGCTCTACCCCTATTAAAAAAGTAACGAACCTGTACTTCTGTCATCTCAAAGACAAGCACAATCAATGTGCACAAATATGCAAAGAATAACAGAATCTAATCCACTTACAAAGCGGAAGAAGACCACGACTGTCAAGGCGCAAACGCCACCCAGAAGTATATGAAGACCACTTTTAGCAGTTTTCTGCAAATAAGAGTTGAATCTGTTCTGTAAGTTCACGGAATCATGTCACAAGGATACTTAATGCAAAAGAAAAGCTAGATACAATGTCGACAAGGTTAGATATCTCAGAATTCCTTAAAAGCTTCAAATAAAAGCAAATCCTGCATTAACAATTGTACAATCAAGCATGTTACATTTAGAGAGACAACATGTCCTTGCACTCAAATATAACTGCATAGACTAAACAACCTCATGGGACCATTTACCTTCCAAATTTCCTACACCCCAGTAAACCGAAATACTACTCCATTGGCCTAGCCAACACCACAACCCACATAGGCTACCAACGATGGTAGCAGCTCCCATATGATTTCATCAGGTTTGCTAAGATGTTAATCTATAAGTTTATCTCCCAATGCTATTGACTTAACATATAAAACTCGAAATTCCTAGCTTTTTTCCCCCTTTTTTGTCTAGATGGAACTTTTAAGAAGTTATGGTCCAAGTTTTGATTTGTCAGTTTTAGAAATTAAGTTCAGGAAACATCTGCCGGTCAAATGTGCATCGATAGAAAAAAGAACTTGAATGTAGAGAAGTTGTAAAGCAATCGTGAAATTAGGTGCATATCGAGATTTTCAACTGAACCGATCCTCAGAAGAGGATATATGGAGCAAAACCAGTGGCCTATGGAGCTGGATGAATTGCATTACGTGATTTAAGTAAAGGAACTAATGGCAAAAACATTGGCTCAGAGGCTGAAAGAATAGCTATACAAATACAAAGCAAAGTCATACACGATAAGATAGAAAGATAAACAGGCCACTTTCTCCAATTTTGCAACACTTTTACCTGATTCTCACTGAATTAAACATTGTTAAACGATTGCAATATGACATGTTATGGAAAACAGTGCTAGATTGATCTATCACAGCACGATAAAAATTTTTCAGATTTGTTCTTGTCCGTTTAGCAATCACATCTATCCCTCTCAGATTACTGCAGCATCGCACCAGACTTGTTAATTTTTTTCTTTTCTTCTTTCCCTACATGAAGATCACAGCTGGGTTATTTATTGGACAGTTGAATTCATTCCAAACATGCCCAGTTTCCAACAGTCTAGAGGTATATGTTTCGAAATCACCAAGCACTAGACAATGCATTAACCAGAACCATATGATACAAAGGCAGTTTAAGCATAACAGTAAGCAGGCAAAAAGATGCTCGAAGCTAGCATGACAAGTAGCCTACCTTTCCAACTCGTGGAGCTATAAGCCATGCAAGAGTAACAGTTAGTAATCCTGTAGCAAGCAAAATCCCAGTACCTTCAACAGCCCATTTTGTTGCAGGATTTTCAGATGGACCACTGCCATTGTCTTGATTGACAATAGTTGAAGGCTGCTCAGAAACAACTTGCGGAGCAATGTTATTCTGGTTGTTGTTGATTATGCTATTGTGGTGTGGGTTAAACCACAGTGAAATCTCGCTGAGACGCTGCCTACGAATAGCAGCAAGAGCATCAGGATCAACAGTTGTAACCATATGTAATGGTACAGAGTTGGGTTCCCCACTAGCTGTTCTTTCCCTTAGCATTTCATACTCCTTTAAAGAACCGATGACCTTTTTGTAGTCAGCGGTCTTTATGTTTTTGGCAACCTGTCCGCAGATTTCGCAAACAGTAGATCCATGGTTAACAAACCATTTCAGTGCACAAGCATAATGTACTAGTGCAAGATCGTTTTTGCAGGAACACCCAAGCTCCAGCAATGAGTCTTGATGGTGGCCCATTTCCAGATCAGCAGCACAAACATAAACCTCCCCATCAGGACTGATAACCTCAATAAATTTAGAATCTCTTCCAGCATTTTTTGCAGGAGAAAGATCACTCTGGACATTGAGATTGTTCGTGTCATCATCACTTCTTTCACGAGGAGGCGGAGTAATACCCAAAAACCCTAATGCTGCATCTCCTCGTCGGTCAGATTCAACACACTGGCACACACGACAAATTGGCATGCCCCCTTCCTTCTCCCAACTATGACGGGAGGGAGTTTCTGAAACATCACTGTCATTAGATGAGCAGTGGTTAACTTCAGCACTGTGGGCGGTTGGTGGGAGATTTTCTTTACCCATGGTATAAGGCAAATCAGTTCCTTCTGATGTTTTAGACCATGCTTGCAACTAATATGATACTGGGGTTAAATCCCGTAGTTCAGTCAGGCGCGCAATGAAAACTTCCTGTGTATGCAAGCCAATAAAGAAAATAGAACACCCTATCCAGTGAAAGATAGGTAGACCAGAAATGCCAGAGCACTAACTGCAAGAGCTCAAAGCTTTCAGCAGAATCCACGGCTTTGATTTATTCTACAAGCTAGGAGCTGTGTATTCAGATTAAATAAATAAATATATTTGATCGCACTCCAGATTCCATGCCAAACCAACACAATGGCCTACACACATGAGAAAAAGATTTCAGCAGAAGTAACAACATCACAAAAATATTTTCCGGATGAATGGGTCGCAAGAATTGCAAACTGTAAATGCCGAAACAGGATGCACTGTATATTGCCACACAAAATGCCTTACTAGATTCCTAAGGCTTCCATTCGAATTGCCCAATAATCCTAAGGCCAGTTTACATCTCTCCCACTCCCATCCCATCCCATCCACAACATATTTGCTACACCTACTTCCTACCAAGAAAAGACCTGTTTTTTATGCACCAAACTCTGATTCTCAAATCAAAAGAGTTCCTTTTGCACAAATCGGATCTAGATCTAGAGTCACAAAACAAATCACCACATGAATCAGAGGATTTTCGCAAAAGGGCAGGACCAACCAATGGTTTAAAAGAGTCAGGCGGAATTGGCAAGGAGACCAACCACCCTGATTGCCACACCAAAAAGAAACAAAAACAAAAGAAGAAGAAGAAGAAGCGGACAATACCAAACAGGCAGAATCTCCATAACAGGAGAAGCCGATGCAGTCCAGAGGGGGAAATCAGCTTCCTTTACCGGACAACTACGCCCCAATTACACAACAAAACAAGGATTCCCACCGACAATTCCCTAATGCTTCGGCATTCGATCAAACAAACAAAAGTACCCCCGGTAAACATCAAACACAGAATCCAATCCAGGGGAGGCTAACCTCGTATCGTCGAGACCCAGGATTGACATGGTTAGAAACGAACTGAAGAAGCGAAATTCCAGCAAAATTCGGAACCACCCACAAGCTGAAACGAAACTGCAAGTTAGAAACGAAAGAAATCGCACCCAAATGGAGCTTGCACGGGAGATGGAAGAGGAACGTACCTTCTCTCCCTCTGTTTCTGGAGGTCTGTGGTGGTGGGTAGGCGAGGATGGGATCGATCAGCAGCTGCTGCTGGGTTTTAAGGCAGGGAGGAGGGGAAGGGGGATGGCATTTGCAGAGTAGAGCAAACACCCAGAATCCCTCTCCTTTCACTCTTCTCCTTTATCTATCATCTACCCCACACCCCAAAGTGAATATCAAGTCTTCTCTTTTTCCTCCTCTTTTTTTTTTTTTTTTTTTCTTAGAGGGGTGGGGGAGGATGAAAAAAAAATAAAAATTATACTCACCCGAGTTTACCTTTATCTTTTTACCTTCCGTCAAGATTCTATTAAATAATTCTTCCATATCGACATACTTTTCCGGTGTCTATGTATGCAGATTTTGAATAGTTTTCAATAAATAAACTTTAATGAAAGGTGAATGTGTTATACATGATAAAAATTTGAAATTCTTGGTGTTGAGATAGATATATCTAATATAATTTACGATCTTGAATAGTTTTTTTTTTTTTTTTTTTTGTGATCCAGGAACCTCCATACAGCAAGCAGCCGGCGGTATAAACCCGAGGCGAACCGAGCCCACCCACCTGACTCGGCCGCGGGTGAGTCGCGCAACGAGGACGAGGAGTTTTGAACCCCTTCCCTTCCGAACAAGGAGGTAGGCCACCATGGGTGGGATCTTGAACGGTTTTTAATGAATGAACTTTAATGAAAAGTTAGAATGTGTCGTACATGGTAAAAGTTTAAAACTTTTGGTGTTGAGATAGATATATCACAACTAATATAGCTTCGTATCTTTTGTAGCTTTTGCATATTTTCTTTTTTTGCCTTTGTTTCATTTTCGTGCTCCTTTATTTTTCTCTTTTAGAGAATATCAGCATAACAAGCATATTTCATTGTTCAAATAGTAATTCGGCTTGAAAAGAAAATACCCTGTTGCTCCAGATTTCACTTTCCAATATAATTCTGTCTTTGATTCGTGCAATTTTTTTCATTGCTGTCTTAATTTCATCTACTTCCAAAATTCTTTTTTTTTTTTTTTTTTTTTTGGGTGTGGAGTGTAGGGTCCTTTTTGTCCAAGTGGGTTTTCTTTCCTCGTCCTTTTTCTCTCTTTTCATCTTGTTTTCTTTGGCAGGGGCCCTGGTCGAGTGGGTGAAGACTTTGGGGGGTCTTCTTCTCCTGTTGGGAGTGGCAGTGTATCTAGTGTCCAATTCATCGGATGCTCCCTCAGTCAGTCCCAAGTTGTCTAGTGATGTGGGTCTTGTCAGCCTCTACTTTTTGCCCCCAATCCTCTTCTTTCTCCAAATTGATGGGATATTCGCGCAAATTGATTGCCCTGCTGAGGAACCTCTTGCAGAGGAATTATTGCCCCCGAGCCCGGATTAACTGGAACTAAAAGACACGTCAATCTCTGTGTACTTGACCGTGTAGAGTCAAAGAGTTTTCAAGTTGAATCGAAAATGCTACGAAAAGAACATCATCCCTTGTTAAAAGCCAGAGAAGGATTGAATATTCGTCATAGAAAATGAGATATATTATTCACTATTTACTATCAATCACTTCTTAATGCATTGACCATTGTCTATACTTACTTATTCTTTTATAACTACTCACTACTTTGTTCATTCTTTGATATGTTTAATTCTATCCGCCTCAATATTTTTCATGCATGAAACTCTTTATTTCTACAAACTATTGGTATCGCATTTCATACTGTTCCTACTCTATCTAAATAACGAGGTGCATACTATATTGAAGATTTAGTAAATTTTGCAGGATAGCCTCGACACTCCTTTTGCACTTTATGAACAGCAAAAATCGTTAATTAAAATCAGTGTTCACACACATCAAATCTTTGAAAATTTCGCATTTATAGATGATAGCTGTCCGGATTTCACAGCAAATTTCTCATCATTATGATTTGACATGCCTAAGCTATTCACATCACTAAACTAAATTTTAATTGGCTCATAAAGAATGAACCTTTATTTCCGCGTAAGTCTTTGCTTTTTACCCTTTTTTCCAACCCCATAAAATGGGTTGTCCTTTTTGAAGGAAGTTCTTAGAAGTTCCCAAATTGACTCCATAGGTGACTCAAACTGCGGGGTCCCACTTCAGATGTCTTTCGTCCACCTTAGCAATCTTCCACAACCATAGCCAAAAGGTATAAAACGAAAAAGGAAAGAAAAGAAAAGACAGATAAATCTTCCTCAATCGCTTCGATCATCATCGTACCTCAATCATCAAGAAGACAGAATCCTTTCTGGGGCAGTTAACGAGATTAACGACCCCAATTTGCCAACGCAAGGAATAAGCATAACCCAGAAATTAAAGTAAAGAACCTGCTCGGAGAGATTTCCATCCATCAGAAGGAATACCATTTCTAACTCCTTCGAATTACCGAACGACAGGGAAAACAAGAAACGTCATTAAAATTCCTCCCCCCCGATCTGCAGACCCCCATCTCGCAAGCTATTCCAATTCGGAAATCCGTGGCTCCCAAGCTAGACATCAGCATAAATCCTCGCCAATCTTTGGCTCCATCATGCAAGAAACCCGCCCTATAATTGCCCTTGACCTGGTCTTTCTGCGGCTGTGTCTGAATAATCGGACAAGAACTGGGAGGGGTTTGAGTTTCACCGAGAACGTATCGTTCTTGCTCATTCGTCCGTTGTAATAAACAGAGAGAGAGAATGTGGAAAGAGAAAGTGGGTTGGGTGGCGTTGCTGATAATTGTGTCGAGCTGGTGTGTATCGTCGTCCTCCGATTCCTCTTCTTTCAGAGGTGATCTGAGCAAAGGTAAAGCATCTTCGACTTTTGGGTCGGCGTCGTCGTCGCTGGTTCTCAATCGGGTCGGGTCATCCGTTGTCCTGCCACTCCACGGGAATGTTTTCCCAATTGGGTACACTTCTTGACCTGTCTTCACTTCAGTTCAGCGTTTCATTTATTAGTCAGAGAGAGAGAGAGAGAGAGAGGGGGGTGATGTACCTGCATTTTGGCTTGTTCAATGAATTCTTGAATACCTATGTGACTCTCTGTTGTGCTGTTGACGTTTAGAAAGCATGGCTCATCTCTCACTATTTAAGAATCTATTCGGTAACGTTTCTGTTCCGAAAAATAATTTCTTTTTAGAAATAGTCTTTTTCTATTTATATTTCCCGAAACAATTTCTTAATGAAACGCGTTTAGTAACTACATAAAAAAATTTTATTTTCAAAATGGAAAAAGAATATAAATGCATTTGATATAATTCACGAAGTTTTATATAATATAGAATTTCTTTTTTTTTTTTCTTATTCTTCCTTACCATCGCCACTATCCGCCGTCACCGGTCGCCACCGATCCCTACCGCAGATGACTGCCAATGATGCCTGGGGTTGATGGTGGCCAGCGGTGGTGGTTGGTGACAGCGGTGGGCAGCGATGGCGGGCGGCGAGCTATGGCGATAAGTGGCGACGAGCAATAGGTAGCATAGTCAACGAGCAACAGGTGGCGACGACCAAAGGTGGCAGTTGACGATGACAATAGCGGTGGGCAGTGGCAACAATTGGCAGTTAGCGGCAAGCGGTAGAGTGGAGTGGCAGCCAACAAAGAAGAAGAAAAAAAGAAAAAAAAAATAACTTATTTCTAAAAAATGTTTTTAGGAACAAGAAATTTCTTTTTTCTACTTCGTATTTCTATTCTAAATTTATTCCTTGTCCACTTTTATATCAAGGAATAGAAAAATTAATTAACATTACCAAACAGATTTCTATTCTTTTTTTTTCCAAGGAATAAAAGAATAGAAATTTGGAGAAATAGAAACGTTACGAAATAGGGCCTAAATGTCTTTGGTGATATAAAAAGGTCTTTTTTCCTCTAAAAGTTAAAAAAAAGTTCCTACAGTTCGGCTGTTTACTGCGTTGAATTGCTGTTTCGTTGGTATGATGACATGAAGATTCATCCAATCCAATGTCATGGTGACTTATGTCTCCCTAAAGTGGTAACCATAGATACTATTATGACTCCCATCTAGGAATTCCCGAAGTTTCGATATGTTGATCATCAAACTAAATATTTCATGCGAAGGGATAATTGCTCGGGAGATTTTATATGGTTATCATCACATTGAAGCGGATCTTTAGCAAGGGAAAGTTGTGTTTTTTTTTCAGTTTCCGTACATTTCCTTTCTATATGTCATAGAGATGCAGTGCTTTTCTTAACTTTCTCGATCCCCCGGTGTTTTTCAATTGTTAACTTTATTCTCATTTGCCTGTCATTTGTTTTGTTTCCCTTTTCTGTCACTTTGCTAATTGGATGTTCAATCTTTCGAAGCACAATGCTCCTCTCTTCATGCAATAATTAGATCTGAAGATTATAAAAGTTTGTCTATTTCCAAGATTGATGATCAAGTGAACTGCCCATTTCAGATCATATAACGCAACTGTGTACATCGGGCAGCCGCCAAAGCCTTACTTTCTTGATCCCGACACTGGTAGTGACTTGACTTGGCTCCAATGTGATGTCCCTGGTGCACATTGTACCCCGGTAAATTTTAATAGTTTTTAGGTGTCGTATTGACTTGTTTCTCAAACCTATGAATTTTGGACGGTAATCTTAAAACTTCGCTTGGATGTTTGTTTTGGACGGTCTCGTGATGTTATGCGGGGCGATAAGTCCTGATAACTTTCCACCATTTTCTTATTGCAGACACCACATCCGCTTTATCCACCAAGCGGTGACCTAGTAGATAGCAGTGACCCAATTTGCGCGTCCCTGCAATCCGGCGACTACAAAAGTGACCGCCTGGAGCGATGTGGCTACGGGGTTCAATATGCAGATGGTGGCTCTTCTCGTGGTTTCCTCGTAAAGGATGACGTTCATTTCGAGTCCAACCGCGGCAGGGTTCTTAGTCCTCATGTCGCCCTCGGGTAGGTGACTTCACATGCTCTCCCAATTATGTTTGGCCACGCCTACTGATTTTACCAACTCAGCATTTTATGATACCATAATTTCTTTTGGCCAGACAGGAAATTCTTCATTTATGCCAAGGGCCTGCTCAGATCAATATTGCCTATTTAACCATTTATCATGTGCTGATAGTTCCTCTACAGATGTGGATATAATCAGATACCCGGTCAGTACCTTCCTTACTTAGACGGAGTGCTCGGGCTCGGTAAGGGAAGGTCCAGCATCGTTTCACAGCTAAGTAGTCAAGGTTTGGTGGCGAACGTACTAGGCCACTGCTTGAGTACGCGTGGTGGTGGATTTCTCTTCTTCGGTGATGATCTTTATGACTCCTCCCTCATCTCGTGGACGCCTATGTCTCGTGACCCGTAAATTCTCTGTTCTTCCACTTTTTCACCATCTCAATATCTCTCATCTCTCATTTACTAAAATTGAACTTTGTTATATTTATCTCAGAAAGCACTATTCTCCTGGGACCGCGGAGCTCCTTTTTGCGAGGAAACCTACCGGACAGAAAAATCTGTTGCTTCTTTTCGATAGCGGGAGCACTTATACTTACTTCAGTTCTGAGGCATATCAAGCCTTATCTTTGAGTGTGAGTTAGAGGCAATTGTGAACTAGTATGTGAAAATCTGGGACAAAATGCAACATCACACTTAGTGTGTCACTATTCACATCCAAACATATCACCATCTTTCCAGGATTTTCAGTTGTGCTTGAGTTTTCTTGAGTACTAATGCCTATTAAGTTTGAGAAGTAACACCTTTCATTATAAAAAAAAGAAAAATTGAGAGATAAAACCGTAAAAAACTTACTCTCTTCTTTCAGGTGGACGAAAAACTACGCAGAAAGCACTTCACCGAAGCAGTAGACGACCGCACGCTCCCACTCTGCTGGAAAGGCCGGAAGCCTTTCAAAAACATCGGCGACGTCACGAAGTACTTCAAACCCTTTGCACTCAGCTTTGCACTCAGCTTTAATAGCGGTGGAAGAGCCAAAAACCAATTTGAAGTTCCCCCCGAATCATATTTGATTATATCGGTGCGTCAATGCCGTCGTCCATCAAAACTCTGGCAAGTTAGATATGTACGTTTTTTGCTAACTGCAATGGTTTTGACAGGACAAGGGAAATGTCTGCATGGGAGTTTTAAACGGAACTGAAGTAGGGTTCGAAAATGTGAATGTGATTGGAGGTAAGAATCTTCCATATGGTGGCATTTTTATCACGGAATTAGTTTCGCACCTGAGACATTGTCATGGAAAATTTGAAAAGGAAGGAAATCATCAAATATATGATTAGACAACAATAAAATGTCCTCGGAGATCATATCCATTCAGAAGCACTGCACCACTGAGGCGAAGCAGATTTATTTCATTTAATTTTTTCTCTACCCTTGTTTGTCGGTTTTGCAGACACATCGATGCAGGACAAGATGGTGATCTACGACAACGGGAGACAATTGCTGGGATGGGATTCTAAAGGTTGCAGTCGATTTCCAAAGTCCAGAGCAATCGCAGCCTAATTGACAAGAAGCTCCTCATCGTGTCTCTGTACTTCCAGATCAGAATCATGGAAGCCCTGCGCTTCAAACTAAGCCTTCGCCTAAGAAGCTTATTATTGCCAAGTCACTTGTAAATAAGCCATGACTAATGTTTTCCTTCGTCTTACTGTACTGGATGTTATGTGTAGAACAAAATTGCTTACGGGTATATCCCAAGCCAATTCAATTACAGCCACGCTTAATAAGTATTGCCATGTTGAGAATCAGTAGAAACCGATCCTTATTTACACTCCAGCTTCTTGTTCAACCCAGTATTCCAGATTTTATTTATCTTCCGTTGAGTGAAACTCAAGCCTAGAGGCATATTCCTCCACAAGAGCCGAAGAGTTTTCAAGTTGAATTGAAAAGCTGGACTCATCAATTGCAAACACATTTGCAATAGTCTTTCTTATTCAAATGCCATTTTAATTGGTTAAGGTGTGTGTGATATTCCTAGATTCATCACTAATTCAACAGTAGGACTTGTACTAACACATTAGTACAATCAAGAGAACTGATTGTCCATATCAATCTCTTATTTTTACAAATCATGAGTGACATCTAGCAATATATCATGGCTATCCAGACAATATGAAATATTTCAACAAAATAATGAAACTATTGGCTTTGGTGACCGTGTAATTCGATCATTCTGTTTTATCATGTCCCAATTGAACAAAGGCTATAGAATTATTAATCAAGACACCAATTCAATCATATGCATAAATCTAATTGACATGTATTTCTTCGAAACACGAACCATTCAACATGAACCATTCATTCTCGGTTATAACCCCGACCGAGGATTTCAATATAATGTCACGATTAGATCACATAAGACATCAATGTTATATATCTATATATAACAAAAAGATAAATTCTATATTGCGTATGCATGTGCCTTCGTATGTGAACAAACTATAACTATCAAGTATGAAGACGATGTAACGAAGCATCAATATGTACACTTGTAAAGCACAGCCATCCAATATATAAGTTAACATCGTGCCTTAGGTCTAAGGATCTTACATCAGACCAAAGCGTGAATAATCAAACATTGACCTTGCTAAAAGCTTCCATATTACCAATCATTATATACATGTCACATTCAATGAACTTGTTTAAGACAAACACATGTAAACTAATTACACATATTCTTAACACCTTAAGAATAGTTTAGTCGTAACCAATCTTATAGATTCATTCATATAAATAATACGATGAATGAATATTTATTTATCATTAAATAATCCCCAACGTGTAACTATTACATAATTACTTTAGGGCATATGGTTAACATTTTGTTCATTCTTTGATGTGTTCAATTCTATGCACTCCAATATCTTCACGCACTAAATGTCTACAAACTATTGTATCGCATTTCATACCATTCCTACTCTATCTAAATAACGAGATGCACATTGTTTTGAGAATTTAGTAAATCTTGGAAGATAGCCTCAACATGTCTTCTAAA
Source organism: Eucalyptus microcorys (assembly GCA_014182515.1). Taxonomy (NCBI): domain Eukaryota; kingdom Viridiplantae; phylum Streptophyta; class Magnoliopsida; order Myrtales; family Myrtaceae; genus Eucalyptus; species Eucalyptus microcorys. The sequence continues at coordinate 52,683,466 of CM024569.1, read as the reverse complement.
CCTTACCAATGATAGAAACCGTCAATTAGAATTAGAATTATATTCATAAGCATCAGATATTTGAAAATTTCGCATTTATATAGGATAGCTGTCAAGATTTTACAGCAAATCTCTCATTATTATGATTTGATGCCTATGTAGAGCTATTCACGTCACAAAACTAAATTTTATCAGGCTCATAAAAAATGAACATTTATTTCCACATAAGTCTTCGCTTTTCCCCTTTTTCCAACCCCATAACATGATTCCATAACATGGGTTGTCCTTTTTGAGGAAAGTTCCTCGAAATTCCCAGATTGACTCATTGCTGGGTCCCACTTCAGATTTCTTTCTTCGTCCACCTTGGTAATTTTCCACATTCAATAACCAAAATAAATAAAACGAAAAAGGAAAAAAGAAAAAAGGGGTAAACCTTCCTGATCTTTTTTATCATCATCGTACCTCAATCATCAAGAAGACAGAATCCTTTCTGGGGCAGATAACGAGATTAACGACCCCAATTTGCCAACGCAAGGAATAAGCATAACCCAGAAATTAAAGTAAAGAACCTGCTCGGAGAGATTTCCATCCATCAGAAGGAATACCATCTCTAACTCCTTCGAATTACCGAACGACAGGGAAAACAAGAAACGTCATTAAAATTCCTCCCCCCCGACCTGCAGACCCCCATCTCGCAAGCTATTCCAATTCGGAAATCCGTGGCTCCCAAGCTAGACATCAGCATAAATCCTTACCAATCTTTGGCTCCATCATGCAAGAAACCCGCCCTATAATTGCCCTCGACCTGGTCTTTCTGCTGCTGTGTCTGAATAATCGGACAAGAACTGGGAGGGGTTTGAGTTTCACCAAGAACGTATCGTTCTTGCTCATTCGTCCGTTGTAATACACAGAGAGAGAGAATGTGGAAAGAGAAAGTGGGTTGGGTGGCGTTGCTGATAATTGTGTCGAGCTGGTGTGTATCGTCGTCCTCCTATTCCTCTTCTTCTTCTTTCAGAGGAGATCTGAGCAAAGGTAAAGCACCTTTGACTTTTGGGTCGGCATCGTCGTCGCTGGTTCTCAATCGGGTCGGGTCATCCGTTGTCCTGCCACTCCACGGGAATGTTTTCCCAATTGGGTACACTTTTTGACCTGTCTTCACTTCAGTTCAGCGTTTCATTTATTAGTCAGAGAGAGAGAGAGAGAGAGAGAGAGAGAGGTGATGTACCTGCATTTTGGCTTCTTCAATGAATTCTTGAATACCTGTGTAACTCTTGTTGTGCTGTTGACGTTTAGAAAGCGTGGGTTAGTAACACTTCTGTTTTGAAAAACATCTGTTTTGAGAAACAATTTTTTTTCTAAAATGGTCTTTGTCTATTTCTATCATCCGAAACAATTTCTTAACGAAAGAACGCGCTTAATAACTACACAAAATTTTCATTCTCGAAGTGAAAAAAGAATAGGAATGCATTTCATACGATTCACAAAATTTTTTATAATGTAGAATTTCTTTTAATATTTTTTCTTATTCTTCCTTACCGCCGCCACTGTCCATCGTCGCCGCCCGCCTTTGATCCCGCTGCCAATGACTGTCGACGATGCCTAAGGTCAGAGGTGGCTAGCATTGGTCGGCGGTGGAGGTCGATGATGGCAGTGAGCGGCAACAACGAGTGGCGAGTTGCGGCGGTTGGTGGCAACAAGCAATAGGCAGCATTGTGGGTGAGCTACGGTAGCCAACGGTGGCGATCGGTGGCGATTGGCGGCAGTTGACAATGGCGATCGATGGTGGGCGGTAGCGGCGGCAGTCAGCAAACGGCAGAGGGGGTGGCGGCCGGCAAAGAAGAAGAAAAAAAGAAAAGAGAAAATAACTTATTTCTGGAAATAATTCTTGGGACCAAAGAGTTACTTTTTTCAACTTCTTGTTTCTATTCCAAATCTATTTATCGGCCACTTTTATTCTGGGGATAAAAAATTAGTTGACGTTACCAAACGGATTTTGTTTTTTTTGTTTCGAGGAATAAAAGAACAAAAATTAAGAGAAACAAAAACGTTATCAAACATGGCTTAAATGTCTTTGGTGATATGAAAAAGTCTTTTTCCTCTAGAAGTTAAAAAAGTTCCTACAGTTCAGCTAGTTACTGCGTTGAATTGCTATTTCATTGGTACGATGACATGAAGATTCATCCAATCCAATGTCATGGTGACTTATATCTCCCTAAGTGGTAACCATAGATACTATTATCACCCCCATCTAGGAATTCCTGAAGTTTGAATATGTTGATCATCAAACTAAATCTTTCATGCCAAGGGATAATTGCTCGGGAGATTCTATGCGGTAATCACCACATTGAAGCGGATCTTTCGCAGGGAAAAGTTGTGTTTTTTTCAGTTTCCGTACATTTCCTTTCTGTATGTCATAGAGATGCAGTGCTTTTCTTAACTTTCTCGATCCCCCGGTGTTTTTCAATTGTTAACTTTATTCTCATTTTGCTTGTCATTTGTTTTGTTTCCCTTTTCTGTCGCACTTTGCTAATTGGCTGTTCAATCTTTCGAAGCACAATGCTCCTCTCTTCATGCAATAATTAGATCTAAAGATTATAAAAGCTTGTGTATTTCCAAGATTGATGATCAAGTGAACGGCCCATTTCAGGTCATATAACACAACTGTCTACATCGGGCAACCGCCAAAGCCTTACTATCTTGATCCCGACACTGATAGTGACCTCACTTGGCTCCAATGTGATGCCCCTTGTGTACGATGCACCCGGGTAAATTTTAATAATTTTTAGGTGTTGTATTGACTTGTTTCTCAAACCTATGAATTATAGATGATAACCCTAAAACTTCACTCGGATGTTTGTTTTGAACGGTCTCATGATGTTATGCGGGGCGATAAGTCGTAATAACTTTCCACTATTTTCTTATTGTAGACACCACATCCGCTTTATCCACCCAGCGATGAGCTAGTAGATAGCAGTGACCCAATTTGCGGGTCCATGCAGTCGGGTGACTACAAAAGTGATTGCGTGGAGCGATGTGGCTACGAGGTTCAGTATGCAGATGGTGGCTCTTCTCGTGGTTTCCTCGTAAAGGATGACGTTCATTTCGAGTCCAATCGCGGCAGGGTTCTTAGTCCTCGTGTCGCCCTCGGGTAGGTGACTTTACATGCTCTCCCAATTATGTTTGGCCACGCCTACTGATTTTACCAACTCAGCATTTTATGATACCATACTTTCTTTGGCTGGACAGGAAATTCTTCTTTTATGTCAGAGCCTGCTCAGATCAATTTTGCCTTTTTAACCATTTATTATGTGCTGATAGCTCCTCTACAGATGTGGATATAATCAGATACCCGGTCCGTACAATCCTTGCTTAGACGGAGTGCTCGGGCTCGGTAAGGGAAGTTCCAGCATCATATCACAGCTAAGTAGTCAAGGTTTGGTGGCGAACGTACTAGGCCACTGCTTGAGTACGCGTGGTGGTGGATTTCTCTTCTTCGGTGATGATCTTTATGACTCCTCCCTCATCTCGTGGACGCCTATGTCTCGTGACCCGTAAATTCTCTGTTCTTCCACTTTTTCACCATCTCAATATCTCTCATCTCCATCTACTAAAATGGAACTTTGTTATAGTTATCTCATAGAGCACTATTCTCCTGGGACCGCGGAGCTCCTTTTTGCGGGGAAACCTACTGGACAGAAAAATCTGTTGCTTCTTTTCGATAGCGGGAGCACTTTTACTTACTTCAGTTCTCAGGCATATCAAGCCTTATCTTCTAGGGTGAGTTAGAGGCAATTGTGAACTAGTATGTGAAAACCTGGGACAATATGCAACATCACACTTAGCGTGTCACTATTCACATCCAAACCTATCACCATCTTTCCAGGATTTTCAGTTGTGCTCGAGTTTTCTTGAATACTAATGCCTATTAAGTTTGAGAAGTAATACCTTTCATAAAAAAAAAAAAATTTGAGAGATAAAACCGTAAAAAACTTACTCTTCTTTCAGGTAAAGGAAGAACTACGCAGAAAGGACTTCACCGAAGCAGTAGACGACGACATGCTCCCACTCTGCTGGAAAGGCCAGAAGCCTTTCAAAAACATTGATGACGTCACGAAGTACTTCAAACCCTTTGCCCTCAGCTTTGCACTTAGCTTTAATAGCGGTGGAAGAGCCAAAAACCAATTTGAAGTTCCCCCCGAATCATATTTGATTATATCGGTGCGTCAATGCCTTCATCCATCAAAACTCTGGCAAGTTAGATATGTACGTTTTTTGCTAACTGCAATGGTTTTGACAGGACAAGGGAAATGTCTGCATGGGAGTTTTAAACGGAACTGAAGTAGGGTTCGAAAATGTGAATGTGATTGGAGGTAAGAATCTTCCATATGGTGGCATTTTTATCGCGGAATTAGTTTCGCACCTGAGACATTCTCATGGAAAATTTGAAGAGGAAGGAAATCATTAAATATATGATTAGACAACAATAAAATGTCCTCGGAGATCATATCCATTCAGATGCCCTGCACTATTGCGGCGAAGCAGATTTATTTCATTTAATTTTGTATCTACCCTCGTTTGTCGGTTTTGCAGACACATCGATGCAGGACAAGATGGTGATCTACGACAACGGGAGACAATTGCTGGGATGGGAATCTAAAGATTGCAGTCACCTTCCAAATTCCAGAGCATTCGCAGCCTAATTGACAAGAAGCTCCTCATCGTATATCTTCTGTACTTCCAGATCAGAATCACGGAAGCCCTGCGCTTTTCAAACTAAGCCTTCGCCTAAGAAGCTTATTATTGCCAAGTCACTTATAAATAAGCCATAACTAATGCTTTCCTTCGTCTTGCTATACTGGATGTTATAGGGAAAAGTACCAAAATAGTCCTAAACATTTTGTAACGGTACCAATTCAGTCCTAAACTTTTTAATTGGACCGATTTAATCCTAAACCTGTTCACGTTTATATCAATTTAGTCCATCCGGCGGAAATTGCTGACGTGGCCACCGACTGTCTTACGTGGCGCCACGTGGACATATTTTATAATTTTTTATATTTTTTCAAATTTTTAAAATTATTTTTTTATTATTTTTTCCTTTCTTTCTCTTTTTTCCTTACCCTTGGCCGGCGAGGTCGCCGGCCGGCCGACCATCGCCGGCCACAAGCTAGTCGGGGCGAGGGGCCCCGCGCCCTCGCCGGCCACAAGCGAGGGCGACGGCCCCCGCCCAGATCCAGGCGAGGGCCGAAACCCTCGCCCGTTGGCCGGCGAAGGGCGCGGCAGGCTTCGCTCGTGGCGGGCGAGGGTGCGGCAGTCCTCGCCCAGATCCAGGCAAGGGCCACGGCGGCCTCGCCTGCGCAACGCTATCGCCGCGCTTAATCCGGTGCGAGATCGCGAACTTCCCCACGCTGTTATCCCTCCAGAAGCTACCCGAGCTCAGGACGCCGACCACCTCCTTCAACCTCCGGGGGCCGCGAAGGCTCGGGTGACCATGTCGCGATCGGAGGCGACGGAGCTCCAGATGGGGCAGACGCAGCTCGCCTGGATCTGGGCGAGGGCCGCCGCACCCTCGCCGGCCAACGGGCGAGGGTTTCGGCCCTCGCCTGGATCTGGGCGGGGGCCGTCGCCCTCGCTTGTGGCCGGCGAGGGCACGGCGGCCCTTGCCAGTGGCCGGCGAGGGCGCGGGGCGCCTCGCCCCGACCAGCTTGTGGCCGGCGATGGTCGGCCGGCCGGCGACCTCGCCGGCCAAGGGTAAGGAAAAAAAGAAGAAAAAAAAAAAGAAAAGAGAAAAAAAAAGGAAAAAATTAATTTTAAAAATCTGAAAAAAAATAAAAAAATTATAAAATTTGTCCACGTGGCGCCACGTAAGACCGCCGACAAGCAATTTCCGACTTGAATTAGCCGGGATGAACTAAATTGGTACAAATGTAAAAATGTTTAGGACTAAATTTATCCAATTAAAAAGTTTAGGACTGAATTAGTACTGATACAAAACGTTTAGAACTATTTTGGTACTTTTCCCAAGCCAATTCAATTACAGCCACGCTTAATAAGTACTGCCATGTTGAGAATCAGTAGAAACCGATCCTTATTCACACTCCAGCTTCTTGTTCAGCCCAATATTCCAGATTTTATTTACCTTCTGTTGAGTGAAACTCCAACCTAGAGGCATATTCCACCACAAGAGCCGAAGAGTTTTCAAGTTGAATCGAAAAGCTGGACTCATCAATTGCAAACACATTTGCAATATTGTCTCTCTCATTCAAATGTTATTTTAATTTGTTATGGTGTGTGATATCCCTAAATTCATCACTAAGTCGACAGTAGGATTTGTACTAACACATTAGTACAATTAAGAGAACTGATTGTTTAGATCAATCTCTTATTTCTACAAATCATGAGTGACATTTAGTAATATATCATAGCTATCCAAACAATGTGAAATATTTCAAGAACATAATGAACTGTTGGCTTTGGCGAACGTGTAATTCGATTCTTCTATTTTACCATGTCCCAATTGAACAAAGGCCATAGAATTAATAATTAAACCACCAATTCAATCATATGCACAAATTTAATTAATATGTATTTCTTCGAAACATGAATCATCAATCTTATATATCTATATATAACAAAAAGGTAAATTCTATATTGTATATGCATGTACCTTCGTATGTGAACAAACTATAACTATCAAATACAGAGACGGTCTAACGAATCATCAAAATGTGCACTTGTAAACCACAGCCAACGCAAGGAATAAGCATAACCCAGAAATTAAAGTAAAGAACCTGCTCGGACAGATTTCCACCCATCAGAAGGAATACCATTTCTAACTCCGAATTACCGAACGACAGGGAAAACAAGAAACGTCATTAAAATTCCTGCCCCCGGTGTGCAGACCCCATCTCGCAAGCTATTCCAATTCGAAATCCGTGGCTCCCAAGCTAGACATCAGCATAAATCCTCGCCGATCGTTCGCTCCATCATGCAAGAAACCCGCCCTTTAATTGCCCTCGACCTGGTCTCCCTGCTGCTGGGTCTGAATAATCGGACAAGAACAAGGACGGGTTTGAGTTTCGCCAAGAACATATCATTCTTGCTCATTCGTCAGTCGTAATTCAAAGAGAGAGGCAGGGAGAATGGGAAAAGAGAAAGTGGGTCTGGTGGCGTTGGTGATAATTGTGTCGAGCTGGTGTGTTACCTCCTCCTCCTACTCCTCTTCTTCTTCTTTCAGAGGTGATCTGAGCAGAGGCAAAGCACCTTCGACTTTCGGGTCGGCGTCATCATCGCTGGTTCTCAACTGGGTCGGGTCATCCATTGTCCTTCTACTCCACGGCAATGTTTACCCAACTGGGTACACTTCTTGACCTGTCTTCACTTCAGTTCAGCGTTTCATTTATCAGTCAGAGAGAGAAAGAGAGAGAGAGAGTGGTGATAGACCTACATTTTGGCTTCTTCACTGAATTCTTGAATACCTGTGTGACTCTCTGTTGTGCTGTTGACGTTTAGAAAGCGTGGGTCATCTCTCACTATCTAAATGTCTTTGGTGGTATGAAAAGGTCTTTTTTCCACCAAAAGTTGAAAAGTTCCTACAGTTCGGCTAGTTACCGCGTTGGATTGCTGTTTCGTTGGTATGATGACCTGAAGATTCATCCAATCCAATGTCATGGTGACTTATGTCTCCCTAAGTGGTAACCATAGATACTATTATCACCCCATTTAGGAATTCCTGAAGTTTCAATATGTTGATCATCAAACTAAATCTTTTATGCCAAGGGATAATTGCTCGGGAGATTCTGTATGGTTCATCACATTGAAGCGGATCTTTCGCAAGGCAAAGTTTTTTTTTTTTTTCTCCAGTTTCCATACATTTCCTTTCTATATGTCATAGAGATGCAGTGCTTTTCTTAACTTTCTCGATACCTCGGTGTTTCTCAATTGTTAACTTTATTCTCACTTTGCCTGTCATTCGTTTTGTTTCCCTTTTCTGTCACACTTTGCTAATTGGCTATACAATCTTTTGAAAAGTAAGGCTCCTCTCTTCAAGCAATAATCAGATCTGAAGATTATAAAAGTTTGTGTATTTGCCAAGACTGATGATCAAGTGAACTGCCTATTTCAGGTCATATAACACAACTGTCCACATCGGACAGCCACCAAAGCCTTACTTTCTTGATCCTGACACTGGTAGTGACCTAACTTGGCTCCAATGTGATGTCCCTTGTGCACGATGTACCCCGGTAAATTTTCATAGTTTTTAGGTGTCATATTGACTTGTTTCTCAAACCTATGAATTCTAGACAGTAATCCTAAAACTTCGCTTGGATGTTTGTTTTAAACGGTCTCATGATGTTATGCGGGGCGATAAGTCCTGATAACTTTCCGCCATTTTCTTATTGCAGACACCACATCCGCTTTATCCACCCAGCAGTGACCTAGTAGATAGCAGTAACCCAATTTGCGCGTCCCTGCAATCCGGCGACTACAAAAGTGACCGCCCGGAGCGATGTGACTACAAGGTTCAGTATGCAGATGATGGCTCTTCTCGTGGTTACCTCGTAAAGGATGACATTCGTTTCAAGTCCAACCGCGGCAAGGTTCTTAGTCCTCGTGTTGCCCTCGGGTAGGTGATTTCACATGCTCTCCCAATTATGTTTGGCCACGCCTGCTGATTTTACCAACTCAGCATTTTATGATACCATACTTTCTTTGGCCGGACAGGAAATTCTTCATTTACGTCAGAGCCCACTCAGATCAATTTTGCCTATTTAACCATTTATCATGTGCTGATAGTTCCTCTACAGATGTGGATGTCATCAGATACCCGGTCAATACATTCCTTTCTTAGACGGAGTGCTCGGGCTCGGTAAGGGAAGGTCCAGCATCGTATCACAGCTAAGTAGTCAAGGTTTGGTGGCGAACGTACTAGGCCACTGCTTGAGTACGCGTGGTGGTGGATTTCTCTTCTTCGGTGATGATCTTTATGACTCCTCCCGCATCTCGTGGACGCGTCTGTCTCGTAAATCGTAAATTCTCTGTTCTTCCACTTTTTCACCATCTCAATATCTCTCATCTCTCATTTACTAAAATTGAACTTTGTTATATTTATCTCAGAAAGCACTATTCTCCTGATGGGACCGCGGAGCTCCTTTTTGCGGGGGAACCTACTGGACAGAAAAATCTGAAGCTTCTTTTCGATAGCGGGAACACTTATACTTACTTCAGTTCTAAGGCATATGAAGCCTTATCTTCTAGGGTGAGTTAGAGGCAATTGTGAACTAGTATGTGAAAATCTGGGACAATATGCAACATCACACTTAGTGTGTCACATTCACATCCACACATATCACCGTCTTTCCAGGATTTCCAGTTGGGCTCGAGTTTTCTTGAGTACTAATGCCTATTAAGTTTGAGGAGTAACACCTTTCGTCAAAAAAAAAAAGAGGAAAAAATTGAGAGATGACACCATAAAAACTTCTCACTTCTTTCAGGTGAAGAATGAACTAAGCGGAAAGCCCTTCACCGAAATACGCGACCCCAACCTCCCACTCTGCTGGAAAGGCTGGAAGTCTTTCAAAGACATCCGTGATGTCACGAAGTACTTCAAACCCTTTGCACTCACCTTTAATAGCGGTGAAAGTACCGAAACCGAATTTGAAGTTCCCCCCGAATCATATTTGATTATATCGGTGAGTGAATGCCTTCATCTATCGAAACTCTGGCAAGTCAGATATGTACGTTTTTTGTTAACTGCAATGGTTTTGATAGGACAAGGGAAATGTCTGCATGGGAGTTTTAAACGGAACTGAAATATACCCAAATGCGAATGTGATTGGAGGTAAGAATCTTCCATAAGGTGGCATTTTTATCACGGAATTAGTTTCGCACCTGAGACATTGTCATTGAAAATTTGAAAAGGAAGGAAATCATCAAAGATACGATTAGACAACAACAAAATGTCCTCGGAGATCATATCCATTCAGATCTACTGCACTATTGCGGCGAAGCAGATTTATTTCATATAATTTTGTATCTGCCCTTGTTTGTCGGTTTTGCAGACATATCGATGCAGGACAAGATGGTGATCTACGACAACGCTAACCATTTGCTGGGATGGGCTTCTAAAGATTGCAGTCAGCTTCCAAAGGCCAGAGCATTTGCAGCCTAATTGACAAGAAGCTCCTCATCGTATCTCTGTACTTCCAGATTAGAATCATGGAAATGCTGGGCTTCAAACCAAGCCTTCTCCTAAGAAGCTTATCATAGCCAAGTCACTTGTAAAATAAGCCATGACTAATGTCTTTTCCTTTGTCTTACTGGACTGGATGTTATGTGTACAACAAAATTGCTTACCGCTACACCCGAAGCCAATTCAATTACAGCCACGCTTAATAAGTATTGCCATGTTGAGGATCCGTAGAAACCGATCCTTATTCACACTTCAGCTTCTTGTTCAGCCCAGTATTCCAGATTTTATTTACCTTCAGTTGAGTGAAACTCAAGCCTAGAGGCATGTTCCACCACAAGAGCCGAAGAGTTTTCAAGTTGAATCGAAAAACTGGAAAGGACACCATCGCTTGTCAAAAACAAGAGACGAGTTGGATATTCGTCATAGGAAATGAGATACATTCTTCGCTTTTTACTAGCAGTTGCTTCTTAATACACCAACCGTTGTCTATGCTTACTCATTCTTTTATAAATATTGAACACTTTGTTCATTCTTTGATGTGTTCAATTCTATGCACTTCAATATCTTCACGCAGAAACACTATGACTACGTTTGGTCGTTTAGATTTCTAACTAAGACAGGACTAAGTAGAATAGGCTATGAAATCCAGAGAATTTTGCTATATTTTATTCACCGTTTGGTGATTGTAATAATAAAGTCGGATATATTTACATCATATTATTATATATCATATTATATATATATATATATATTGTTTAGTATAAATGTCTATATGAATCACAAATTTTACAAACAAATATGGTAAAAATATTTCGCAACACTCTTGTCTAATTTATTTTTATTTCCTTTTATTTTATTTTCCTCTATTTTTTAATTAATTTATTTTCATTTATTTCTTCTATATCTTTCCTTCTCTAATAAAATTTTATTAAATAGAAAATTTTACTAATATACTAAAATACGTAAAATATGTAATAAATATATATTTATATATTGAATGTATATTATAAGACAGAATTAAATTCGAATATATAAATAAAAATAAGATTAAATTAAAAACTAGAGTTTTATTTTTTGTTATTTTGAATTTCTTATATTATAATTCAAATATTATTTACATTGAAATATAATTTTAATTTGTTAATTTAAAAAATTTGTTATTTGAGAAAAAAAAAACTCTCCTATTATAGATATTAAAAATTATATTCACCTTTGGTCTACTTTTTTCATAGGATAATTTTATCTAGTCTATATTCTTTTTATATTTGACTTTATTTTATCTTGAGTAGACACTACATGCAAAATATAATAAATTTTATCATATCCTGAATTTTATTCTGATCATCAAACACAACCTATATTTCTACAATTATTGATATCAAATTTCATGCTATTCCTACTCTACCTAAATAACAAGATGCGCACTGTTTTGAAGGTCTAGTAAATCTCGGAAGATAGTCTCGACACACCTTCTACACCTTATGAATGATAGAAATAGTCAATTAGAATTAGTGTTCACATGCATCAAATATTTGAAATATTTGTATTTATGTACGATAGCTGCCCAGATTTTACAGCAAATCTCTCATTATTCTGATTTGATGCCTATGTAGAGCTATTCACATCACTAAACTAAATTTTATCAGGCTCATAAAAAATGAACCTTTATTTCCTCATAAGTTTTCGCTTTTGCCCTTTTTCCAATCCCATAAAATGGGTTGTCCTTTTTAAAGAAAGTTCCGCGAAATTCCCAGATTGACTCATTGCTGGGTCCCACTTCAGATTTCTTTCGTCCACCTTGGCAATTTTCCACATTCAATATCCAAAATAAA